>OU343221.1:324647120-325128424 GCA_910596185.1 Chrysanthemum makinoi
TAGGTTGCTTATTGAAATAATGGCTAATGCCCTTGTACCTAAATATGAGGCGAAGCCCACGTTTAAGTGTCTTTGGCTAGGCCATACATCGCCAAATGATAAGTGTTTTGCAGGATCCCGGACCACGCATCATAAAGAAACAATAGTGTCTTAAGGGTACATCTTGCCTGCGGAACCAAATTACTTCCAACGTGGCGTACCTCCGGCCGAGGATGGAGTTGGAAGTGGTTGAGCGAGGGAGCTTGGTGGAGGCTTAGTCTTCTTGGTAGAGTCGCGAGCTTGATCTTGGCCTTCTTTAAAGGGAGGTCTTAGAGGTGCCATTGGGTCTTTGGTAGCTTCGGCCGAGGAAGAGGGGTACTATCGTGTGGGATATTAGTTTCACATACATCAAACCATAACTTCAGAAATTAGGCGTATAAAGGTGAGTTATAGAGAAAGTTAGAGGTTTAGGGAACCCAGGTGAGAGAAGAAAATCTTATTATGAGCTCGACTTTCTAGACCTTGGAAGGTGAGAAGTGTTATAGTCTTACAATAAAGCATGTATGACCGGTGTGGATCGGTATCTGATGGAGTTAAGACTTGAGTCAGGTCCTCCAAGGTGTTACTAAAAACTAAATACTATTTAACATAAAAGTACTATGACTATTAACTTTCTAGAGATTACATATGCCAGGGTAGTAAACTCTTTAATACGGAATTTCTAATTCCTAACAATCTCCCTAAGGAGGTGCCTCAACATATACTAAAAATGACATTGAATATAATCGAAATATTACATTAGCAATTGATCTTGCATTCTTGATGAGTACTGCTCGAGAGGCTTAGTGGTCATTGATTCCCTCATTGCATGTTTGGTTAATCAAGTGGAGGTCTTTCTTGATCCAGCTTGATAATAATGTTGAGCTTGAATTTTGAGATCATCTACTAATAGAAAATGTTTGGATATTAACTTTTCACATACACATCAAACCATAACATAAAGTAGCATATAGATGGAATTCTAGAGAAAGTTAGAGGTTTAGGGAACTTAGTGAGAGAAAGTGAAAGATATTATTATGAGCTTCAACTCTCTACCTTGGAGGGAGGTAGAGTATTTATAGTCTTACATAAATCATACACATGGGAACGTGGATCGGGCATACGATGGGTAAAGACCGTCCGTCCTCCACGGTGTTACTTAACTAAATACTACTTAACTTAAAATAACTATGACTCTCGAGCTTTCTACGATTACATATACTTGAGGTGACCGACTCTTTAATACCTAGAATTTCTAATTCCTAACAATCTCCCCTAAGGGAGGTCACCTCAAACATATACTAAAATGACATTGAATACAATGAGATATTACATTAACAATTGATCTTGCATTTTTGATGTAGTACTTTGTTCCGGCTTCGTAGTCATTGATTCTTCACATTGCATGTTTGGTTAATTCAAGTGGAGGTCTTTTCTGATCCGCGTGATAATAATGTTGAGCCGACTTTTGAGATCATCGCTAATAGAAAATCTCGATACATCCATTGTGGTGTTGGTATTATGTGATGTTGTGACTTTCGGACCGACATGCTCACATTATGGATCATGATATCTTCTCATCAGAGTAGCGGAAGCATTTGTTGATTCATGATATTGGCGGTAGCGAAGCATGGAGTGAAAATATCGAGTCATTGATGCACAATCATGATTTCTTTTGAGATGAATGTGTTAGGTGAGCATACGGCTATGAATTGACCGCTTCATTACGATCATTACAAGCGTCGGGGTGTACCTGCATACAAGGATTAGCAATAAAGCGCCGCGAAAGTGTCTTTGATCACTTTCGATGAATTGAGGTACGGACGGCGGTTCCCGTTGATCGATTACAAGTCTTGTGATCGGTATAATTCAGAAGAATTTCCTTGGCGAGGGTTTTAATTTGCTCTAAACGTTCTCAAACCGGAACGTCTCGAAGACAACGAATTGAGTGAACCGGCAATTTAGTCCAGCGATTGATGAAAAGATATTTGAAAAACAATCGTGTATTGCTCAATAGAAATTGTTTTGCAATATAACGAAGGTTTTAATGAAAATCAATTATCAATCATAAAAACACCTTTTGATTTGAAAAATTAGTACACGCGGACGTGCTAATGAAAAGAGTTTTAAAGCACAACCGGTTTTCAAAGGTATCCAGTCAATCCATAACTTTGAACCGGATTGATTCAAAAGATTGAATAAGCCCCATTGTTTACGTTCGGTTGTCACATGGTTGATCTGTATAATAGATCTCACATGCCACCTACCGGGAGCTTGTTAGATGTTGGCTCCAGAAGGCTTTCCATCTTCGGTGAATATGTAAACACATCACTCGGATGTTACGGCAATACCACAAGGATAATCGTGGGACTCAAGATATAATCTCTCTTTCCACATTGTGTAAAGCAGAGAGTCTTCATTGAAAGTGTCCTAATGAGATTTATTGATGATCTCGTGGCTCTAGACTCAATTTGTGCATATTTGGATCCTATATAGGAGACTAGGGAGAGGGTCTCCTTCAATATCAACAATCTCTAAGAGAAAGTCGATAGATAATGTCGGTTCCCGTGAGAATGAAACAAGTCCTTTTAAGAGGAACTTGAGTGGTTTTGGGAAGTTGAAGTGCATCGTCCTTTGGGTCCATGGCGTCTTGTCTTCAATACCGATGTTACCATCAGTAGCATATGAATTGAACCGGTTTTAC
Organism: Chrysanthemum makinoi; assembly: GCA_910596185.1. NCBI lineage: Eukaryota > Viridiplantae > Streptophyta > Magnoliopsida > Asterales > Asteraceae > Chrysanthemum > Chrysanthemum makinoi. The sequence goes on from OU343221.1 coordinate 324,649,843, forward strand.
GCCCTAAGGTTGAATAAATGGAGGGCTATTTGTTTTCACCCTTTTCTCATTCAATTCTTTTAAATTCTTCAACCCCTTGCTTACTAGAGACTTCATAGCTAGAACCTTGTTGGGTTTATTCGATTACTAGCTCGATCTTAGTCGCACTCTTCCCATATCTCATTTTTCTCCTTTTATCATCATACCTAAGAACTCTACACTAACTAGTGGATAGTCCCTGGGTAGATCCCTCCGTTCTGGCGGATCATGGGAACAAATACCTAACCTTATCATCCTTATATCACCATACATAAAGTAAAGTTGGTCGGTCTTTTGGTATTGTTCATCTGCCATTGGAACCAATTGAAAACCATTTGAAAATCAATCGAGATACTTGTGATATATTATCAAAGTATTTTGTACCTGAATTGTTTTTGATATTTTTAGAAGAACTCCCCCTCAACATGTGCATCAAGTATTTGAAATATGTTTTGCACACGGAGGCAAGGAAAAGAATTAACTTCTTTGATTACCATTTTCTAAAAGATATCAACATCACTTTCCTAATCGAATCAAGTAGATAAAGCATTTTGGGGAAGGATGAGGTTTTCATGATTTTGCTCCCCCTCAATATGTGCCTCGAGATTTGAAAAGATTTTTTCACATACTAGAGGAACTTGCACACATTGAGATAATGATCACGTTTCAAATCATAGGTTTAAGATAGATGCTCCCCCTCAACATGTGCATGGAAAATTTTAAATCGTTTGGCACATGTGGGGAGGCTTGCTAATCACTTATAGAAACCATTTATCGAATTATCAGTTTAAATCTTATTTAAATCACAACTTCTCCCCCGATCACAATTATCAAAACATTTGAGATTTGTGATCTCTTATAGATTTAAATTGATTTTGAAAGCTTTTAAGGAGAATTGTGACTTGTTTATGAAAGCGTTTTAGCGATAAGGATCGATGTTAAGACTTTAAACTCCATTGGATAAACATGCATGTATATCTTTTGAAAACAATTGAATGACAAATAACCTTTTAATTTAATTGAAATCATTCTCCCCTCAATCAATGACATAGGTTGTTGATTGAGAGATTGATATTTTGACAAATAAGTCTAGATGATTATCAAAAATAGAAGCCGAGTTATTTTTCAAAGCATTTAGTTTTCGGAGATAAATGTTTATAGAATCCGAGCATGGAATTTGAAAACATGGTAAAACATGGCTCTGTTCTTTCTTTTAAAACCGGGTTATTGCATGAAAATGACAATAAACCATTGTTTCTCTTTCTCTCAAACAATTTTTGATTTTTGATTTTGATTTTTTTTTTTTTTTTGGAATTTGAACAACATCTAAAGTCCCGTGTCATTCTTTGAATGACAACACAAAGACCGTAGATATTTATCGAACCGAAAAGCATGACAAAAATTGACAATATTTTTGAAGATTTTTGAATTTTTCAATTTTTATGGATTTTGAAAGTTTTATAATTTTCTATTTGATTTTTGAAGGTTTTATAATTTTGTATTTTGTTTTTTGAATAAATATTTACAAGAGATAAATTAGTTTAAGAGAATGATGAAATGAGTACAGAGATAAAGATATCGATTCGACATTACGTTGTAGAAGAAAGGAATCAACATCTCTTAAACTTTACACCAAGCATTGAGGCTTCTAAGAAAATCGTCACGGACATGAGCCTTCTCAATTTGAATCTTTGGTAGCCCCAACCAGACAAACATCGAATAAAGACCATTTCCCTAAGAAGTAGAGTTGAATACAAAGCGGTCTCATTGAATGAAGCTCAGCACCACGAAGAACACGAGAACACCGAAGTAACAAGTTGAAACATTGATCGTCTCAGTGGTTATCAAATCCGGATTAGCTTTCTGACCGATCACATGAACTTGTTTGTGCATCCCGATGTACACCTTACTCTTCAAGATTGACCGAGTTGTCTATTTAGGGGAACAATATATCAACATCTTCATTTTACCAAGTGCATTCCGGTTATATAACATATAACCAATCAGCACATAATGTACACATGTACCCAACAAGAGTAGAGGCGATGACATCCATGTAACATGTTGAGTCACTAATCATCTCTGTGGATGTCAACTCTGAAATAACTGAATTAGTTCGATCAAGTGAACATGTTGTGCATATAACCGGAAGCACTTTATCATAAACCGCAAATAAGATGTCGATAGCGGTATCATCTCCGTTCCAAATATTCTTCTCACATTTCTTCCAAGAACACACTTGAGTAACATAAACCAAAGGTCTCCAGAGACCACTTCCCCAAATAGTTGGAATAATATATCCTTCCCCCAAATGGTTTTGATACCTCGGTCAACAAAACATAATATATCCATAAACTTGAAATCTTATGAGAAGAACTCAAATAGCCCAAATGAATCTGTGAGAATCAAGCTGCTACATAAACTCTCTCTGACTATCTTTATCAACCTATATGTAGACAATTTGAAGTGACCCTTGTTTAAGAAAAACCCAATATACCAAACTTGAAAGCGAAGTCAATTCCCGTATTTGTGTCTTAAGCTTGCACTTAAAGATGGAAGAGCGGATTAGAGAATTTATGCCAAGCAAATCTCTTAAGTACTCAATACTCAATTAAAGTATGAGACATTAACACCTTTTGCGATTATCCACACAATATCATGCATGTGACGAGGTAAAACAAGCGTAACTCCTAATAGTGATAGTTAACGGGTCTTCAACCATCCATTTAACATTTCTTTGGTAACTAGATAACCCAAGACTTCAACTCTAATTCTTAAGCTCGAGCAAGTTATCAAATAAGATCACGCCTTTGTGAACGTCAACTTCAATCTCAAATAAGTGATAAATGATTAACTCCGAAGTAATCAACTTGTGTCAAATGCCCAACATGTGAATAAACATACACCCGGATGTACATTCACCCCTTGAATGAACGGAACAAATGATGCCTCAACATCAATGTATTCTTCCTAAAAGTATTCATGTAGAGGCTGATATGGAGGATACACCAATAACCGGCGGATGAGGTAGACATTTTCCTTGAAGTTCATGTGGTTGATTTATAGCATGCACGATGAGAGGAACAATAATCCATGAAGATTTGGCAAAGGAATACCAAAGAGTGGATCATTATTCATGAACAATAATCCGTGAAGATTTGGCAAAGGAATACCAAAAAGCGGATCATTATTCATGAGTGCAATTTCACAATATTATGATAATCATTATCAGCGCCTTGAGGAATAACGGAGATAGGGCTTTTTGAGTAGTCTGAGTTGTACTTCTTTGATGATCATCAAACATATCTTGAACTCATGAATCACATGTTCTTTGATGATCATCAAATATTATTTATTTGTAAATACTCATCAAACATATCTTGAACCAATGAATCCCAAACAATAAATCCCATTTATCCTAAGTGAGTGAAACATTAGGCGTTGGAGGAGAGTCATCAAAAATAAAACAATGAATCAGTTATCCTTAGTATATTACTCATTCAAAAGAATCATTTAAGTCATCATCAAATTAAGTCGTATAACCATTATTCAAACATCCATCATCATTTAGTATATTCACTCTTCTCCCCTCAAAAATTGCATCCGAAGTTGCCATTTTTGATTTAGCAAGTGAATAAGAATATACATTAATGAATGTAGATCCACTTGATGGCTGAATGAGCATGGGAGAAACATGAAGCTTGTTGATGAAGAATGTAGATGAGAATGGTCATAAAAATGAAGATTTCTCTTCTTAGAAGATAAAGCGCCTGCGAAGAGCGTACACTTTTCTTTTCTTTGAAGAGCGGGGCACGAAGTGTTATCTGCAGGGAACACCATAATGATGAAGAACGAGGCTGGCTGATGTGAACGAGCGTCATTGTTTAGAGCCCAGTTATATGTTTAGAGCCGCCCGAATCCAAATACCAAGGGGCGACTTATGCGACTGCTTTGGATAACACGAAGAGAGAATTGGAAACATTGGATCCCACGTGCTCATGGGGTCCTTTTGGTTAACCAAACAATCTTTGAATCGGAGAAACCCTAGGTGCAATGTCATTGTCACTAGGAGCTAAACTAGTAGAAGCATCAGACTTAGTCGAGGGACATTTTGTGCTTAATGGGATTATTCTACCGGTTGGCTTCCAAACCTTAACAGGCACTACTCTAGGCATAGTGGATCTAGTTAAGGTGCAAGGTTTGCCATTAAATTGAATATTCGACTGTTGGCTTCCAAAATCCTACATTGGTAAAAACCTTTCCTGTAGGTTTCCATGATTGCTTAATCTGTTTCGCTCTCCAAACTTTCTTAACCGGGTTATGAATCTTAGACCTCAGAAATAACACATCACATTTATCATGATTACCAGAAATTAAACATTTTTTGCATGTTTTGCAGATAGCATAAGGCCTCGAATTAATTTTAGTAAGCTTAGAGCTAATACTAGAACTAACACGATTCTTTTTGTTCAAATCAAACTTCTTGTCCCTATGGTGTTCTTTCACTTCCTTATCATGATCACTTTTAGTTTGCGTAATCCTATCCTTCTTTGCATAGCTTCTAGGTTTTGACACGCTAACTTTAGTGTCAATCTTAACATCTGTAGAAGTAACGATGGGAACATTACATGGCTTCACTACTTTCTGCATTTCTGGTCTAGAAGTCTTTGGGATCTGCGAAATTCTAGGAGCACATCACAGGGTTGCTTGCTTGAATTTAGATATGGAACAAGGCATATCAAGGGTCACATGCTTGGCTTTAGGCATAGAGCGGATTTCTGTTTGGCTAGGCATAGAACAAGGCTTCACAGCTTTGCCTTTTTCACCTAAGGGTTTTGGACATGTTGCAATTACACATTCAAGCAGCTATTGAGATCGTTTGGCACGGATGCAAGCAAACCTAATTTCACTATCAAGAGGTTTGTTAATGAAATCCTCTTCGACAATCTCACGGAGACATTCTAGACTATCCTTAAGGTGAGCGCAGTAGTCATGAAAAGCATGTTCATTATTCCTAAGATGAGGAGGAATATATTTAATTGTCACAATGTATTTGCAATCTAAGGGTGACTTTGAGACAACATTCTTATTGAAAACAAATAGTAGTTTCCCATTTCACGACTTCTCAGATTCTCAATTTCCTTTTGTAAAGACGTTATTTTTTCGTTGTTTTGGTCACGGGTGACCTTTATTGAATCATATAACTCTTTAAAATGTCGTTTAACCTTTTCATTTTCTTCTGGAAAACTTTCGTTTTCCTTTTGTAAAGCATTTACTAAGTTTTGAAGATGAAAAGTTTGAGAATTACGAGAATCTAAAGGAGGAGGCATTTGGGAACTGTCATATTGTTCGTTTGACACCTTTAGGTTGAGAGATTTGGGCTTTCAACTTTACGATCGTGTTACAATGAGCTTGAATCATTCATCACGTTTGTTAATTTGAAAAGCGCATCAAACTTCGGAGCATCAAGGATGTCTTGATATTTGAAGTTTTAACATTTTCTTTAGATGTTGATATTTGAGTTGTAAATTGCAAAGCAAGATGCTCAACTTCAAGTTTAGAAAAATGTTTAACCATTGTCGTGATCATCGGTTCAATTTTCTCGTTTAGTTCAGAATTAGTTTTTACAAGCTCAATGACACGATCATGGGAGACTTTCGAGCCCTTGAGATAATTCATGAAATTTGGAAGCATTAATAGAAGCAATTCGTGAAGCGTGAAAAACACATCTTGAGCAACACATTGAAATAAGATTCTCATTTAAGGTATGCAAGTTCTTCCTCTCAATCTCATTATATTTTAAGTGCAGCTCATAATCACTAACTCAACTACCATTGCATCAAATTCCTTTTCCATTTCTTTAATATCTGATTTTATCCCTTTTTAAGACTCTCAAAATGATCTTTTAGTTGTTTAAAGAAAGGCATGACCTCAGTTAAATAACATTCTTTCATTTGTTCAAAACCCCTTTCCCTTGAGTTATCGTGGGTGTGATCCTTTTCTTACAAGTTTTCTCAAAATCGACAAATAGTTGAAGAATAACATATTGGTTGATTAAGGTCTTGCTCTTAGTGGCAATAGTTCTAGGAACTAAGTGCATTGGTTTATTTGGAGGATACATGCGCTTTAGGGAATTTCCTACAAGGGGATTCTTTTCAACAAGATTTTGACTTTTTGCAAGTCCATATCCTTTTCGGAACACTTGTTAGGGGTCAATAGAGTCTGAGGCTTAAACATGTTTAAGGATATCCAATTTTCCTTAGTGTAATCATGGGGTTTTATCGTTATCTTGTTCTTTTTACACTCGGGATCTTCTAGCTTCTTATTCATTTTCTCCCTAGTGACTTCATCTGATTTCTTATCTTCCTCGATTACTTTCAACAACTAGGTTTTGTCTAGGCTTAAGGATCTCATTACCATCATACAGTACCTTATGAGCATTTCTAGCCTTTTAATTACCTCTGGATTAGGTTCCTCAACAAGGCAATGCTATGCTTATCACTTAAGACTCTATGCTTAGTGATCATGTGAGCAGTCAGAATGGTATTCCTTATGCGCATTACAACTTATTTTCAAGCTTGTTTTCAAAGTTTTTAGATTGGAAAAATCATTCAAAAGTTTTGATTCCTTAGCCTTGAATTCTTGCTTAAGCATTTTAACATTTTCTTGAAGTTCTTGTTTTTGCTTAGGAGTTTTAGAAAGCTTTTCTTGTAAGGAGTTTAACTCTTGTTTTAATACTTCTTCTCTAAACCAACTTTTTCTAATAGTTATGCGTATTTGGACATCCATTTCACGCTCACGGGTGGTCAACTCAAACTTAGCACGTTGTTCATAAATAGCAACTTGATCCGTATATATGTTAAGCTTCGTGGTAAAGGGAATCATCGGGCACAAATCATCGTACTCATGCAGTTCATAATCATCATTTTGAGTAGAAGATGCACAACTAGGTACAGTAGAAACATCCATGCAACTTACGGCATTGACATGTGGCGGGTGCATCTCTATCTTGGGTTCATCCGAAGCTTCCATGGAGCGTTCCTTTGCATTAACTTGCACGCAGGTTGTATGCGGTGCACCTCTCTCTTGTGAATTTGAGCACGAAGATTCCATTTTTCCATTATCCGACTCATCAATTTTTTTTGTTGTCACGACATTCGCATTCGGCAACACCCGATTCTTCAACATATACATTACCCAACTTATCACAACAATCTTTCAAGCGCACGACACTCATTCACGTCTTCATTCTTTTGGCGATTCTTCAATGTACTTTTCACATTATCCATGAGTTGGATAAATGTCTCAATAATTCTGAATTTCCATTCCGGTATGTTTTTGAAGGAAATTCGGTCAAGTGTTGATCGTAATGTCTGAATATTCCCCATGATGAATGGTGAAATTGTTTGTAGATTACTTGAAGAAGCTTTGGAACCATCCTTTTGAACCTCTTCATTGGTAAGTTGCAGACTTTAAATGTTCTAAGTTCAACGGCAAGCTTCTTGTCAATGTAGGTAAGTCTGAGGAAAAAGAGCACTACATGTTCGATCCCGGTATGGATAACGGTGTATGAGGTGCGAGATGAAGTAGGCGATAGGGCTCAATCTTTGCATTTCCATTTGCATGGCATTTGTAGCTGGTGCGATTCATTCTCATTAGTACTTTCGAACATGAAGATCTCACATCCTCATTGTTTAATTCAAACATCTTTAATGGATTCGGATGTAGCCTACATTATCATTGTTGTCCACTGACATCATACAATTTAAGCACTTACGAAATCTTTGGGTAGTAGAGTAAGACATGATGTGGAAGGAATGCTGCGGGATTTTACAAGTCTATGATTTAAACCGAGAAATAGAATCTTTAGCGGGATTTTACTAAAATCAAGACCAAACCGTTAAGCAATGACCAATGGAATGTGTTAAGATGACCGATGGATCGACACAATGATAGACAATTGTGTGTTAGGACTTATGATTGTTTGTGGGATAAGCTAGAGATGTTGTTTGGTTGTGATTTGGGATTGGTTTATGCCGATTTTCCTGGAAATTTAGGTCTAAAACTTAAAAACCTCAATAACTTTTGTTAGGATTTGGACCTCGAATGAATTGGTTTAATTCGTGGTGTCATTAGGTCGTTTTGATGGGTAGATTTACTGGCGATTCGGTTCAAAAGTTATGGCGTTTGAAGTTTTGGGAAAATCAACTTTGGTCAAACTCTTCTTCGACTTAACCCTTGAACCAAGTTAAGCTAACCAACTAATAAGCTAAGCTACCAGTCGCTAAATTAAGTCGCTAAGTTCCAATTAAGCTAGCCGTCAAGTCGCTAAGTGGTAACTTCGCTAACACTCAAGTAAGCTAGCAAAATTTTGGACAATTAAGCTACTCAAGTAAGCTAAAACAAATTAAGTCGCTAAAAGCAACTCGCTCTGAGAAGTCGCTACCACCAAGTAAGCTAAAACCACTAGTAGTGGAGAGTCCACTACTTGTACTTTAACTACAAATTCGATTCTAGATCAAACTAAAATTAACTTCAGTCTCTAAAAGCATGTAAGTCGCTACAAAAATTGTGATATAACAAAAATTAAGCTACCTTAGTGAAGAATTATTATCAGTGTGAACTAAATCGCTAGCATAGAAAAACCATATAAACATCACTTTTCAATCCAAAAACAACCCAACCAAGATGATTCAAGCCTTCCAAATCAAAACCTAAACACTTATGATGATTCTAAACATAAAAGTACAATCAAAATCCAAACTTTAACACTAGAAATCAACCAAATGATGCAAACCACTAAACTTTTTCAAACTCAAAAACCACCTAAAACCACTAGAAATCCAAAGATGTGCAAGATATGATCTAACCATGGCTCTCTGATACCAATTGTTGGATATTAAGTGCATTTCACATACACATCAAACCATGTCCTTAACACAAGGTGGCATGCATAGGTTAGATGGAATTCTAGATGCTTGAAAGTTAGAGGGTTTAGATAACAAGGAACCTAAATAGTGAGAGAGAAGTGAAAATATATTATTATGAGCTTCTCAGGTGACCGACTTTCTCTACCTTGAAGGGCAGGGTCTAGCGGAGAGAGTGAAATTTATAGTCTTACCTCATAAATCGCCACCATCTGTGGATCGAATCGTGCTTTATGAGAGGTAGAGTGAGGTTCAAAAGACCCGAGTCCGGCCCTACTACTTAACTAAATAAGGACTATACAAGTTCTACTCCACGATTACATATACTTGAGGTGACCGACTCTTTAATACCTGGAATTTCTAATTCCTAACAATCTCCCCTAAGGGAGGTCACCTCAAACATATACTAAAATGACATTGAATACAATCGGATATTACATTAACAATTGATCTTGCATTCTTGATGTAGTACTGCTCGAAGCTTCGTAGTCATTGATTCACTCATTGCATGTTTGGTTAATCCAAGTGGAGGTCTTTTTTGATCCGTGATAATAATGTTGAGCCGACTTTTGAGATCATCGGCTAATAGAAAATCTCCGATACATCCATTGTGGTGTTGGTATTATGTGATGTTGTGACTTTCGGACCGACATGCTCACATTCCGGATCATGATATCTTCTCATCAGAGTAGCGGAAGCATTCGTTGATTCATGATATTGGCGGCGTAGCGAAGCATGGAGTTAGAAAATATCGAGTCATTGATGCACCAATCATGATTTCTTTTGATATGAATGTGTTGTGTGAGCATGCGGCTGTGGATTGACCGCTCCATTACGATCATTTGCAAGCGTCGGGTGTACGCATAAGATAGTTAGCAATAAAGCGCCGCGAAAGTGTCTTTGATCACTTTCGATGAATTGAGGTACTTGACGGCCACGGTTCCCGTTGATCGATACAAATGCACGTGATCGGGTATAATTCGAAGAATTTCCTTGGCGGGGTTTAGCGGCTCTATTTGTTCTCAAACCGAGCGTCTCAAAGACAACAATTGAGTGAACCGGTAATTCGTCCAGCGATTGATGAAAAGAGATTTGAAAAACAATCGTGTATTGCTCAATAGAAATTGTTTTGCAATATACGAAGGTTTTAATGAAAATCAATTATCAATCATAAAACACCTTTTGATTTGAAAAATTAGTACACGGTCGCGTGCTAATGAAAAGAGTTTTAAAGCACAAAGACCGGTTTTTCAAAGGTATCCGTCAATCCATAACTGAACGAGATTGATTCAAAAGATTGAATAAGCCCCATTGTTTACGTTCGGTTGTCACATGGTTGATCTGTATAATAGATCTCACATGCCACCTACCAGGAGCTTGTTAGATGTTGGCTCCTGAAGGCTTTCCATCTTCACGTGAATATGTAAACACATCACTCGGATGTTACGGCAATACCACAAGGATAATGCGTAGGACTCAAAATATAATCTCTCTTTCCACATTGTGTGAAACGAGAGAGTCTTCATTGAAAGTGTCCTAATGAGATTTATTGATGATCTCGTGGCTCTAGACTCAATTTGTGCATATTTGGATCCTATATAGGAGACTAGGGAGATGGTCTCCTCCTTCAATATCAACAATCTCTAGAGAAAGTTCGATAGATAATGTCGGTTCCCGTGAGAATGAAACAAGTCCTTTTAAGAGGAACTTGAGTGGTTTGGAAAGTTGAAGTGCGGTCGTCCTTTGGGTCCATGACGTCTTGTCTTCAATACCGATGTTACCATCAGTAGCATATGAATTGAACCGGTTTACGCCCTAAGGTTGAATAAATGGAGGGCTATTTGTTTTCACCCTTTTCTCATTCAATTCTTTTTCATTCTTCAACCCCTTTCGTGCTTACCGAGACTTCATAGCTAGAACCTTGTTGGGTTTATTCGATTACTAGCTCGTCTTAGTCCGCACTCTTCCCATATCTCATTTTCTCCTTTTATCATCATACCTAAGAACTCTACACTAACTAGTGGATAGTCCCTGGGTAGATCCCTCCGGTTCTGGCGGATCATGGGAACAATACCTAACCTTATCATCCTTATATCACCATACATAATGTAAAGTTGGTCGGTCTTTTTGGTATTGTTCATCTGCCATAGGAACCAATTGAAAACCATTTGAAAATCAATCCGGATACTTATGATATTTAATCAAAGCATTTTGTACACGAATTGTTTTGATATTTTTAGAAGAAGAACTCCCCTCAACATGTGAATCAAGTATTTGAAATAGTTTTCCACACGGAGGCAAGAGGAAAAATTAACTTCTTTGATTACCATTTTCTAAAAATATCAACATCACTTCCCTAATCGAATCAAGTAGATAAAGCATTTTGGGGAAGGATGAGGTTTTCATGATTTTGCTCCCCTCAATATGTGCCTCGAGATTTGAAAAGAGTTTTGCACATACTAGAGGAACACGCACATGAGATAAGTGATCACGTTTCAAATCATAGGTTTAAGATAGATGCTCCCCCTCAACATGTGCATGGAAAATTTGAAATCGTTTGTCACATGGGAAGGAGAGCTTGTACATCCTTATAAAACCATTTACCGAATTATCGGTTTAAATCAATTTAAATCACACATTCTCCCCCGATCACAATTATCAAATCATTTGAGATTTGTGATCTCTTATAAATTTAAATTGATTTTGAAAGCTTTTAAGGAGAATTGTGACTTGATTATGGCGTTTTAGCGATAAGGATCGATTTTGAGACTTTAAACTCCATTGATTAAACATGCATGAATATCTTTTGAAAACAATTGAATGCCAAATAACCTTTTAATTTAATTGAAATCATTCTCCCCTCAATCAATGACATAGGTTGTTGATTGAGAGATTGATATTTTGACAAATAAGTCAGATGATTATCAAAAATAGAGGCTGAGTTATTTTTCAAAGCATTTAGTTTTTCAGCGAGATAAATGTTTAAGAATCGAGCATGGAATTTTGAAAACATGATAAAGTATGGCTCTGTTCTTTCTTTGAAAAGCGGGTTCTTGCACGAAATGACAATAAACCATTGTTTCTTTTTCTCCCAAAGATATTTTTTGATTTTTTTTTTTTTTTTTAAGAATTGAGCAACATCTAAAGTCCGTGTCATTCTTTGAATGTGACACAAAACCGTAGATATTATCGAATCGAGAAAAACATGACAAATTGACAATATTTTTGAAGATTTTTGAATTTTTCAGATTTTTATGGATTTTGAAGGTTTTATAATTTTGTATTTTGTTTTTTGAATAGATATATACAAGAGATAGATGAAGATAGACCTTTACTCCTCGTCTTCCTCACGAAGGCGTTTGAGTGTTTCGGTTGAAGACTTTTCAAGCCAAGTGGAAGAATAAACTCAAAGCGTTCTCTTGGAAGAGCTTTGGTGAAGATATGCGCTAGCGATATTGACCTCACAAAATAGAGTTCCACCACACCTTTTCCACTTGTTCCCGATGAAATGATGTCGAATGTCGATATGCTTTGCTCTTGAGTGTTGAACGTTGTTGCATGAGAGAGTAATATCACTTTTATTATCACGACTGAGAGGATTTTGTTGAATTCAAAGCCATAGTCGGATAATTGAGATCTCATCCATAAGATTTGAGCACAACAAGATGACATGGCTATGTATTCACCTCTGTAGAGGAAATAGAAGTACTCATTTGCTTCTTTGACGACCAGCTCACAAGCTTATCACCCAAAAGCGAGCACCTCGGGGCGATGCCGGCGAGTATCTTGACACCTGCATGATCGGCATCTGCGCATAGGTCGTTAGTGACATACCGGTGTCCTTCGGTACCAAAGTCCCATATTGATGGTTCCTTGGAGATACCGAAAGACCCGTTTAACCGCTTCAAGGTGCTTTTTAGTAGGCTTAGCATGATATCTAGCACACATGCAAACGAACAAGATATGCGGTCTACTAGCGTGAGGTACATCGAGGGATCCAATCATACTACGATATTTTGTTTGGTCAATCATGATCACTGAGTGGTCCTCATCTAGTTTGGTTCGATCAATCATGGGAGTGTCAACAGGTCACTTGAATCAAATCCAAATTTCTTTAAGATCTCAGTTGCATATTTAGATTGATTTATGAAAATGCCTCAGGGACTTTGTGAAATTTGTAATCCCAAAAAATGAAATTTGTCCCATCATTGACATTTGAAATTTTGAACTCATTTCATTGAAAAACGATCACATTCCATTGGGTCGGTCGAGGCAAAAATAATATCATCAACATAAATTAGAACATGAATTAAATGTTTGCCTGACTTTCTGGTGAACAATGTTGGATCAACTGCTCCTTTGCTAAATCCGGTTGATAGAAGAAACTTTGATAGCGTATCATACCATGCCCTTGGAGCTTGCTTTAAACCGTAAAGAGCCTTCTTCAAGCGATAAAGCGTGAGTAGGATGCTCTTGATTTCACAAATCCTTCAGGTTGGTGGCGTGCGACTTCTTTAAGATCTCCGTTCGAAATGCCGTCTTCACATCCATCGATAGACTACCATGTTCTTACTAGCGGCATTAGCCAAAAGATTACGATTGCCTCGATTCGAGAAAGCGAGCAAAAGATTCTTCAAAGTCTATACCCTCCTCTTGACGGTATCCTTTAGCAACTAATCGAGCCTTGTTCTTCAACACATCACCATGCTCATCAAGTTTCACTTTGAAGATCCATTTTAGAGCAATGATCATAGCACATCTGGGCGGTACTAACTCCCATACATCAAGTCGATCAAACTCATGAATTTCATCTTGCATGGCATTGAACCAACTATCTTCATTCATGGCGGTTTTAACATCTTTTGGTTCGATCTTAGAGAGTACAGAGTTGAAGAAGCACCATAAGGAATCTGTTGCAAGTTGTTTCGTGTTGATCTTGGGCGAGAGGATTTCCAATGATGTTGTCTAATGGATGATCGTGAGTCCATTTTCAGAGGTGTTCATGTGGTAGTTGTTGAGGGAAGTAGCGAGTCGATGTCTCGATGAAGATGGTTCGATGAATGATTGAGGAGCAAATATGTTTTCAAATGGAGCATCTTCAGGAGTAGCAAAGGGATTTTCTTCATCATTGATGCGAAAGCAGTTCCATGATGTACATTTGAAGAATGATGATTTGTTGATGAGGCGGAAGGATCGCGGCGCTTCTTGACTTAAAGATATTGAGGCGAGGGATTGACTTCATTCATGAATATGAGCGACCTCTGTTGTGGATCAACACCTCATTAGTACTTGGATCATAAAGTTCATCAAACATAGGATCAAACAATTTCTTTAAATCATCTTCGGATGGAGGTACATATGGAGTTTCTTGAGAAGAGTTTGGAACAAGGGGTGAACCAATGGGACTGTTTGAAGTCGGGTCAGCTGGATTGTCGAGGAGCCATTTGACCGGTCGACTCATCAAGCGTAACGTGAATTGTTTCCATGATGTTTCCGGTTCTTTTGTTGTAGATTCGGTATCCCTTTTTGTTTGGTGCATACCCTACAAATACTCCAATGTGTGCTTTAGCTCTAAGTTTGCCTAAGTCTTGACCCTCATTAGTTGGATAACACAATGCTCCAAACACACGAAGGAAAGAGAGATTAGGTTTTCATTTGTGGACAAGTTCATATGGTGTCTTTCCATGAGCAAGTGTGAATCGGGAACGATTTTGTGTGTAGCATGCATGGCAATAGCAAGAGAAACATTGGAACCTTTGAGTAAATCAGCATTGTTCTAGCGGCTTCTACAAGAGTTCGATTTAGTCTTTCAACTACACCGTTCTGTTGAGGAGTTCGTGGAACACTTCTTTGATGGCTGATTCCAATGCTTTCATAAGAATTCACTAAGTTGTTTGTTAACAAACTTCAGTTCCATTGTCGGGATAATTCGACGGTTTTGTTAAGTCGAACACTGCATTTTGATGAGTTTGATGATGATATCTGGAGTTTCATCCTTTGTCCTTAAGAACTTGACCCCGGTGAATCTAGAGTAATCATCAACCACAACTAACACATATTTCTTCCCAAAGATATTCTGCACTCTCATTGGTCCACATAAATCCATATGTATTGTATGAAGAACTTACGTGGAGAGTTAGTAGGTTTGGGTTTATGGGCATACTTCTTGCTTTTTCCCAATTGACATCTTTGAACAAAGATGATCCTTTTCATACTTTAGTCGAGGTAAACCTACAACTAAGTCCTTTCCGGAGAGATCATTGATGGTGTCGAAGTTCAAGTGATTGAGACGACGATGCCATAACCATGACTTTGGTTTTGAAGCCTTTGACAACAAGCAAATTGGAGAAGACTTCATCATATCTTCTATAGAGATGGTGTAAAGATTTGAACCACGAGTTCCTCTTAAAAGTTCCTTACCATCAAGTTCTCTAGCGAAACAAGTATGTTTCTAGAAGGCTACTTCTAGATCAGAATCACAGAATTGACCAACAGAGAACAGATTATGACCAAGACCTTCCACATAGTATACTCTAGAGATAACACTATCACCAACAACATAATCACCATAACCCATAATTGCACCGAAATGATCATTATCGAATCTAACTGTCCTTATGAATTTGCTCACGAAGTTCATGAGCGACCGGTCTCGGTCATATGCTTGGAGCGACTGAGTCCAGTACCACGAGCGATTTGAACGATCTGCGGTTGAACCTGACAAGAATGGATAACTGGATAATTGGGATCCCCATGCAATAATGGGTTCCACTTGGTTAGTAATAGTGATTGGAACACCACATCGAAATAGAAACATCCATATCGAAGTAGAAGCAATGGAATCATTGGGAATGGATGCAATCTGGTGTCTGTATTTGACCTATTCAAAGTATGTTCACTTCTTAAGGGAATAGTTCTACCAGTAGGCATCCATTTTCTAGTGGGCATAATCTTAGCAGTTTGAGAGCAAAACTGATTGTTCTTATGGCCAAAAGGTATCCAATAATAACCTATCTTTATAAAAGTTCTTCCTGTGGGTTTCCACTGTTTTCTAACAATCTTTCGTTTTTGCCTTATTGCCTTATTTGCACGATTATTAGCATTAACAATTTTAACTGGGCATTTGACAGAATTAGACAAAGCATTCACACCATATTCATGATTAGCAAAGAATTCAAGCGACATCATTACAAGGTTTGCAAATAGTATCAGAATTGAATTAATTACAAGACGCCTAAGGCTAATACTAGAATCAACACGATTCGTTTTATTCAACTCAAGCTTAAAGTTCCTAGATTGGTTTTCTACTCTCTTCCAATGCACATTCTTAGCTTGCAAGGTCCTATCATTCCTTGTATTGTCTTGAGACTTTGACCTGCTCGCTTTATTGTCATTGATTACTCTGTAGAGGAATGGGAACATTAGTTGGTTGATCTAAATTTTGCATTCCTGAACTTGATGTGCAAGGATCTGAAGTACTAGAAGGCACATTAGTGTATACTTTCTTAAGGTTGTGATTTGAGCTTTTGCACACTAAAGTTCACTTTCTTAGTACTAACATATCCGAATCAACTACTTGAAGGCACATTAGTGTTTCCTTTCTTAAGACTGGGCATAGAACGGATTTCTGCTTGGCACTAGGCATAGAACAAGGCTTCACAGCTTTGCCTTTTTCACCTAAGGGTTTTGGACATGTTGCAATTACACATTCAAGCAGCTCTTGAGATCGTTTGGCCTGGAGGCAAGCAAACCTAATTTCACTATCAAGAGGTTTGTTAATGAAATCCTCTTCAACAATCTCACGGAGACATTCTAGACTATCCTTAAGGTGAGCACAGTAGTCATGAAAAGCATGTTCATTATTCCTAAGATGAGGAGGAATATATTTAACCATCACAGTGTATTTGCAGTCTAATGGGTGACTTTGAGACAACATTCTTATTGAAAACAAGTGGCGATTTCCCATTTCACGACTTTCGATTCTCAATTTCCTTTTGTAAAGACGTTATTTTTCGTTGTTTTGGTCACGGGTGACTTTCATTGAATCATATAACTCTTTAAAGTGTCGTTTAACTTTTCATTTTCTTCTAGAAAACTCTCGTTTTCCTTTTGTAAGGCATTAACTAAGTTTTGAAGATGAAAAGTTTGAGAGTAATGAGAATCTAAAGGAGGGGGCATTTGGGATCCATCACATTGTTCTTTTGACCCTTTAATTGAGAGATTTGGGCTTTCAACTTTTTGATCGTGTTACAATGAGCTTGAATCTGTTCATCACGTTTGTTAATTTGAAAAGCGCATCAAATTCTGGAGCATCCAAGGATGTCTTGATATTTGAGGTTTTAACATTTTCTTTTAGATGTTGATATTTTAGTTGTAAATTAAAATGTTCAACTTCTAGTTTAGAAAGATGTTTTACCAAATTATCGTGATCATCCATCAATTTTCTCATTAAGTTTGAATTAGTTTTTCAAGCTCAATGACACGATCATGAGAGACTTTCAGAGCAACAGATAATTCATGAAATTGAGAAGCATTAATGGAGCAATTTGTAGCAGTGTAAAACACATCTTGAGCAATACATTCAGAAATAAGATTCTCATTCAAGGTATGCAAGTTCTTCCTCTCAATCTCATTATATTTTAATGCTCGCTCATAGTCACTAACCTCAACTATCATTGCATCAAATTCCTTTTCCATTTCTTTAATGTCTGAATTCATTCCCTTTTAAGACTCTCAAAGTGATCTTTTAGTTGTTTAAAGAAAGGCATGACTTCGGTTAAATAACATTCTTTAGTTTGCTCAAAACCTCTTTCTCCTTCGTTATACCAGTGGGTGTGATCCTTTTCTTGCAAGTTTTCTCAAAATCAACAAATAGTTGAAAGATAACATATGGACTGATTAAGGTCTTGCTTTTAGTGGCAATTGTTCTAGGAACTAGATGCATTGGTGTTTTTGGAGGATACACAGCTTCTAGGCATTTTCCAAAGGGGGTTGGTTTCAACAATATTTTCACTTTCGCTTATCTAAATCCATTTTCCCGAACACTTGTTCGGGAGTTAACAATGTCTGAGGCTTAAACTTGTTTAAGGCAATCCAATTCTCCCTTTTGTAATCATGGGGTGTGATGATTACTTTCTTTTCTTTACATTTTGGATCAGCTAGTTTCTTGTTTAACTTTTCCCTAGTGATTTCATTTGATTTCTTATCTTCCTCTGTGCACTCAGAGCAACTAGGTTTCTGTCTAGGTTTAAGGATTTCCTTGCCATCATAAAGAACCTTATGAGCATTTCTAGCCTTTTTAATGACCTCTGGATTTGGTTCCTCAATAAGGGGAATGCTATGCTTATCGCTTAGGACTCTATGCTTAGTGATCATGTGAGCAATCTGAATGGTGTTTCCTTGTACGTACAACTTATTTTCAAGCTTGTTTTTCAAGGTTTTTAGATTAGAAAAATCATTCAAAAGTTTTGATTCCTTAGCACTGAATTCTTGCTTAAGCATTTTAACATTTTCTTGAAGTTCTTGTTTTGCTTAGCAGTTTTAGAAAGCTTTTCTTGCAAGGAGTTTAACTCTTGTTTTAATACTTCTTCTCTAAACCTACTTTTCTAATAGTTGTACGCATTTGGTCATCCATTTCCTGCTCACGAGTGGTCAACTCAAATTTAGCACGTTGTTCATAAATAGCAACACGTTCTTTATAGGCATTAAGTTCAGAGATTACAGACTCATCAGGGGCACATGCAGTGTATTCATAAAAAATATAGTCATTGTTGAATGCAGGAGATGCATCACTTGGCACAACTTCACTTTCACTTTGTTTCACATATTGATCATATGGGACAACATTGATATTACCCATATTTTCAATATTTGATACCAAAGTTTCAGTTGATAGTACTTTGTCATGCATCTTTTGCACATCAGCATCATCGTATAGTTTAAGTACCTCTGAGATGAGTTTGTCTTTGGATGGGCCAGCTTGTGGTGAAGAGGAGACCTTGGGAGAAACCATTGGAGAAATGCTAGCCATAAAGATTGTGTGTGCAGTAGGTCCATCATCCACATCAGATTCGTATGCATCACAATCAGCAACTTGAAAGGCATTCGATGATTGTGCCTATTTCCTGAATAGGCGCTCATCCACATCTGCATCATAGGTCTTGGCATTGCCCTCAGCTAGAAACAACAATTCCTCTTCATCCAAAGCGGCACCATTATCCTGAGCTTGCACAAGCAGCATCTTATCTCTGAAGTAATCAGCATTCCGTGGACGCTTTGGAGATGTGCAGTTCCTTGCAATGTGTCCCTCACCACCACAGTTATAACATTTGATCGGCTTAGCTTGACCTTGATTACCATTCCTTCCTCGATTCTGATTACCAACATAACCTCTACCTGCTCCACCTCTTCCCGATCATACTTGTCTTTCCTGAACTGGTTGCACCACGATCCTCCCATCTTTAACAGTAGCTTGATTGTGTGGGATAGATCTTTTCGAGGTTGTTATTGGTTTGTGGGAGAGAATTCATGTTTTGACTAATCCGAAGAGCTAGTTGATTAATGAAATTACCCACGTGTGCATCAGCATCAGCTTGTTTGAACATAGGATCGGGAATTAGTTTGTGATTACCATTTCCCATGGGTATGACTTGTGAGGCTTTGGTTGTGATTCCGATGTTTGAGTAGAAGGCAGTTGAGTCATTAGACGAGCTTGTCTCTCCCTGGTTGGTTTTGAACTGATTAAGAACCAATTTTTCAAACATCGCATGTCTCTCATTCTGAAGGAGGAAGGCATAGAGTTGCTCATAGTTTGTATTCTTCAATCCTTTAGTGAGCTTCACAGAGGTGACAAACTTGTGCCATTCGGGATTCATGTTGTTCACAAATTTTGAGTTCAATTGAATGTTAGGCATAGTCATTCCGATGTTCCTCATGTCATTCACCAACTTATGAAATCTCACATAGTACTCATAGACACTCTCATTTGGTTTCATCTTGAAGTGTTCAAATTCGTCATAGAGTTGTGATTCTCTGTCTTCCATAGTTAATTCTGAACCTGAGAGAAGCATCTTGACATTATCCCATACCGCCTTTGCTTCGGTGTTGTGATTGATCAGCTTGTAGATGTCTTTAGGAAGACCTTGAAGAACAATGTTAGAAGCCCTGATATCGGCATCGAATCTCTTTTTCTCCTTATCATCAAGCTCATCATACATCTTTGGTTTGTCCATTCCGTAAATCAGAGTTCCATCTTGCAGTATCAAGTACATCTCTAGTCGTCTCAACTCGATACGGTCCTTCATCAATGGATTTGAGAATGTTGACACCATATTCCTTTCCAAGGCAAGTACAATCTGATTCGTTGAGCCCAAGAATCGTAGTCTGTTCTGTCAAGCATGGGTGGACGAGTATCCGAACCAGCTGCTTGAACATCCTCGACAAGTGGAGATGATAGTAGGAACGTTTGTAGACATGTTTCAAGCTCTACGGGATTTTGCAATTCTTTGATTAAACCGGGAAATTGATTCTTTCACGGATTTTACTAAACCAAAAGAACAACCGTAAGAATGTAACCCGAAGAAGAAAAAGGTCTAAATGAACAAGTCGCTAAACACACAACTCGCATAAGCAGTCAACACGCAACACACTCAACTCGCTAAATTAATCAAGTCGCTAAGTAGCCAACTCGCTTTAGTCTCAAGTCGCTATATAACAACTAGCAAAATTTTGGCAGCAATTCGCTAAGCACCAAGTCGCTAAATAATCAAGTCGCTAAATAGCAACTCGCTAGGTACCAACTCGCTAACACCAAGTCTCTAACAATATAAAGTACAAGTCGCTAACTTACACCAAGTAGCTACGTGTAGTGGAGAATCCACTACTTGTACTTTTTGTCGGCTTGTCTCACTAGACAAGTCGCTAACCCAACTCGCTAAGACTTTCAACTACAACTCGCTACCAAATTGTAAAGCAAGTCGCTACCAAGAAGACTTTTCCGTGGCTCAAGTCGCTAGCATGAAAAACACATGAACACCACTTTTCAATCCAAAAACAACCCAACCACTATGATTCAAACCTTCTAAATCAAAACCTAAACACTTGTGATGATTCAAAACACAAAAGTACTACCAAAATCGAAACTTTAACACTAGAAATCAACCAAATGATGCAAAACCACTAAACTTTTTCAAACTCAAAAACCACCTAAAACCACTAGAAATCCAAAGATATGTAAGAGATGATCTAACCATGGCTCTTGATACCAATTGTAGGATATTGGATTTCACATACACATCAAACCATAACTCAAAGTGGGCGTATAAAGGTGAGTTCTAGAGAGAGAAAGTTAGAGGTTTAGGGAACTTAGTGAGAGAAAGAAAAATCTTATTATGAGCTCCAACTCTCTACCTTGGAAGGTAGAGAGTATTTATAGTCTTACAATAAAACGCCACACAACGGGCTGTGGATCAGGCATACAGTGGGTAAAGACCCGTCCGTCCTCCACGGTGTTACTAAACTAAATACTACTTAACATAAAAGTACTATGACTACGAGCTTTCTAACGATTACATATACTTGAGGTGACCGACTCTTTAATACCTGGAATTTCTAATTCCTAACAATGCGGTTGCAAACACATTTCCAGCATCTTCGTATTTTGCCTTCAATGAGGGACGGTAGCACTCAATTTTGGAGAGGTCCACAGGCTTACCTGTTTTAGCTGCCTCCTCCAAATCCAAGCACCGTCCATTGAAGATAGCTGACTTGATGACCTTCCACATCGCAGCTCCCATCTCATCACTATGATAAAGTTCCATGGCTATGTACGACACCACCTTTGACACGACCTCAGCGCGGTCCTTTTGCAGCATTTTATACCTCATCTGCAAGCTGTCAACCTCCTCCCTTAATTTCACTTCTACCTCTCCAAGCCTAACCCTCTTACTTTCCAAACCGGCACACTTTGCCTCTAGCACAGCATTTTGGCCAGTGAGGCTTACCACCTTAGCCTCCTCCAACTTGAGCTTGCCACATTCAGCTGTCAACTCGGCTATCTTCTCACGAAGGTCTTGGACGAGTAGGTTCTTCTCGACATCCCTCTCAATCTCATCACACTTAGCCTCTAGCTTGGCATAATCCTGATCTCTGTTCTTGTCCATCAATCCTTTCCACTGGGGGGGGTGACATGATCCACAATTTGGTGGCAGGCCAAGGCGTTGGGAAGCTACTTCGTATCAGGAAGACCTGCGACCAATACAATGCATAAGGAGAGAGTTAGTCACTGCAATTGTCACTTCACATATTTTAAAAGGAGAAATTGCTTACCATGCATCTCCAAAGTCTCATCCGGTAACTCAAAGGCAGAGTTAAAAAACTTTTTGCCTTCGACATTCTTTTATCGCACGGCCCTGGATCCGGAGGCTGGGAGGGGAGTCTTCCTCTTGTTCGTAGACTTGATGGCTTTATCAGCTATTCCCTTCCTACTCTTTAACCTGTCAGCTATACCAGTGGAGCCTGTGATTTGGACATCCTCTTCTGCAGGATCGTCTGAATCTGCCACATTCTCAACCAATTGGTAGGAACCCTCCAACAATGCTTGTGGGGGTGCTAAGGCAACAGGCTCTTGTTTGGGAGTATCTACATCATTGTTGTTGACAGATGTGGATGGTGACACCGTAGGACTCTTCAGCTTTTTCAGCAGGCATGAAGCTCAAGTCCTCATCAAGGTCTTGATATATGAAGTTCCTAAACGACATTCTGCAAAAAAGAAGCAAGAAAAGATAAATATCAGTGCTACATTGGTCCTACTTAAATAAAAGTAGAAAAACATACTTTGTCCATGATAACTGATAATAGGCTTGTTGGGAGACCCCTCCCAGCTATGTGCAATCCCAGCCATGTACAAGATTGGCTCAGGGAACACTTGAACATCCGCAGGATACCTAGCCAAGCGCTGATAACATGGATTCCTTCGCACCTCATATGGCAAGGGGTCGTTGAAACATTTTGAATCAAACATAAAGACCTTATTCAGCAATGCTGGATAGTTGGGTGGAACAATAGTGTTTTGCACATAGAAAAAACTGCCCTTCCAATCTTTTATGTTGGTATACACCCTCGCAAAAATATTAGGCACATCTCCTTAAGTTCTTTTAGCCAAAGTTAACCAGTTACCCCCAGAATACAGATTCAAGAATCCCCTTAAAACCTTAAGTGTTGGTTCATAGTCATATGCCTTACACATAACTATGAATGTGGTAAGTTAGGCTAAACCAAAAACATTAAGTCTAGATATATGCACTTCGTAGTATTGCATTAGCTCTAGGATAAGCGGGTGAATAGGAATCCTAAGGTTTGAATGGCTAAAAGAGTGAGTGTATAGCCCTATGAAGCCTTTTGGGTCATCGAAAATACCTTGGTTAGACTTGGGTAACATAATCTTAAACTCTTGTGGGATTGGGTAATCAGCGAGATGATCGTGTAATTCTTTAGAGGTTAAAGTGCATTTTTGCTGCTTAATTATGAACTTTGAATCCATACCTATTTTAAACTACAAGAAAGTAGGAAGGAGTATTTACCTTTTGTTTCGGAGCTGGTATACAATCAAAGATTACTGCGTGAAAAAAGAAGACGAAGAGAGTAAAATGTTTTAGGGTTCCAACTACTTCCCCCAAAATACTCTTTTTCCACCGTTTTTAAACCGCACACATGTCCCCAAGGTTAACTCTTATCCGGATTTCAAACGCTTTTTAAATTTCAAAAGAGCCTTTTTGGTCACCGGGTAAATTAGGATTTGGGATTACTGTAGCGGGCAGCTAAAGAGTTTAGGTAGCATTAAATGCACAAGTTAGGTGCATGCTTTTCTTGTTCGCAATACGCTTTGCAGCGATTGGATAATTTTATTCGCAGGATGAAGTCGAAAGCAATGCCTCTTTGCTCACATGCATCACTTTCGACTGGGGGGCTTGATGATGTACCCTCCGAACAACTCGAAGCACACCCCTTCGAGATGTGTCGAAGCCCTTCTGTACGAAGGCCCAAGTTAGGTCTCCAGAATATTTGTAGGCCTCAAACCATTCGTACACACGAAGGTTACCTGCGGGGAATTCGCCATTCGAAGCCCTAAGCCCTTTGGGGTATGGTTGACGAAGGAGCAACGGATATGAGAACCTCCTGACTTGGTCAAACCCACGATCTCCCTCTTTTTCCTGGCTTTCCTGCCAAGTTTGAGAACGTGGGTCACTAAGCCCTAGTGGTTACCCACAAGCATGGGACGTCCCCATGTTCTTCGACATTTACGCAGAGGTGCCCCTAACCCTATTTCTTCCACTATAAATAGGTTGGACGAGCAGAGAATTATGGTAAGCTCATTCAACACTCATCTTTTTACTTACACACACTTATACAACCATAACTCATACTTACTCTCACGCCGAAGGTGGTTCGCAGGGTCCAACTCCTGCACAATCACTTAACGTAGTGTCTTCGTATTTCTTATTCTCATGTGAAAGACAATCTCTGCTGGAACATACACCCCTCATACCTTTGATCATCATCAAAGCCTGGTAGTGCAATTTATTGTACGATCAGTGGATGTTTTGGATTTGAAAATGATAGGGTAAGCTTGACTTCCAAAGATCTGTCTAGCTACAATTTGCATCAGTGGATAATCTCTATCTACCAAAGATATAGATTTTTCCTTCAGTAAGCTTTACAGCATGCACTCCACAATACTCATATAGCACCCAGTCTTGAACCACACAGTCTTCGCAGCATTTATCATTTGGATTGGGCTCAAACAGGCATTTTAATGTAGACCATATAGAATAAGCCACAGTACCTGTGGGTCCTAGCTTACCACATCTGAATGACACTAACTCCCACAACTTCTCCAAGTCACTTCTGGTTAAAAAGAATAGAAGATAGTTAAAAGAAAAATACTGACTTCTGTACCCATCTAATCTTGTTAGCTCAATAACATCCCTTCCTTTCACTGAAACAATCTGCCAATCTATGAGAGGGAATTTAGACTTTAATGGTTTAGGATAAATAGGATCTTCAGGCATTTGCTCATTCACCATAACAAGATGATCCAATCTCTCTTCATCATTCAACTTTTGTCTTTTAGAACTAGACTCCTCCATCACAGATCCAACTCTCTTTTGTTTCCTTAATAACTCAGCTTCCTGTTCAGAATCCATGGGGATGAAATTATCAAACCTTCTTTTGCAAGAATTATAAAGCTCCTCAACTTTTTCATAAGAATAGCTCTTCAAATTCAAATTCCTATTTTCATCCATGTGTTTGATAAATTTCATCATTTGACTCCTCTTCTGTTTCTTGGTGGGTGGTTTGTTCTTCTTAGCACGATATGCTTTAAACTCATTTTGTCATTTCATCTTCTTGACCATCACAACCAGCAACTTAGATGTTGTATCTATATCATACAAACCCCACTCTTTAATAGTCATTTCTTGCTGCAGTTTCTCAGAGGCTTGAAGCAATCTTTGTTCCTTATTCCACTCTTCAATAGCCTTAATAGAACCTTCTTCTTGATCTGCAACCTTCCTTTCCTCAGCAAGAACATCAGCATTTAACTCCTCATGTAACCTTTTAGCTTCCTCTTCATCAAATGATTCTTGCTCTTCTCTACTCCCAAACTTCATAAGTGGCTCTTTTTCAATCACAGCAGCTTTACCCTTTCCAGAATATTCTAGTAGAGTAACTACTGGCTTCTGTACAGGATCACCAATTGTAATACTTTTAGCAATTGATTTGGTTGAAGTTTTAGGTGCAGTTTTGGGTTGAGATTGCTTTAAGTTGAGCAGTTGTAATGCAATCTCATCTTCAGCCTCCTTTGATTTGGTTGTTGTTGTTGTTGTTATTTTAGTGGTGGTTGTTGTAGCAGTGGTTGGTTCTGCTAGTAGAAACTTCTGAACTAGCAGTGGTCAGAATTGTGCTAGCCGTGGCTTCAGTAGTGGTTGCAGAAACACTAGCAGTGGTTGCAGCAATACTAGCAGTGGTTGCCTGCTCCACTTCTTTCTCCTTCTCCACAACTACAGAGGATTTTCCAACACTACTTCATTGCCATCCTTTTCAGCCACCAAATAATCATCAACATGATCCCCACTATCCATCTCAATGTCAGCCAAATCCTCTATTGAATTTATGCTTTCATTCCCCCCAGTATGGATGCATCCTCCAAACCTTGATTTCCCGAGGAGCTTACCCTTTTAGCAGTACCCATCTTCTTTACTCTTTTAAACATGTTGACCCTTGGCTTCCTTTGTCTTTCCAAAACTCTTACCTTGTGCTGCAACTTCTTTATTATGACAGATTGAGAAGTTGACAGTTGTTGCAAGCCATTGATCTGAGATTCCATAGTGGTACATCTATCCATCAATTTCTGTATAAGTTTCATGGTATCCTCACCACTTCGACCTGTGTAACCTGGTCCGAGAGGTGGGTCATTGGAATTGTCAGTTTGTACAAAAATATTAGCCATCAATTCCTGTTCATTTTCCAGTCTACCCTCATCACTTCGAGCTGTGTGGCCTCCTAGAGGTGAATCATAGGATGTGTTTAACATGGCATCAGACCAAGCCTGAACATCCATGTCCCCCATATTAGCCAGTTGGCTGGGAATTCCTCCACCTGTATTGAGTACAAGAGAACTCTCCACATTAGGAGTTGCCATTGGTTGGGTCTTATTTATGTTTTCACTGTCCTACTCAGCTACTAAGCTTGAGTCAGTAGTGAAAGCCCTTCCAATCATGTCACCTCCAGCACCTGTGACAGCCTCAGTATCTACACCACTAGTACCAGCCTGAGGAAGCTCAGTGCCCTTCTTCCTACGGGTGAATAGAATAGGTTGGGGTTGGGAAGGTGAAGGTAAAGGCTCAACAGTTGTTGTAGGTGGTGTGGTAGCAATGGAATCCTCATTAGCAGCAGTGGTTTGAGTAGGTTGTGGTTCAATCTCCTCTACATTTTCTGGGGTATGTGCCAACCCTTGTCATGTCTATTAGTTTGTTGCAAGTTGTTTGGAATGTTGGATTGTTTTTGATGATTATGAAGAAGCTACACTTTGTTTATAGTGTGTACCATTCTCCAACAAAGATGAAGGAGACGTCTTTCTCAATGGTTTTTTTGGTGTATGCTTACACTAAGTGTGGGGGAACTTTGTTATTTAAAAAAAATAGTTATAGCCAATGAGCTATATGAAGGATATTGATTAGCCAATGAGCTAAATTAAGTTATACATATTTGCGGAGATCGATATTGGAAGAGGAGAAATAATCATTTACGGGATTGTGGTTTGTATGATGGCTAGCAACATGGAGGTTTAGACTTGACTTTATTTTCTTTTAACACCAATTTCATAAACCATCCCATGCCTTATCCATAACTTTTATAAACCCATAGCCTTAATGATATAACCCGAATAAAATCCCTCTTTGATGAAGTTATTTTCTTTGTTTTGATACTTGTACAAGCTTATGGTAAAAAGCATTGATCATGACTAGGCATTGAGTGATTTACATATACCCAACAATATATGAGTGTTGAGTGAATTCTTAAAATCATTCGTGAGTTGTTCTAGTTATGCTATCTAAAGTGTTTTGTTCATTTTTAAAAGTTTTTCACATATTAAAAGCAAACCAATGATTATCTCTTTTGGGATGATTGTTACATTTTTTTGGAACCACGGTGTCAAGACCATTGAAATCAATCTTTGCAAATGTTAGACCTACTAGAGGGCGAGTAGAACTTAAGTGTGGGCAAATTTGATAACGCCTAAAATGAACATGTTTTTAGTAGCGTTATTGTTGGTTTTGTGCATGATAATCGGCTATATTTACTCATAACTATTGCAAAAGTGCAAAAGATGCGTATTGTGTATGTATATGTAGCCAGGTATCACAAATGATGAAGAAATGAAGTTTTTATGCACATTTGGAAGATTCCCGAGGAAGGAAGTCGATCAAGGAAGCTTTTGGACTCAATGATTGGGAAGCACAATGATTGCTAAGTATCTACATCAAGGAGAGATCAAGTTTTGCCTTGGAAATCATCAGCGAGAGCAAAGAATGAGGCGTATTACAAGAAAGTCAATAAAAGTCAAATCAACAACAATCCAGCCGGTCGGTCGTAACCCGTAACCGATCCGGCTGGGAAAATGGTCAAACGACAACCGATCCGGTTGCCAAGAACCGATCCGGTTGCAGGAGCTGCAGTTACACAAAGTTGCATTTATTGTTGCCTTAACTCCCCATAATCATTGGAGGCCGATCATTTCTTGATATTAACTTGTTGGGAACGTTTTTGGCCAGTTGAGCAAGTTTATTTGGCTATATATTGAACCTAGTCTTAGTTTACAAGGTGTCACATAACCAAAAGTGTATTTGTTTACATCAAAACTAATACCAACCATTTTATTCATCCCAAAAGTTTAGTTCTTACTGTAAAACGTCCAGGAGCAAGGAGGGAACAATTCTCATCGATAGTTTTGGTAATTTGGAGTTATACGGTGAATCTAGGTGATTGGAGGCGCATGGTTGCTACAAGCCACGAAATCTAGTTTACTAGGTGTCACATAACCAAAAGTGT
Source organism: Chrysanthemum makinoi (assembly GCA_910596185.1). Lineage (NCBI taxonomy): Eukaryota > Viridiplantae > Streptophyta > Magnoliopsida > Asterales > Asteraceae > Chrysanthemum > Chrysanthemum makinoi. The sequence continues at coordinate 324,678,396 of OU343221.1, forward strand.
ATTTGTTATGGATTTCTATTCCCTTGAGTTATTGGAATTACTTTGTTATTTCTTGTGTTTTGTTATTATTATCATGGAGTAGTTTTGGGATATACTTGTGTGTTGGGATGTAGATAATCATACTAGTGTTCTCATATGTGATGCATGTATATTTGATCTTGTTTAAATGAGTTTGTTGGAAAAATACTAGTCTTGGTTTGATTTGTTGGTAAAACATGTTTTAAGAAAAAGGACCGAAAGGATTTCTCTTGTGTTTTATTCCAAAAAGTTGAGTGACAAACTAGTATGGGGATAGGGTGATTGACAACCACCATGTTTACTTATTAAAACAAGACTAGAAACATTTTCATCACGAAAGGGTCGAAAGATTCGTAAGAACAAGTTTAATAAGAACATGTTGCAAACAAATGGATTTTCTAAAGGATAATCCTTAGGATAAGGACCGAAAGGATTACCTATATGTTTTTGTTCTTAGAATGATTTTTACAAACATATACCATGGTTGGAGATCATTTGCTTATGATTTGTGCATCACATCAAGAGTTTACACCAAGCCTTCATGAACACTATTTATGATTGACTATAGACTACACACAAGTATATATATTTCTTATTATTGAATTTCACTATAAACATCACTTTTAAATTTGAGGAAGCCTTGACAAAGCTTTCTTGTTGCAATATTTTCAAGAAAACAATTTCGAACACAAAATCCCTTGGGACGATCTCGACTTACCCAACTTTGCTATCGCGAACGAGTATACTTGCTCGTATGTGTTAATAAAATTAGACGGTTAAATCGTGTTTATAAATTTTTAAAACTTGCACTACGCGTAACACATCAAGTTTTTGGCGCCGCTGCCGGGGATTTTTTTTATTTCAATTTTGATTTTCTGTAAAATTGGTAGTTTTGGAATTGAATTTGGTGAAAAGTAAAAAAAAAAAAAGTTTTTGGTTAAAAGCTAACCGAATCCGGTTAGAGCTACGGAATTATTTTTTTTACTTTGATTTCATAGTTTAAGTTTATTTAGTGATTTGTGTTATAGTTCCTAGATTAATTCTTGTCATTTTAGATTCTTTATAGATTATATCTTTTTGTTTTAATGTTTTCTTAGATTTTTAATTTTTCTTTATTTTTGTTATTCTTAGTTTATTAATTTTAGATTAATTCATGTTTTAATTCTAATGATTAAGATAATTAAATTTTTAGTTTTTATGGTTTAGTGATCTTTATGAGTAATTTAATGGAGTAGTTAATATAGTTTTAGTTTAATGGCTTAATTATTAAGTAATTAATTATAGGGTAATGAGGAGTCTTAATTAATTAAGAGTTTTTAGTACACTTAATAGTTTTTAATTTCAATTAATATTCAGTTTTTTTTTTAATTTATTATTTTTAAAAAAAAAAATCTTTTTTGTGTCGATCTAACCGATCGGTTGCAACCCACAACCGGATCCGGTTAGATTATTTGGTCAAGTGATTACCACCAACCGAATCGGTTGGTGAGCCAACCGATCCGGTTGGTGCTCTCGGTAATTTTTCTAATTTTTAGATTTTTAGTTTTAACTTATGTTTTTAGTTTTGTTAAGTATCTTTACTTGCTTAGTATATGTTTCTATAGTTTTTTTTTTTGTTTTTGCTAACTCTAACGCTAATGATTCGGATTTTTGTTTTTGTTTTGTTTTGTCAAGTTTAGCTAGTTAGTATGGATAGTTTGAGCGGAATTTCGGAATACCTTCGTAACTTGGATGAAATGTTCAAAGACACCGGAAGTTCATTGGAAAAGATTGGAGGTATCTTAGAAGGAAGTAAGAAAGAATTGGGAATTGATACGGTTAGTATGGAAGAAACGGGTGAAAACAAAGTTCAACTTCCTAAGAAGGGAAGAGTTGTGGTGTTCACACAAGCACCTTTAACGGAGTATGATTCGCCACTAATGAGGTTTGGTACACCTTGTAGTGTAGAAGGAGTAAGGGCTTGGGACGCTTAACTTAATATGGCTTATGGAGAAAACTACATTGTGGAGAAGGTTCTTGACGAAATTGGTCATGTACGCTTGGATTACGAGGCATACGGAAGAAGGATGGTTAAAAATCTTAAGGTTAACATTCATGGTCACATTTTTTAAACAGATTTTGTTGTCTTAGAAGAGGGGAATGCGGATGAACCCAATGTATGTTTTGGTCGAGACTTTTTTGTAACGACCAAGTGCCAAGTTGATTTTGCTTTGGCGGAAATGAGGATTAATATCACCGATTTGGAAGAAGGAAAAGGAGTGAACGAGATGCTAGTGGAATTGTGTGCCAATATGGAAGGGGAAGATGTGGAAGTAGTTAAGATGGGGAAGGCAAATAGGAAGAAAACTTCATCCAACAAACTAACCTCAACCACATCCACCAACAAAAATGATTACCCACCTTCATCACCTACTTTCAAACCTTTAACCGACGAACAAAAAGAAGCTATTTTGGAAAACCTTGAACAAAAGTTTCTTGAGCTAAATGAGAAGAAGCCGGTGATTGAGGTACTACAAGATTACGTTCTCTACCGTAAGAAATTAGATGCGGTCATGCTAGCAAGGGCTAGATTGGAAGATAAGAATCTATCGGAGGAGGAGAGAGATATAATTTTGTTTAGAGGTATGCCACGGAAAGAGAAAGATCCGGGGAATTTTGTTTTGCCAATTAAAGTGAATGGGACTACACCAGTTTATGCCTTAGCCGATACGGGGTCAAGTGTTAATGTTATGCCCTATCCATTGTTTAAGACGTTGGGTCTTAGTAATCCGCAACCAAATCATTCTAAGCTTACCATGGCGGATAATTCTTAAGCGAAAGCAATGGGAGAGGTGAAGAACGTGAGAGTTCAAATTGGTTATCAACCGTACTTGGCTGATTTTCTTGTCCTAGACATTCCGGTTGACAAGAGTTTACCACTTTTATTAGGAAGACCATTCCTACGAACATGTGGTGCAATTATAGACATGGGAAGAGGCACGGTGACTATTGATGATGGGATTTCAAAGCAAACATATTAACCCAAACCAAGGGGACCAACTTTGGAATTTATGGAGGAGTTAGAATTGATGGAAGCGGACGAGGACTTGACTTGTTTCGAAGTAGGACGTGATATCCAAGGAAACCCAATGTATGGACCATTAGCTCCACCTTATTTTGATATAGAGGATGAGATGGAACGTGCATTAACGGTGGAAGCATTTTATAACCCATTCAAAAACATCCTAGTCTACAAGAAGTTAACCAATTTCTTAGGTTCTTTACCGGTGCAACTCAAGAATTTGGAATGGAGACCCGAGGGGTCGGGCATTTACAAGAGACAAAATGGAGATGGAGAATGGCACGTCAAATTCGATATACTATGTCCGGATGGAAGAAGATTCATAAGGAAGTTCAAAACTTATGAAACATACCGTGAGTTGACCGGGAAATTTCTAAGTGAGGACATCCTAAGACAAGAGTATTTCGAGGAATTCTAAGAAGAAGACAAGGCACCATAATAAACAAGCAATTGTTTGCTTGAATTTCATGAACTATTTCTTTTTAATTTTATGCATATAGGATTTCTTGTTTTTCAGTTTCACTTTTATTTTTATGTTTAGGTTATTTGGTTAATGCATTATGATTATGAGTTTTAGTTGAGTTTTGGTCTTAGTTTATAAGTATGATGATTTGAGTTTTGAGATTGGATGATTGTTGAAAATTCCAAATGGTGGATGAATGTTGTGTGCATCTTTAACAGGATTTTTTAGCAAAAAATTGTTGCTTGGAAGGTAAATGCCTAAGTAACGTGAAAAAATGCAAAATTTGGCAAAATGCAAACCGAAACGGTTGTGTCCATGACTAAACCGGTTGCATACAAGTATATATACCAAAAATTCACTTTTCTAGAAAAACACACACACACACTAATTCTCCAGCTGGGTTTTTTCAAAATTCGTCCAAGTTTAGCTAGTTGAAGATTGTTTGAGTTGTAGAAAATCATCATGGCACCCAAACAAGTAAGCATCTACATTCAATTAACTCAATTAAGGTTTAATTAGAGCATTTGATTTGAATTGCATATTAGATCACTAATTTGGGGGTTTTTGATATAATTCTAATTAAGTTGTAATATTTTTGGATTAAGTGGTAATTGATATAGGAATGCATTGCAAAAAGAATTGTAGTGATTGATTTAACATGGAATGAGTATTAGATGATTGAATTTTCGGATTTAATTAGGTTATGCTAGTGAATCAAGTTAAGTTGCAATTGGTGATTCCTAGTTGTAGATGATGAGTTTTTGTGAGTAATAGATGACACATTGTTGATTAGAACTAGTGATTGAAGAGTATAGGTCTTATTTATTGAAGTTCTAAGATGATGAATGTGTGATGATTTGAGGTTTGGAAAGCGAATTTAGAGTAAATCAAGGATGTAGAAATCATTGAGGATGTTAGAATGCAGTCTAGGAGTGGATTGGACTTAGAAAATTCGAGTGGGCAATGGATTAGAAGGCAAAAGCCTTATGCAGATTGCATAACCGATCCTGTTGCGCAACGCAACCGACCGGTTGGATTGGGTCAAAGGGAGTAACCGATTCGGCTGCTCTGCAACCGAATCCGGTTCTAGGTTCTGTGTTGGATATTTTTGAAATTTTAAAGTGGACCTTAGAGGGTTCCATGGACCTTCCCGTTTGTTCTAACACTCTTATATTGTCTTATATTTATGATTTTTACAGAGAATTGTTGTAGGTAGCTCAAGCTCGGGACCGGTTCCAATTAACCCGATTGTTACAAAGTTTTGCTAAAGGAATGAGAGGAAGAAAGTCAAGTATAGATTGAAGATGGAAGCAAACGCCAACTTAAAGTTCAAAGATCTCACCGACGGGGAGAAGCATGCTTTCCGGGAACGGTTATCAAAATTGAAAAATAGGGCATGTTTGGTTCCGAGAGTGATTGATTGGGATTTATTTGCAGAGTATGAATGTGAAGAGGAGTTGAGAAGAATGATGCGGACATCATATGTGTATCCAGCGGATGGGGATTCGTTCGATGATTTGTCATGGGAAATAGCATTTAGAATCAATGAAGAGGTCTATCGAGAGTGGTGTATGGAGTTCTTTTCAACCATGTATTTTGAGAGAAAGGTGAATGTTAGGAACTTGATGGAGGAAGTTTGTGTTTGGTTTAGGCTTTGTGGACAGGATCATGCCTACACTTTGCCGGATTTCGCTGTGGCTCTTGGCTTGTATGAACCACATGAGGTTAAGCATCAATTATTTGAAGCTCACTTTTCGAGGCTTCGGAGGTTTGAAAAAGACTTTCCTAGTGTACCCAACTATTGGAATCAAGTGGGAGATCCTTCTTGCACTAGGAGGAATGCCGCGACCATCAGGAATCCGTTAATGAGGATACTTCACAAATTGATAGTGACTGGGCCGTTTAATAGGTATGGAAGCAGGGACAAATGTCAGAAACCGGACCTATGGGTTATGATGTTAATGGAAGAAACTAAGGACGGTAATGCGGTTTGGCAGATAGCCGAGTATTTGTCTAGGAGGACCTCGGGAATCAAAAGCAATAGCAACATTTGTGGTGGACATTTCGTGACAAGGTTGGCAAAGAACCTTGGGTATTATGATGATAGTGAGTTGGCTAAGTGTGGAGAGCCAAAGTTTAGTGAGATGTGGAGTGCAAATGGTTTTGGAAATGCTTTGAATAGGAAATTTAAAACCTTGGGGTTATGGATTGAACCACCACAACAACAACAACAACCACCACAACAGCAGGGAAATATACCAATGGGGAACGTGCAAGCGGGTACGTCCAGCAGTTTTGATTCAGGTTGGGGAGAGTGGAACCAACATTTAGATGAGATTAAGTGTAGGGATGTGTGGAGAGACTCGATGATGTTGAGAAACAACTACATCAATGATTATTCAATGCCTATCCTTCAACACATGGCTCGAGAAGCCAATTACGAGTTACCACCCTACAATCCACCCAATGTTCCACCATATCCTTTCCCCTACACTTCTTATCCTGGACCCTATCCATATCCATATCCTGGATACGCACCATTTCCTGATCCAGTGCCCGCATATGGTCAATTACTCGAGGTTGGTGGAGCAAGCTATGATGTTGGAGGATCGTCATCGGGAGTTGGAGGAAAGAAGAAGAAGAGGCGAGTTCGTTCGGATATTGTGGATGAAAACTATGTAACTGAGAGTGATGATGATGATGAGTATGATGATGAAGAAGGTGACGACATGAGCGAGGACGACGAGTGATCGTGGATCATTCGTGATTTGTGGTTTCAAAGACGATGGTTATGATGTGTTTAACAATATTATTTCTATCTCTTTAACTATTTCTTTAGGATGATTATCATACTTGGTTTTATTTTGTTTTTAGTAGCAGTTGGATTGTTTTGTTTTGTTTTGTTTGTGTATTGTGTATTGCAGTTTTGTTTGCAGGATGGATGTGTCGGAAGCTTATTGATGGTCAAATATTTGGAGTTGGATAACTCACATGCTTTCTTATGACCCAATATGCGTATTGCATATTCTATCCCGTGGTATCTTTTAACTATTTATTTTTCCCATTTTCTTTACTTTGAAGTTCATTTTTATTACATTGAGGACAATGCAAAACTTAAGTATGGGGGAGGGAAGAAAATAGGAAAAATGATACGCATTTTTTATTTTTTTATTTTAATTTTCTTAGATAACTTTTGGATGCAAGTAATTAGAAGGAATTCGCCCTTGATGGTCTAGTTGTTTTCACACATTATTGATATATATATATATATATATATATATATATATATATATATATATATATATATATATATATATATATATATATATATATATATAACAACTTGGGTATTTCAATGGTAAAATAAGGTTTTTGAAAATTTTTGGACTTGAACCAAATTACGGAAGTAATTCATTTTGGATTCGATAGCATTTTCTAGCACACATTATAGCCTTTTTCCACTTAATTGTGAGGTTTCTTTTTGTATAAAACACATCTTTTGTTTTATATTTGCTATGAGTGTGCTGGTGATAATGTCGATTCTAGAACTTGTACTAGTTATGCATTATGGTTAAAATCACTCTCGAGTGATAAAAATATGTTCAAGTGATAAGAGGCATCGTAGGATTTAACCCAAATGGCCTTCCATTTTACATCTAATGTTACATTAGCTAACCACATTGGTTAGTTAACCACCCTTATATGGACCCATTTGTTAGTGCTCATCTTTAGCACTAGATACCCTTAGTTACACCCTTTGAGCCAATCATTTCATTTGTTAAATCCAAAAAAATACAAAAAGATTTTACACTTTAAACTTTAGCCAACCCTTGTCATGTCTATTGGTTTGTTGCTAGTTGTTTGGAATGTTGGATTGTTTTTGATGATTATGAAGAAGCTACGCTTTGTTTATAGTGTGTACCATTCTCCAACAAAGATGAAGGAGACGTCTTTCTCAATTTTTTTTTGGTGTATGCTTACACTAAGTGTGGGGGAACTTCGTTATTTAAAAAAAAAGTTATAGCCAATGAGCTATATGAAGGATATTGATTAGCCAATGAGCTAAATTGAGTTATACATATTTGCGGAGATCGATATTGGAAGAGGAGAAATAATCATTTACGGGATTGTGGTTTGTATGATGGCTAGCAACATGGAGGTTTAGACTTGACTTTATTTTATTTTAACACCAATTTCATAAATCATCCCATGCATTATCCATACCTTTTATAAACCCATAGCCTTAATGATATAACCCGAATAAAAGCCCTCTTTGATGAAGTTATTTTATTTGTTTTGATACTTGTACAAGCTTATGGTAAAAAGCATTGATCATGCCTAGGCATTGAGTGATTTACATATACCCACCAATATATGAGTGTTGAGTGAATTCTTAAAATCATTCGTGAGGTGTTCTAGTTATGTTATCTAAAGTGTTTGGTTCATTTTTAAAAGTTTTCCACATATTAAAAGTAAACCAATGATTATCTCTTTTGGGATGATTGTTACATTTTTTTGGAACCGCGGTGTCAAGACCATTGAAATCAATCTTTGCAATTGTTAGACCTACTCGAGGGCGAGTAGAACTTAAGTGTGGGGGAATTTGATAACGCCTAAAATGAACTTGTTTTTAGTAGCGTTATTGTTGGTTTTGTGCATGATAATCGGATATATTTACTCATAACTGTTGCAAAAGTGCAAAAGATGCGTATTGTGTATGTATATGTAGCCAGGTATCACGAATGATGAAGAAATGAAGTTTTTATGCACATTTGGAAGATTACCGAAGAAGGAAGTCGAGCAAGGAAGCTTTTGGACTCAATGATTGGGAAGCACAATGATTTCTAAGTATCTACAGCAAGGAGAGATCAAGTTTTTCCTTGGAAATCATCAGCGAGAGCAAAGAATGAGGCGTATAACAAGAAAGTCAACAAAAGTCAAATCAACAACAATCCAGCCGGTCGGTCGTAACCCGTAACCGATCCGGCTGGGCAAATGGTCAAACGGCAACCGATCCGGTTGCCAACGCAACCGATCCGGTTGCAGGAGCTGCAGTTACACAAAGTTGCATTTATTGTTGCCTTAACTCCCCATAATCATTGGAGGCCGATCATTTCTTGATATTAACTTGTTGGGAACGTTTTTGGCCAGTTGAGCAAGTTTATTTGGCTATATATTGAACCTAGTCTTAGTTTACTAGGTGTGACACAACCAAAAGTGTATTAGTTTACATCAAAACTAATACCAACCATTTTATTCATCCCAAAAGTTTAGTTCTTACTGTAAAACGTCCAGGAGCAAGGGGGAACAATTCTCATCCATAGTTTTGGTAATTTGGAGTTATACGGTGAATCTAGGTGATTGGAGGCGCGTGGTTACTACAAGCCACAAAATCTAGTTCTTGTAATCTCAAAAGTTTAGGTATTCTATGAACTTTGTTATGGATTTCTATTCTCTTGAGTTATTGGAATTAGTTTATTATTTCTTGTGTTTTGTTATTATTATCATGGAGTAGTTTTGGGATATACTTGTGTGTTGGGATGTAGATAATCATACTAGTGTTCTCATATGTGATGCATGTATATATGATCTTGCTTAAATGACTTTGTTAGAAAAATACTAGTCTTGGTTTGATTTGTTGGTAAAACATGTTTTAAGAAAAAGGACCGAAAGGATTTCTCTTGTGTTTTATTCCACAAAGTTGAGTGACAAACTAGTATGGGGATATGGTGATTGACAACCACCATGTTTACTTATTAAAAAAATACTAGAAACATTTTCATCACGAAAGGGTCGAAAGATTCGTAAGAACAAGTTTAATAAGAACATGTTGCGAACAAATGGATTTTCTAAAGGATAATCATTAGGATAAGGACCGAAAGGATTACATATATGTTTTTTTTCTTAGAATGATTTTTACAAACATATACCATGGTTGGAGATCATTTGCTTATGATTTGTGCATCACATCAAGAGTTTAGACCAAGCCTTCATGAACACTATTTATGATTGACTATAGACTACACACAAGTATATATATTTCTTATTATTGAATTTCACTATAAACATCACTTTTAAATTTGAGGAAGCCTTGACAAAGCTTTCTTGTTGCAATCTTTTCAAGAAAACAATTTCGAACACAAAATCCCTTGGGACGATCTCGACTTACCCAACTTTGCTATCGCGAACGAGTATACTTGCTCGTATGTGTTAATAGAATTAGACGGTTAAATTGTGTTTATAAATTTTTAAAACTTGCACTACGCGTAACACATCACTATACTAACTACTAAGTACTGAAACCTCCCCACATCAAAAGCTTTGGTGAGTAGGTCTGCTACATTGTAATCAGTATGTATTTTAACCATTTGGATTAACCTTTTCTCATTACAATCTCTAATAAAGTGATATCTTATCTCAATATGTTAAGTTCTAGAATGCAAAACAGGATTTTTAATGATGCATATAGTACTGTTATTGTCAATGTAAATCTTAGTATGCATGAAATTGTACCCAAAGTCCACCAATTAATTCTGAATCCAAAGTACTTGACCACAGCAACTTGCAGCAGCTACATACTCAACTTCAGTGGTGGAATTGGCCACAATTGTCTGCTTCTTACACTGCCATGAGATAAGCCTGCTTCCCAAAAACTGACACCCTCCAGTAGTAGACTTTCTATCCAAGCTAGCCCCAGTATAGTCACTATCAATATAGGCCACCAAATCAAAAGGTGAATCCTTAGAATACCAAAGGCCCAATTTAGGATGACCCATAAGATATCTAAATATTCTCTTTACAGCATTCATGTGTGTTGTATTAGGTGTAACTTGAAATCTTGCACACACACATACTGCAAACATTATGTCTGGCCTAGAAGAGGTGAGATACATCAAAGACCCAATCATGGATCTATACAGCTTCACATCAACTCTGGGACTTCCATCATCAGGTAGCAGTGGCTTCTATGTTTCCATAGGTGTACTTGCACTTTTGACATCCTAAAACCCAAACTTCTTCAAAATATCTGCTACATATTTATCTTGACTGATAAACATTCCATCAGTCCTTTGTTGAACCTGTAGCCCCAAAAAGAAAGTAAGTTCACCCATTGCACTCATCTGAAACTTATCATGCATAAGTTTCTCAAAATCCTTGCACAGCTCCCTGTTTGTTGAGCCAAAGATGATGTATACGTTTCTCAAAATCCTTGCACAGCTCCCTGTTTGTTGAGCCAAAGATGATGTCATCAACATATACTTGAACCAGCAAAATATCATCCTTCAGCTTCTTGATGAACAATGTCTTGTCAATCAGTCCTCTTTTGAATCCATTGTCCAACAAATAAGTAGCTAGGCATTCATACCATGCCCTAGGAGCTTGATGCAAGCCATACATTGCCTTTTTAACCATATACACCTTATCAGGGTGATCACGATCCTCAAAACCAGGAGGTTGACAAACATAAACCTCTTCATCAATTGTCCCATATAAAAAGGCACTTTTAACATCCATTTGATACACCACAAAATTCTTGTATGAAGCATATGCCAAAAATAGTCTAATAGCCTCAATTCTGGTAACAGGAGCAAACACTTCATCATAATCCAGGCCTTCTATTTGTGTGTATCCTTGAGCAACCAACCTTAACTTATTCCTAACAACAATCCCCCTTTCATCCCTTTTGTTTCTGAATACCCATTTTGTTCCAATAGCCCTCTTGCCATTAGGTAGATCAACCAGTGTATAAACTTCTTGAAGTCTGAATTGCCGCAGCTCTTCTTGCATAGATTCAATCCATCCTTCTTCACCTAATGCTTCTTCAACTTTCTTAGGCTCCTTTTGTGACAAAAAGCAAGCAAAAAGACAATTTTGCAAGTCTGGATGACTGTTTATTTTGTGAAGAGACTTTGCAAAGAAACGTTGTTCGGTGAAGGTTTTAAGATTTTGAGTCTTGCTTCTTGTTTGTACTGGGGTATTCAAGTTGCCAAGTATTTTCTCTTTAGGATGATCTTTATAGATTCTGGTGGTAGGAAAGTTTTAAGATTTTGAGTTTTGCTTCTTGTTTGTACTGGTATTCAAGTTGCCAAGTATTTGCTCTTTTGGATGATCTTTATGGATTCTGGTGGTAGGAACTAGAATTTCTATAATGACACTCTCCAAATTAGAAACATCAGTATCCTTGAAAAAGTCATCAATGGCTTCATCATCTGCAGGAGTATCAATTTCTTCCAAAGCTGGCATGTTTGGATCAATTTCCAGATCAGCAGTACTATCAAATGGATTAGCAGTGTTTTCAAAGATAGTACTGCTAGTTCATTTTGTTGGTGAGGACTCAGAAGTGGTATAACTTGTGCCAGCAGGGATATCATTTGACCTAGCAGTGTTAACACTTGGTATAGCAGTGTTATCAGCAACTCCCTTATCTTTCACAATTTCTTCTACTGACACTGAGTTACCATCAGACAACTCTTCCTTATCTTGATGATGATCTCCCTTGTTCCCTGAATCTACAATTTCTAAATCATCATCATCTTAGGGACCCTTCTTTTCAATGATGGGAGAGACAGAACCAGGTTTCCACTTCTTAATCAGATAGAATTCTTTTGAAGATTCAGCTTCTTTAGAATTTGTTCCTGCATTATAATTCTTTTGTATACCTGCATTAATATTAGTGAATGTACCTACGTTGATTGGCTCATAATTCATAGATTTTTTTAGCATATCTATATTAAAAAGCCAATCTGGTCCTTTACTTTCAACACTAGGACTTTCTTCACTAAACCTAACATGTAGGTTTTCTTCAACCCTTCTAGTCCTCGTATTGTATACTCTAAAAGCTTTACTATTTAAAGAATATCCAATAAAGTATACATCATTTTCCTTTTCCTCAAACTTGCCTAGGTGGTCTATGGTATTCAAGATAGTAACAGGACACCCAAAAGGTTTTAGGAAATCTATCATAGGCTTCCTACCATGTAAAAGCTCATATGGGGTCTTTTTATGAGGCTTAACTACCTTACTTCTATTCTGCACATAACATGGTGTGCCAACAGCTTCAGCCCAAAAAGTAGTAGGTAACTTGGATTCAGACAACATTGTTCTAGCAGCCTCAATTAGTGTTCTATTTTTCCTCTCAGCTACACCATTTTGCTGAGATGTCCTAGCAAACTAAACTGTCTTTCTATACCCTTTACCACACAAAACTGATTCATAACATCATTCTTAAACTCAGTTCCATTATCACATCTAATTACTTTAACCTTATGGTTTACTAGATTTTCTATCTTATTTATGAAACACTTAAGGATCTCACTTGTTTCACTCTTAGATGCTAAAAAGTAAACCCATGAAAATCTGATGTAATCATCTATGATAACTAGGCAATACTGCTTATGATTCAAACTTTTCATAAATGTAGGACCAAACAAATCCATATGTAACATAAACAGTGGTTGAGTTATGGTTTTTATAGTCTTGGTCTTACAAGAGGCTCTATGTTGTTTACCTTTTTGACAAGCCACACAAAGTTCTTTACTTTCAAAAACTTTTGAAGGTAGACCTCTAACAAGATTTTCCATCACCAATTTATTGATTGTTTTGAAATTTAAGTGACCTAGCCTTCTATGCCAAAGTTTTGACTCATCAGCTGATGCCTTTGTAAACAAACAAGTTAAGGTTCTACTAGGAATGACATCTTTCATATTAAAACAATATATGTTTTCTTTCCTAGGAACCCTAAGTTGCACATACTTATCCTCAGGCATTTTAAAATCAGGTGATAAGACCAAACATTCAGTTTCCCCAAAAAGAACCCAATTCCTTTTATCACACATTTGGGAAACGCTGAACAAATTGTACTTGAGTCCCTGTACTAGATATACCTTCTCAAAGTCCAACTTTCCTGTCTTAATTGTCCCTCTGCAAACAATTTTTCCACCCTTTGGATCATTGCCAAATGCCACATATCCTCCATCAAATGCTTCAAAATCCTCAAGGTTGCTCTCATCCCATGTCATGTGCCCAGAGAAACCACTAACAAATATACCTTTTTCCTTTAGATTGCCCTGCACATGAAACTAAAGAAATTTGTTTCTTTTGTGGACCTAAGCCAATACTGACTTGGGTCTGCCCTGTGCATCAACATAGTCAAATTTCTTTAAGTCCGTTGATGCACTGCTGACATGATCTAAAACCTTTGTTTTTGGTTTCCATTGCCAGCAAGCTAAGGTCTTTACAAAGATAGAAATGACTTCCAACCAGTGTATCAGTTATCACCTTAGGCTCAGCAGTGGAAACTACTTATGCCTTAGCAGTGGTAATATTTTACTTAGCAGTGGAAACTTTTTGCTTAGCAGTGAAATCAGTTTTTGATCTAGCAGTTGGGAAGTCTTTTGATGCAGCAGTGATGATTGATTTAGTTGTCCCATTTCTCATTAACACTGCTCTTGGAACCATGTTTCTGTTAGGATGAAGATGTGTTTGTTTTGAAAATTTTTGATGATTAATCCTCTTCCATTGGTTCCAAACAGGTGGTTGGTAGTTGTTACAAAATTTCTACAAATGCTCAAAACTACCACATTGAAAACAAGCCTTTTTAAAAAACTTAAACTCACTTCCAATCTTATTTGAGATTAAGCCATTAAATTTCCTTTGATTTCCCCTAGGTTTGTACTTGTTCATCTGTTATCTAGGAATCTCATTATACTCAACAACTTTCTTAGAGATATGTGTTCCAAATCTAGGTTTCAAAAAGTTAGCTTGTTTTGAATCAACAGTTTTAATGTTTTCTAACTTTTCAGATTGTGTTGACTCAAACTTATCATCCTCACTTTCTGACATCCAATCTTCAATCATTGGAGCATCAGATGACCTCTCATTAACTACCTTAGGTGACTTAAACTCACTATTTTCACCTACAGGTTTGTTAAAACTAAACTCACTACTGAAAGACAACTCATTTCCAGGTGGTGCAAAAGCACTTTTCATGGGAGGTGCTACTTCAGTGTATCCTAAGCCAGAACCCTTTTTTATTAATTGACATTCAATTGACTTATTCACTAAATCAGAAGCATATTGTTGTTTCTCAACCCTAACTATATGTTTCTCTTTTTCATCTAAAGCTTCTTTTTTTACATTTTCAGCTTCTTCAAGTTTTTGCTTAAGTATAGTGATTTCTCTATCTCTAATCTCAACTTCACCACCTAGAATGTTAATCTTGTCCACATATTCAAACTCACACCTTTTACTAAACTCAAGTTTTTCTTCTACATTTTTAAGTCCAACTCTATAACCAAAGTTATCCATTTCAAGACGTTCAACTTCTTTTCTAAGACTCTCATTCACAGCTTTAAGAGCTTCTAAAGTATCCTGACAAGATTTAAAAGAACAACCAGAACTATTTGAATTTTTAGATACCTCAGAATCAGAACCAGATGATGATGAAGCATATGCCATGAGAGCAAAGTTGTGTACTTTGGAAGCTTCATTTGCAAGAAAAGCAGCATTAGGTCCTTCCTCAATCTGGTCACTCCAGTCATAGTTACGAAGTCCATCTTGAGCCACCAATGCTGAAGAAGGCTTTGGTTCTTCAATTGCCTTCTTGAAATTTTCACCATTCCTCTTTGGAGCCCTACACTCCCTTGCAAAGTGCTCCTTCCTTTTACAGTTGTAACACTCCATCTTGCTCTTATCAAACCCAGCTTTCCTTTGACCACTGTACTTGATCTCTATACCAGTTCTCCTCAAAAATCTCCTAGCTTGCAAGGTGAGCATAGCCATCAGCCACTGAAGATTAATTTCTTCAAGATCATCAGGATCAATTTGATCCAAATCCTGGTTCAGCACTGAAGTACTGGTTGTGAGATCAGCTAGGAAAGCACAAATAGCCCCATCACTAATGTTATCACTAGCAGTGGAATCATTAGAGTTAGCAGTGGAAACTTCATAAGTAGCAGTGGTAGTTTCCTAAGAACTCCTATTGTTGGTAGACACAAAAGCAATGTTCTGAGTGGAAGAGGATTAACTGGCTAGATTCTTCTCAGACTCAAAAATGGATCTTAGGATAAAAACCAAAATATTTGTTAAAAATAGCAACAAAGTTTTCGATCCGGGCGGGTTCATAAAAACAACCTCTTTTGCAAATATTTGGGCGTGACGCCGTCACCACGCAAAGGGTGATGTCATCGCTAAGCCATATCAAATGAAGAAAAACACCCCATCTCTTTCATTCTCTACCCTACACATTTTATCCGCCCCATACTTCACCAATACAATTTCTCCAAGTCAATTCCGCCACTTTGCATCATCAATCTCTACGAGGTAAGTAATTTTCATTGATCTTTGTCTACTCAATTGCTATATTCCTCTTTCAATTTCGGTTTCCCCTTTGATCCGAAACCCTTCCAATTAGTTTGATCAATGCTAAATGCCACCCATGAATCTTGTTAATTAGGCTATAGATTAGGCGAATGGTAGTATTCTCATGTGGGTTTGATTTTGCGAGAAGCTTTTGAAAGGCATGGGGACTAAACCACCTTGCCATTGCACCCTTTTTGCTACAGCAAGGGTGTTTGGGTTAAGGGTTATGGTTAAAAACCTGGATTTTTCCCTCGCAAATGTCGGATTTGAAAAAAATTTCTGGTCGGGACGGTGTCAGCCCGCTGGCGTGACGCTGTCAGAACCTTCTGATGTCATTCTGCAATTTGATCACTACTCATTTGTTCCCATTGTTTGATTCCTTGTTTCAGAAAATGAGCAAACGGTCAAGGAGAACCAGGGGACAATCTTCTGGTACACAAGAAAGTGTTGCCGGCACCGTGTTGGGTGGGGGGGGTGTTTGATTAGGACGCATCCCAAAACCGATACTGCGAATTGCTTCACCAAACTATTGACTCGGGGGCAGTTCTGGATTGGACTTTTTTGCATGATCATGATCTTGAGAGGGACTTCAGGAACAGTATTAGGAGGAAAAATATCACTGACCCTCAATGGGAAAGATTGTTCCTCATTTGTGAGCCCGTATACATCGAGTTAGTGCATGAGTTCCACGCCTCTTATTCCATGAATGTTATAGCTTGTCAGGGGAATATTGATGCTCAGGGGATATGGTTCAGGTTAGGTGGGGTCTAGAGGGATTTGTCGGTTTTGGAATTTGGTTGGAGTTTAGGATTGTATTCTGAGAGGAATGCTGAGAGCCCTATTTTTAGAGCTAACTTGAGTGCAGGGTTTACCACTAGGGAAGATATTTAGGGGATTCAGTTTCGTAATACGTTGGCCAATCGGGAGTACATGACTGGGAGTACTCTTGCTTCACAAATCCGAGACCCACGGATGAGGCTTGGGCACCGCTGTATTGCTTTCACCATAGCGGGGCGCAAGGACACGACTCATCATGTCACCTTGCCGGACCTATTCTATATATACTGCATATATGCTGATGATGTGTGCTGCAACATCCCGTTCTGGCTGGCCGACTATCTGAGGAGCACTAATGGTATGAGACAGACAGATAGGGTTTATGGGGGTATGTTCATCACCAAGTTGGCTGAGTCCTTTGGCATTCTGAGAGGGGAGGTTCCTATGTACCTAAACGTTGTGGCAGAGCCCAAAGTTGTTAGATCCAAATCTTTGAAGGTCATGGAGATCATCATGGATATAGGAGGCGCATATGCATGGTACCGCCCTCGGCCCTCAGGACAGGATGATGATGATGAGGATGACGACGAGCAGCAGCCGCAGCCGCAGTATCAGCTGGGGGATGGAGCCGGTAGTTCCGCTGATGCCTACATGCATATGTCCGATGGAGATTGGCAGGCCTACCAGGGAGCATGGATGGACAGGATGGATACGTGTATGGCTCAGCAGGACCAGCGGGCGAACTAGACTTATGATCACACCATTCGACAGATGCAGTGCCTCTCTATGCGTGATCACCTCGAGCCCCATCTGCAGATTGATCCATTCCCAGGTCGAGAGCAGGACTACCCAACCTATGGGTACACTAGCCATATTCCTCCGGGTTATGAGTATCGTTACGATACGGCCCCTGATCAGTGACCTGTTTGTTTGTTGGTGATATTTCTTATGAAAAATTATGGTTATGGTGTTTGTTGAGAAAATTTTTATTTGGGTCTGTAATAATGTAGGATTATCTTGATACAATTTTTGATGTGATGATGTGGGATAATTTAATGTTTATGTATAATATTTATTTAGGCTTAATTTTTGTTTTATATTTTTCTTAATTGTTTGCTTGTTTTGTTTTTCAAATTGTGTGTTTCTATATCTTTTTCATTGTTGTTTATTCTCATGTTATACCTTGTGAAAATGTTTTATTTTGTCTTTAACCTCGTCTTAATTACATATAAAGGTATTTTACAAAATGATAAGTGTAGGGAAGATCATATAAGTTTTTAAGAACATGAACATGAGAATTACAATAATTGAAATTGATATATATATGTGTGTTTGTTAGAGTCAAATGCTTGTATTGAGTCATAATGGATGTTTTGCAAGAAATTTTCCAGGTTTTAATGATGTAATTTTTCCAGAGTTTTTCCATAAAAACGCAGCAGATTTTGTGAGGACAACCTGACGGCGTCAGGATTAAAGCTTGACGACGTCAGGCTATGTAGAAACAGAATGACCAGTTTTCGTTTATAGTGTAACATGTAATTTTTCGAAATTCCGAGGTATTAATTTTCTAGAAAAACTACAAACATCCATTCAACAATCATTATATCTTACTTGCTTTCTAGTGTAGTTGTGTGTCATATATAGTTTTACCGCTGATTTTACACGAAGGTTTCATTTGTTTTTTTTATAAGTGTGCAGGTTATATTGGACAAGAAGAAGAAACACACATTGGATGAAGTTTATTATTTATGCATTCTTCTTGGAAGATTATTTAACCGCAACTTCACACATATCCTACCGAGCTAATCAGGGGAGTATTAGTTTCTTTTCCTTACTTACCTTCCTTTATCATAACTTTGATGCTTCCGAGGAATATTGGGGACAATGTTCAGTTTAAGTGTAGGGAGGGAGAATAAAACGGGAACTTAGAAACTATTCACTCACTTGATCATTTGTCTTGTCCTTAGTAATTTGTGTAATAAACTATGAGAAATATTTGTTAGGGCAATTTTAGCACCAAATTTAAAATTTTTATGACACTTACGAGCAATACTTTAGTCTTAATAAAGTGTCTCATGGATAGGAATTATATGACTAGCACAAAAACCGTTTACAACTCAAATTCCACCCAAAAAATGTGAGGTTCACCCCTAGATTTTTAGGAATAAAAGCATTCATCTTTAATGCTTTGTGAGTGTACCGGTAGTATAATAGATTCTAGAACTTGTTTTGTTTGATCCATTCCGAGATCGCTAGTGAGACTACACTTGTGTAGTTAGGAGTAACTTAATGATAAGAGGTATTAGGATAACCCTTGTTTTAAACATCTGTTATAATTACTTCTTCCACATCGGTTGAGTAATTACCCCACACCCTTGCGATATGCTCATCTTTAGTACATGATACCCCTAGTTAACCCCTCAGAGCCTATCCTTTTCGCGGTTCTCATGATGTTTCGGATTTCTGGAATATCAATGAAGAGCATTGTTTACAATCCACCCCAAATGTACACCCAAATCGCCTTAGCCTACCTTATATGCACTCATCTTTAGTGCATTATTGTTATCATTGTTAAAACCTTAGTTCAATTATCTAGTTACTTGCATGGTTGCTAAGTCGAGTCATATCTTTTGTACACAGTTTTGGGACTATTGGGACTCATGGGTAAAACTGTAAAAGTAATATTTTATGGAGTAACGGGAACGAATGATAAATTTAAATTCCCTTTGTCTACATAATTAAATACTCCAAGTGTTTTGATCTTTTCAAATCGGGTCAATTAGTGTTAGAAAATAAAAACTCAAGTGTAGGGATGCTCATATAAATCCCTTATATTTTGATGTTATCGTAGAGGATGATAGAGTAAAAAGGTATGAAAAAAAGGAAAAAAGAGAGATATCGAAAAAATGAAAAAATGAGAAAAATATACGGGCTACCATCCTACATCTATCTTTATGTTTATGTTTTTAAGTTTATGTTTGTTTTGTTTCATGTTATCCAGTGTTAGTAAGTCGAGTCTTGGCTTAGCCACGCCATGCTTTACATGCTTGTAACATAAGATTTTTGACTTGCCACCACTAAATATCCCCTATCCAACAAAACCCTTTATTTCCCTACCATAAGTTTAACATTACAATCCTTGAAAAGAACTTTTAGATAGTTGTTCCTAGGTTCTTACGCCAAAGCGATGGAGGTTTGATCTATTCTCAAGCTTATGGTAATCTATGTACTATGCCAGGTAATGAGTGTTTATCTTCCATTTCCATTCATTTTATATTTCATATAAACCAGACGGATGAGAGAATCCAAACACCACTTGTGACTATTTTGGTGCTTTTACTTGTTGTAGACTATTTTAAACCAATGCTTCATGCCCCCTAACTTATAAATTCATTGGCCGAAAGCACATTTGCTTAAGGACAAGCAAATACCAAGTGTAGGGATATTTGGTAAGGATTTTAAATGTACGTTTTTAAGGGGTCATTTAAGCCCTAATTCGACACATTTTATATCCGTTACTGCTTAAAATCGTTCCTTTTCACTCTTTAGGTCTTTTGGAAGAAAAATGCTGGAATGAAGCTTATTTGGACGAAAAGGAGCAAAAACATGAAGAAAATAGCAAAGTCAAGATCAAAGACACTCAAGCCTGTTCAGCAACACTTGACGGCGTCCCAATCAAAGGGCGCCGTTCGTTCCCTTATGAAGATTTGATCAAAAAGTGCACGCGACGGCTTAGCTAAATTTCTGGTGCTAAATCCTGACGGCGTCACACCTAAATTGTGGAAGGCGTCACTTACAATTTCCACTTTAAGACGTCCTAGATCCAGTTCAGACGACGTCTCAAGATAAAGACTGACGGCGTCACAATTCCTACATGACGTCGTCCCATCGATGACCTGGCCAAGACGAAACCCTAATGACGGCGACCTGACGCCGTTGCTAGCAAAAGGCGACGCCATCGCAGTTGTAAATCTATATAGAATTTGATTTTTCTGTATTTTAAGAGGTAGAATTTTGGAGAGAAAACCTTAACTCAGTTGTAGTTTGACTTGGATAGTATTCTAGGGTCCCATACCCTATTTTACACATCAAGATAAGTTTGTTATTCTAATTTATCATCATATCTACCCCATGTTCACTTGATTGTGTGTGTGCTTGCTTGTTTAACATGTGTAGCTAAATTACTTGTGTGTTTACTTAGATCTATGAAACCTAGTTATTGATTGTTGTTAGGTTGTTTCTTGTTTTAATTGATATAGCTTATGAGTGCAACTAGGCTTTCGTTGTATTTATTGCGTGAATGTCTTTAGGACGATAGAGTATTTGGGGAAGATAGTTTTCTACTTGCCGAACTCGTGCATTCTATAAGAGAGATACGTTCATAGAACTAGGGATTACGCACACCCCTACGACTATTAGGAATACAACCGTTAAGATAAAGGGCGTGACAATTCAACCGACCAATAAAAGATAACTAGGGAGTAATAGTATCTAAGTTAACACATTTTTAATCACCATACGAGTACACCTCAATTAAACATAGCTATCTGTAGTAATTAGATAAATAGGTAATTAGTAGAAATAGATAAATCGGTAGAAGTACCACCCTCCCAATCATATACCCCGATATTTTACCTTTGCTTTTAAAAAAAAACCATAAAAAAGACTTAAAAAAATAATAAATAAATAAATAATAATAATCATCCTCAACCCCACCTTCTCGTCATAAAATTCTTTCTAGCATTCCTGTTCTCTTAGAGAACAATATCAATCCCCGAGGCTTACCCGATACTACACTACAACTATTAGGTTCACTGTCTAGAGGGTTGAAAAGCTTGCTCGTAGAAAAGGAGGTTTTCTCGACCCCGAACCCATGCATCACGATTCTAGGGTTTAGGTAGGTGTTTTTTTAGAAACTTAGATGATTTTAATCACTCCATAAACATCTTGTAATGGTTTGTTGATTCTACCTTAATTCATGTCTTCAATTCTTATTATTATTGCTTATTATTCATTGATTATGCTTGGCTAATTCACCTAGTATTTACTTATGATTGTATGAAACTTGTATATAATTAATTAGATCTTATTATTTTCTTATTGATGCTTGTGTCTATCTTCATCATTAAGGTGTGAAAAATTCAACGAGTCTAATTGATTTAGTTTATAATTCTTGCATCCTACTGTCTCTTGTTTAATTGATAGACGCTAGAGTAAGGAAAATTGGCTTCTTCTTTAATTGTTGCGAGCTTTAACGTCCTAAATAGCATAAAGGTGTGACAAATTCAATGAGTCTAATTATTAAGGTGTGACAAATTCAATGAGTCTAATTGATTTAGTGTATAATTCTTGCATCCTACTATCTCTTGTTTAATTGGTAGACGCTAGAGTAAGGAAAACTGGCTTATTCTTTAATTATTGCAAGCTTAAACGTCCTAAATAACATAAAGCCTTAGAGTGAAAAATAGGATCTCATTGTTTTTATCGCGTGAGTTGTAGCTTAAGGATAATAGGATATTCGGGGGAGATACCTCGGTACTTGGCGATCCCGGGTGTTCTAGAGGAGAGTTATGATTCATATAATTGGGGAATTAGGCACCACCCTATGACTAAAATGGAATACAACGCACCAATTAGACAAGGATGTGACAATTCAGTTGGTAGAATTGGATAGCTAGCAAGGAGTAATACATCATAAGTAGATACGCTTCACTTACGTTGTAGAATCTTAATTTACTTTCGTTGCATTTAGTTTAGTAGTAATTTAATTAGTTAAAACCCCCACTCCTTCAACCCGAGATTTTTATTGCTTTCTATTAAATATAAAAGACTAAAAAAATCACCTTCACCCCTGCTTTTTCGTCATACATCTCGACTAGCATCTCTATTCCCTTAGAGAACGGTTAACCCCCTGGGCTTGCCCATACTACACTGCAACGATTAGGTACACTGCCTAGTGGGTTGTAAAGCTTGCTCGCGGAAAAGGAAGTCTTTCGATCCCGAACCCACGCATCAATACATACCAAAGTCAATGCAGTAGTCAAGATGCCAAGTAAAGGGTCAAGTAGCAACAACAATGGAATGCAGTCTAATGATATTGGATCCTACACTTCACCACATTGTTCAAGACTTCAAGCCTACTTGCAGAAGATTCAGTCTTATTAATCAATGTGTTCTCAGATAGCTTTAAGTATATGTGTTTGTAATAAGCTTAGCTGTTAACTATAGTCTACAATGTAACAGTAGTATGGATGTAACAGTATAAATACTTTGTAGTTATTTCATTTTCAGCTTATTGGATTAACCACATTTCTCTCTAATCACAAATCCTCTCATTTACAATATGGTATTAGAGCTAGACCTCAAAAGTCCTTTGTAACAACCACCAAAATCCATCACAACAGACCACCATAACTGCCTGTTGACCATCGCAACAAACTTTGACCACGACCATAATTGATTTCCCTCCAAAAAAATTTCCATCATTAAAAACCACTAAAACCTTCCAAACTTCTTTCAAATTCACTCAAATTACCATCAAGATTCATCAAATTCACTACTGAAATGACTCAATTACATCAAAATCACTCAACTAAATCAAAATAACTCAAGAAACTACAATCATGACTAAATCAAACACCATCACTAAAGACACACGTTAAGTTAACCATCCACTCTTTCTACACAAAATGATCAACCAGGACTCATTCTAATCTCCAAAAAGCTAACTGAATTTGGGAGGAGATCCATGATGATTGCACTTAATGCTAAGAACAAACTAAAGATCATCACAAATGAGTATCAAGAACCAAGCAGTGATTCACCAGTAAGGGCTTTATGGGAGAGGAACAACGATATGATGATTTCATGGATCTTGAATACAGTAACTAACCAAATCAGCAATAATATGAGTTTTGTACACTTTGCATCAGCTTTGTGGCTAGAACTTCAAGAGCATTACTAACAACTGGATAGACATAGAATCTATCAACTCACAAATAAAATCATTCAGTTGAAACAAACAAACAATTTTGTTGAAGTGTATTACCAGAAATTGAAAGGTCTATGGGATGACATTGATGCACTGGAAGCCCCTTACATGTGCACTTATAACTGTGTTTGAGAAAATGGGAGACTCAATGGGGCAAAGGAAGGCAGGAAAAGGTTGTTACAATTTGTAATGGGACTTGATGAGTTTTTCTCAAATGTGAGAGGTCAGATCCTTCTACTGCAACCACTACCAAATGCAACCAACGCTTATGCTACGTTGAGACAGGAAGAAAAACAAAGAGAAACCAGTGACTGTAAGTACTTGACACCACAATCATGAATACCTTCATAAATTAAAAAACCTACACCAACAACAACACTACCCCAAACACCAGGCAAACCAGAACCAACTTTGTCCCAAAAAGTAGGAGAAGTACTTTCAAACCAGCTGTTATTTATGGTAACTATCAAAAACAAGGACACTACCAAAATGAATGCTATCAACTTGTAGGATATCCAATTGGTCATCCTTTACATGGAAAGTTTAAACTAGGAAATAGTGGAACTGGAAACGGGGCAAATAGATCATCCGTTTTTATACGTTTTCGTTCATTTTTATACATTTTCATATGTTTTTATCTATTTTTTTTTCGTTTTTATACGTTTTCTTACAAAAGCATATAAGAACATACAAAACGTATTCATTAAAACGTGCAAAAAAGAACGAAAACGTGTAAAAAACAGACGAAAATGTGAAAAACGGATGAAAACGGATGAAAAAGTATAAAATCGGACGAAAACATATAAAAACAGACGAAAACATATAAAATCGGATAAAAACGTAAGAAAACGTTTAAAAACTAACGAAAACGTATAAAAACAAATGAAAACATATGAAAACGTAAGAATACGTATAAAAACGAACGAAAATGTATAAAACGGACGAAAACATAAGAAAACAGGTGAAAACGTACAGAAACGGATGAAACGTATAAGAATGGACGAAAACGTATAAAACTGATGAAAACGTTTAAAAATAGACTAAAACATATAAACGGACGAAAACTATAAAACGGATAAAAACGTAAGAAAACGGATGAAATGTAAGAAAACATACAAAAACGAACAAAAATATACAAAAACATACGAAACGTACAAAATAGACGAAAACGTATAAAAACGGATGAAAGCATATAAAAACGGACGAAAATGTATGCAGAGGTATAAAAAACGAACGAAAACGTACAAAACGGACGAAAATGTATACAAATGTATGAAAACGGACGAAACGTATAAAAACGAACGAAAACGTATGAAAATCAAATTTCAAGTTATTTACTAACGGTTGTTCGTATAAACGAATAACAATGTATGTTTAGCAACTAACGGGTATATACAATGGTCAAAATTTTGAAGGATTGTGTTACAATGACCAAAAAAAAGCTACATACAATACCAAAAATAGGCAAGTTCGGCAAGTTCGATGCATTTTTTTTGTGATTATCCTTTAATATATACTTAAAAAACAATTATAAGCATTCAGACAATTATAAAAAAACAAACACCATTATTTCATTTAGATTCGACTTCAAAACTACCTCTTAACAGCAAACGCACCTAAATCTTATTTATCTATGAATAATAATTCTCGATGTGTATACCGGGTGCATATGAGATTATGTATAATGTCATCACTAGTATTGCGTAAACCCTGATCTTGGTTGGACAACCTTGGGTATAATAAGATAGATGCGGCATGGCGGCATATGGCGATTTTTTTAAATCTGGTCGGTTCTAATCCAGTTGTTTATCAAAGCTTCGTGTTTTTGATTTGCAATTAGGGTTGTCACGATTGGTTTATCATTGCTGCTGTTTTGGATTTCTTTGTTTTTCACCCAAACTATTTCTTTTTTTTCCTTATCATGGGTGTTAGTAACCATAATTCTTTCAAATTTGAGGATCAAACTCAATCAATTTCCAAATCAGTCTTCATCGCCAATTTTCCTGATCACTTTATAGCACGTGATTTATGGAATGTGTGCTTGGCGTATGATACGGTAATTGATGTCTTCATCCCTTTTAAGAGGTCTAAAGCAAGTAAGAAATTTGCTTTCGTTCAATTTATTAAAGTTGAAAACCTGGACTGATTGATTAGGAACCTTTGTACTATTTAGATTAGGCGTTTTAGGCTTCATGCCAACACTGTGAGGTTTCAAAAGGAACCTAAACCTAATGGGACATTTAACCCTAATGTTCCTACTTCTCAGCTTCAGTATCCTTCTTTTCCTAAAAAGAATGAGTCAGTGGGAGCTAATCATAAATATTTTGCCACTGTTCTGTCTAATGGAACATTAAACCCTAACTCAGTCAATGTGGCCCCTGCCTTGGTTCTTGACAATTCTTGTTTATTGGAACGCGACTTTTCTTGCTCTATTTTGGGCAAAATCAAAGATATTAATGCAATGTACAATCTTTATTTCATCCTTGCTAATGAGGGTTTTGAGAATGTCAAGCTGTCTTATGTGTGTGCGCATTGGGTGATAATTAAAATGGACTCTGTAGCTTCTAAAGATAAGTCTCTCAAGCATGTTGGTGTGGGTTCTTGGTTTGAGGTTTTGAAGCAGGCCTATAACTACTTTGTGTGCGAGGAGCGACTCGTGTGGGTTTCAATTGTAGGCTTCTTACTCGCAATACATTCGCTAAAATAGCATCTTTTTGGGGTGAATTGGTCGATATAGATGACTCTGAGAATTGTTCTTTGTCATGCATTAGAGTGTGTGTAAAAACTAAACTTCATGTTCTTATTAATAATGATATCAAAATCATTATTAACGGGCATATTTATTAGACTCGTGTTAAGGAATTGGAAGCTTGGATGCCTAAATTTTGTTACTGCTATAGAGGATGAATCATCATCAGATGAGGAATTTGAGGGTGATAATGCTAATGATGTTGGGTTAGATAATGAAGTTGATTTTGATCACGTCTTTGAAACAAATTTTGATAAATACCAGGAAACTGCTCATCAAAATAACCCTAATTTTAGTGGTCAGCATGATAAATCAGAGGACCCTTTTGGGATCTCTAATATTCTCAAAAAGAACAAGGTCTCTTCAGGTGTTGAAGGAGATGGTCCTCATTACCCTCCTGGCTTCACCCCATTTGTGGAGGACATTGATGCGTGTAACTTTTCTGGTAATAAGGTGGATAACAATCATCATACTTCTCCTCTACCCACTCATAATGAAGGAGATGGTACAAATTTGGCCAATGCTGTGTCTGAAACAAGGTAACTTCTATTAAAGGTAATCATTCCTCATGTGCAAAGTTTCAAGCAAGTGGATCAATCCTGGAAGTTATGGATGATTGATAAAGGTAGGGCAAACAATGAGATACAATATGGAAGGATGCATGAAGAATATAGAAACCATTATTGGTTCTCAAGGAGCTGACAGTGTTTTTAGATGAATTTTGTGTCTTTGAACATTAAAGGCGTTGGTAACAAGGCTAAAAAAGGGTGGATTCAGGATTTAAATATTAAACATAGAGTAAACTTTGTAGCTATTCAAGAAACTAAGATGGTTAGCATGGATCTTTTTTCTATCAAGTCGTTGTGGGGAGATCTTTCATTTGATTATGCTTTTAGTCCTTTCGTTGGATCTTTTTGGTGGTATTTTATGTGTGTGGGATCCTAGTGTATTTGTTAAAAATAATTCTATGGTCTCTGACTCATTTGTAGCGGTCTTTGGCACTTGGGCTCCTTCCTCTACCAAAATTCTTTTTATATCTATCTATGCTCCTCAAGACCTTACTGAAAGAAGAATGTTATGGGACTATATTCTTCACTTGTTGGAATCATGGGATGGTGAATGCATCCTTTTGGGTGATTTCAATGAAGTCTGTTATGAACATGAAAGGCATGGCTCTTTGTTTAACCCTCTTGGAGAACTCCTTTAATAACTTTATCTCTACGGCAAGCTTAGTCGATCTTCCACTTGAAGGCTACTCCTTTACTTGGTCTCATAAATCCGCTTCTAAGATGAGTAAGCTTGATAGGTTTTTAGTATCCGAAGGTTTGCTAGCCATTTTTCCTTCTATGTCTGCTCTTTGTCTCGATAAGCATCTTTCATACCACCGGCCTATTCTTCTTCGTGAGTTAAATGTTGATTATGGGCCTTCCCTATTTCATTTTTTTCAGTCTTGGTCTTCTAGGAAAGGGTTTGACAATATGATTGAAGACTCATGGAAGAGCTCTATTGGTTCCAATTCAAACAGTATCATTAATTTGAAGAAAAATTAACAGGCTCTTAAGTCCAGAATTAAATTATGGTTAGCAGAAAATAATCAAAAGTTAAACGCTAATAAATACTCGATACAATCTCGTCTTAAAGTGTTGGATAAATCTTCAAGTAAAGTGTCCTGATGATCTGATTCAAGAAAGGTCGCATCTGTTAAAGGATCTCCAGGATCTTAACCACGCTTCGTCGTTAGATATGATTCAAAAGGCCAAAATTCGGTGGGCTATAGAGGGAGATGAAAATTCAAAGTTTTTTCATGGCATCTGATAAGGATTTAAAAGGTACACTTTTGAGGGGTCATTTAAGCCCTTAATTGATCACTTTTGTATCCGTTACTACTTAATTTCGTTCCTTTTCACTTTTTAGGTCTCTTGAAGGCAAATTGCTGGAATGACACTTATTCGGACGAAAAGGCGCGAATATATAAAGAAAATGGCCAAAGTCAAGAATCGAGACACTCAAGCTGCTGGAATTTAAGGGGACGGCGTCACTGCTTAATTGCGACGCCGTCGCGACACACCTTGAGACGACTCAGAGAGCAAATTGCTATTTTACAAGTGACGACATCAGGTTTAAAAGAGTAGGGCGTCACAACTCAGACGGCCTAGATTTGGATCCCGACGGCGTCACAAGCATAAGGTGACACCGTCATAGAGTTGACGTGGCCAAGACGAAACCCTAATGGCGGCGACCCGACTGCGTCACAATTAAAGAGTGACGCCGTCGCATATTGTAACTCTATATATAGAATTCGAATTTTCAGTATTTTAAGGAGGTAGTTTGTGGAGTAAAAACCTAAACCGAACCAAGGCTGTCTTGGGCAGTATCTTAGGGTTCCATACCTTATTTTACAACAAGATAAGTGTTTTACTTCCTTAATTCAATCATGTCTTCATTTGTTTGTGTGTATGCTTGCATGTTTTCCATGTCCGGCTAATTTACTTGTGTGTTTGCCAAGAGGCCGTACAACCAACCAATCGAGACACTCATCATGTCCGACTAATTTACTTGTGTGATAACCAACCACCACTCATCAACCCACCACCAAATGACCCGCCAAGAGGCTGTACTCTTGGTGAATACTCAAGACCAAGCCACCTAGGCTATATAAACACCATTGAGCTTCCCGACCAAGCCCAAACTACGACCCTTCAATCCGACACCATCCGGTTGGTGCAAAATGGATGTGCATTCCATGGACTTCGTTCCAAAGATCCTAATCAGCATCTTAAGGATTTCCTTAAAATTTTCGATTCCATCGACCTCGATGCTACTACTCGGGAGACCACACGTTCGCGTCTATTCCAATTCTCCCTACGGGACCAAGCTAGTATTTAGCTTGAGCGACTTCCCGTCGGCTCCATATTAAGTTGGGATGATCTCACTTCTCGTTTCCTTGCTCACTTTTTCCCACCAGGGAGAACTACTAAGCTTAGGAATGAAATCTTGATGTTCCAACAACGTCAAGGTGAATCTCTCTACGAAGCATGAACTTGATTCAAGGACTTACTCCATAGAGTCCCTCATCACGGCATTGATCTTTGGCTTCAAGTCCAACTCTTCTATGATCTTGTCAACTTCCCTACTAAGCGATCCATTAACCAAGCGGCCGGTGGAAAACTTAGTGATCTCACCACAGAAGAATCATGAGGTATAATAGAGGACCTTGCTCTCTATGACAAAGAAAGTTGGAATGACCCCCGTGAGTTGCCCAAAACCATAAAGGCAATCTCCTTGCCTCCCATTGACTCACAATATTCCGATCGTAGGATGCTCGAGCTTGAAGATCAAGTTAAATTCCTAATGAGCTCCTACGAAAATCCTATGTCTTTACATCAAGTGAACAAAATCACTCTACCTTGTGAATTGTGTAGTGGTCCCCATGACACTCGAGATTGCACAAGACTCCCCGAACAAGCTTTTGCGGACTACGCCTCCACGCGTACCGATGGAGCGGGAGAGAAGTGGTACACTTTCAAGCCCGAACAAAACAACTTAGGAAACTCCTATAACCCCTCATGGAGGAATCACCCTAACCTTAAGTGGAACCAAAATTCAAACCCACCCCAAAGCTCATCTAGTCCACCTAATAGGTTCAACCCTCCAAACACCGGGAACCCCACTAGTCTTGAGGCAATTGCGTCTAGATTCATGTCATTTCAAGATACTCGATTGACTAAGCTTGAAGCCGATTTCAAGCAACGACAAGACAAGATGACAAACAAGCTTGACGTCCTCTTAAAATCCTTCAACGACCGGGAAATTGGAGCACTCCCAAGTGATACTATAAAGAACCCAAAAGTGAGTTCGATTTCATCGACTTCATGTTCTTGTTCAAATGGGAGAATGCACATCCATGCCCCTCACACCCAACGGTCCACTCGGTAAACGCTATCAACAAGGGTTCCAAGCGATCCCAAATGAGGTACCAAGGCCCCGCACCATTGGTAAAACCTACTCTTGAGAAACCCGTCAACCAAGAACCCAAACCTAATCTAGAGGAGGAGTACAAGGAACTCCATCAAGAGAAACTGGTTCTTGAAGTCTTAGCTCATGCACCTTATTATAATGCTTTAAAAGAAAAATATGAGCGAGAACTTAAACTTAGAAACCATGGGTCCGCATTTGTGCAAAATAATTTACCTAAGAAGTTAGACGATCCTGGGCTATTCACTCTTCCGTGTAGGCTTGGAACTTCCAAACCTCTCGATGCTCTAGCCGACTTAGGATCATGCATCAATCTTGTTCCGTTGTCCTTCCATAGAAGTCTTAAATTAGGTAAGATAGAACCAACGGAAACCATCTTAGGTCTATCGGATGGTAGTATTACATATCCGGTAGGGATAATAAAAGACATGGTAGTACACGTAGGAGAATTGACTCTTTTGGCAGATTTCTATGTGCTAGGCATGAATAAGGACCCGACATGCCCATTGCTTGTAGGAAGGGGATTCTTAGCTACCGCTAGTGCCATCATTGATTGTAAGATGTCTAAAATAGTGGTAGGAGAAGGGAGTGCTAGGTCAATTTACGATGTCAAAAAGCATATTTACTACAAGGAAGAGGAAATCCCACATGATACTATGTTGGATAGAACACCATCTAGATTTGGACCTTGGATTAATAAAGACTTCATAGGGCCCCAACGACCTTTCTATCTAGATGAAGCCTTTGCTAGTCATGCGACTTCCCATGAAAAAGAATTGGCTAGGGACATGGAAGTGAACCCATTCGAGGACGCCTTAGTATTTAGGAAGATGACCGAGTTCCTAGGAAGCTTGCCCGTCAACCTTGTCATGAATAAGTGGAAAGTTGAGAGCGATAAGCCTAAGCATAAGTGGAATTGGGATAGACCGCCTAGTGATGGTAATGGAGAGTGGCACATTAGGATAACGATCTATGACCCCGATCACTAGAACAAAAAATGGATTTGGCCACACCGAATATGTGTGACGATATACATATAGTCACACATGATTTTTCGGCCATATGTGACTAAAGGTCGCACGACCATAGGTAATCTATGGTCACGTGTTTGACTTTTTTTTAGTCTCTATTGCAAAAGAGTAACCAAAACCGTAACATGTGTGACTAATTAGGTACAAATTTTGTTGGATTAATCCGTATTAGTGACCATAAACACTGTATAGTCACACAAAGCATGTTTGTTTTGGGTATTTAGTCACATACAATTAAGCATAAAGTGGCCAAAAGTGTTAATAAGTGTGACCATATGTTGTTTAAGGTGAAGAAATATGTATTTTGTGTGACTATTGATTATCCAATGGCCACTTGAATTTTATGTTTGTGTGGCCTTTTGTAACATTTAGTCACACAAAGCATGTTTGTTTTGTGTATTTAGTCACATACAATTAATCATAAAGTGGCCAAAAGTGTTAATAAGTGTGACCATATGGCGTTTAAAGTGAAGAAACGTGTATTTTGTGTGACTATTGATCATCCAATAGCCACATGAATTTTATGTTTGTGTGGCCTTTTCTAACATTTAGTCACACAAAGCATGTTTGTTTTGGGTATTTAGTCACATACAATTAACCATAAAGTGGCTGAAAGTGTTAATAAGTGTGACCATATGGTGTTTAAAGTGAAAGAAATGTGTGTTTTGTGTGACTATTTCTCATCCAATGGCCACAAGAATTTTATGTTTGTGTGGCCTTTTCTAACATTTAGTGACACAAAGCATGTTTCTTTTGGGTATTTAGTCACATACAATTAACCATAAAGTGGCTAAAAGTGTTAATAAGTGTGACCATATGGTCTTTCAAGTGAAGAAATGTGTGTTTTGTGTGACTATTGCTCATCCAATGGCCACTTGATTTTTATGTTTGTGTGGCCTTTTTTTAGTCACACAAAGCATGTTTCTTTTGGGTATTTAGTCACATGCAATTAACCATAAAGTGGCTAAAAGTGTTAATAAGTGTGACCATATGGTCTTTCAAGTGAAGAAATGTGTGTTTTGTGTGACTATTGCTCATCCAATGGCCACTTGAATTTTATGTTTGTGTGGCCTTTTCTAACATTTAGTCATACAAAGCATGTTTGTTTTGTGTATTTAGTCACATACAATTAAGCATAAAGTGGCCAAAAGTGTTAATAAGTGTGACCATATGGTGTTTTAAGTGAAGAAATGTGTGTTTTGTGTGACTATTGATCATCCAATGGCCACATTAGTTTTATGTTTGTGTGGCCTTTTCTAACATTTAGTCACACAAAGCATGTTTGTTTTGGGTATTTAGTCACATACAAATTAAGCATAAAGTGGCCAAAAGTGTTAATAAGTGTGACCATATGGTGTTTAAAGTGAAGAAATGTGTGTTTTGAGTGACTATTGATCATCCAATGGCCACATGAATTTTATGTTTGTGTGGCCTTTTCTAACATTTAGTCACACAAAGCATGTTTGTTTTGGGTATTTAGTCACATACAATTAAGCATAAAGTGGCCAAAAGTGTTAATAAGTGTGACCATATGGTGTTTTTAGTGAAAGAAATGTGTGTTTTGTGTGACTATTGCTCATCCAATGGCCACATTAATTAAAGAGTAAACTGCAAAAATCATCCCTGTGGTTTGTGTATTTTCGCAAGAATCATCCTTATCTCAAACCTTCAGCATTAAACATCCCCCAGTCCACAAACCTTTGCAAATATCATCCCTATGAGGTCAAACGTTTAGCATATTACATCCCTACCCGAGATGAAATGACCATTTTACCCTTATTTTAACTTAAATACACTTTCACCCACACATTAACCCAAACACCCTCATCTTCTTCTTCACCTGTTCTAAAACACACCTCCATCTCCACCACCACCACACGCCGTAAAAAATACCATGAAAAAAATGTGAGAGTCGGACATTACCACCATCTAAAACACACCTCCATCTCCACCACTTTGATAAAACCATTTCTTTTCCTTTCAGATGTCGAGAAGTAACGAGACCCGCATAACTAACCAACTTCCGAAAAAGCAAGGTCATGACCTTAACCGAAACTTAGACATGAGTCAAAAACCAATTTAAGAAATAAGCCAACATGAGCCATACACAAGTCGAAATCAAATAAGCAGTTTCTAACTATGCAGAAAATGTCAGTAGCTAGTAAGTTTCAATTAAGCCGCATTTAAACAAATCAAAAATATTTCTGTTTTTCTCTTTTTGATTCTCGACAGCAGCAACAACAACAACATATGAATTCTCACTTTTACATCCACTTTCAATATCAATATTATATAAAAATTTCGAACACAAAAATTTAATTACAGGTTTAATTGGTAACAAATGAATATGTTCTTACAATTAGTTTGATGGGTCGAATGGGTATGAAGACCGATCACCAAGAGCTTAATTAGAAGGGACCCAAGATGAATTGAGACAAATTGGTACTTAAGCAAGCTTCCTTATGCCTCAATTAACAAAACCCCCATGGTAATTTCCAAAACCCCTTTAATCTACGAAACCCTAATTTTTGTGAAATTGAGTGTGGATGTGCATTAAACCTGTAAAACACTCCTATTTATGGCTGAATAAAGTGGAAGTCTTGCTTCTCGTTTTCTTTGAGCTTCGAAGGAGTAGTACCCATCTTTAGCTCCTGTCTCTTTCCCGTCGCCTCTTCCAAAGTCTTCATGTGAGGTCTAGTGTGAAGTAGTGGCCAAGAACAAGGTGGTGATAGTGATAGATTTGAAGTTGACCATCAAAAGGGAAGGATGAATATATATTCGTGTGATGGTGTGAAGAAGAAGAGAAATAGAAAAGAAAAACTGAAAGTGATGGGACGCAGGAGGAGGGAAACTAGGTAGGGGGTGTAGCTTCTTTAGAGTAAATGAGTAAATGACCTTTTTACCCCTGTGAGGGATGATTATTGCTAAAGGTTTGTGGACTGGGGATGTTTAATGCTGAAGGTTTGAGATAGGGATGATTCTTGCGAAAATACACAAACCACAGGGATGATTTTTGCAGTTTGTGTGGCCTTTTCTAACATTTAGTCACACAAAGCATGTTTGTCTTGTGTATTTAGTCACATACAATTAAGCATAAAGTGGCTAAAAGTGTTAATAAGTGTGACCATATGGTGTGTAAAGTGAAGAAATGTGTGTTTTGTGTGACTATTGATCATCCAATGGCCACTTGAATTTTATGTTTGTGTGGCCTTTTCTAACATTTAGTCACACATCGAATTAAGCAAACTGTGACCAAAAAGTGTTAATAATTGTGACTATATGAATCTTTTAGTCACATATAAGAAATCAATATATATACATATATATATATATATATATATATATATATATATAAATATATATACAAAATGTATTCAAATACAATAAAATTGGAATGTATATAAAATTGTAATGTCGTACATAATAAAATTCTCAATAATTTAACGACTTCTGACTCTTGATCTTCTTAGCTTCCTTTTGCATGGTATCACTAGAGACGTAGTGCTTCGTTTGTATTTTAGGTGCAGTTCTGTTCTCACCAATCAGTTTTATGGTACTTGGTGGTGTTACCTGTAGGAAACAAAAGCCGGAGTATCAAACACTGAATTAAATATTAAGAATGATATATGTAGGTTTATAAAACACATGCATGTATGTACCTTTTCATCGAAAACCACTTGATCCTTTGGTCATGCATAAAAACCACCTACTGCATCCTTAACTGTTTTGAGACCGTTACTTCCTACATCCGGTATGCACGCTGCATCCACTAAAGCTTTTTCAATAGACACTATGTAGCAATCCTTTGGGAGTGGTTTGTTATGAAGCATTTGTTTTCCATCAGTTTTGTACACATTACCCTCCGCAATAATAGTTGATTTCTTTAAGTGCCACAGTCTGCACTTAGTTACCTAAAAAGATAATTTGTTGCATGTATATATGTATCAGGAATTAATTAAACTAAAGAACATATGAAAATGTTTAAATACATACTTGTGGTAGTACTGTTAATGGAGACTCCTGTTCTTGTGATCCGGAAAGTTGACGTGAAGAATCCTTTCGTTTTGATCTAGTCGATTTCTTAGATGCGACAGATTTAACAGTTTCCTATATGTATAAACACGGTAAATAATACATGTATGCAGAATTCAAAAATCCCAGGGGGGTGATTTATTACTTACACTTATTTCCATTTCCTTTTCCAAAGTTGCAAGTCCATTAGACTTCTCAATGCTCGCAATTTTCTCACGTCCAACAACACGTGTTCCGACATCCTCATCAGCACTGCTATTTATAAGATTAATGTTCACCGGAGACACCTGAAATATAAATTGTTTAAGAAGACTGCAGCAGTATTTAAAAGGGTAAAAAAAAAGATGGAATGTTACTTTCTTATGTCTTACTTCCTTTTGTGTCAATGGAGTTGCAGTTGACTACAACTGCCCCCTTTGTGCAGCCAATTGTTTCATCAAATCCTGTATTACCGCCTCTTTTTCTTGACGTTTGCGCCTCTCATTATCAAGTTCACTTTGAAGTGACACCACTCTTTCATCAGATGCTTGTCTGATTCGAGGCAGATCAAAATACCTCTTGTAGGTTACGCCACCTCCCACTGATCTCGCATATCCTCCCTTTTCCTTACCTAATACAAATGTCATGGCATCAGTGCCATGATCAAGCTTCAAGGTTCCTTGTTTTATCTTCTCCTCCGTCTTTTCTCGCACACACAATATGGGAAATAGGTTATTTAATTCTACCAGTATTAAATTTTAAATAATAGTATTAACTTATAAATAACAGTATTAACTTATAACTAACAGTTTTAACTAATACACTATTAGTTTTAACTAATACACTATCAGTATTAACTTATAACTAACAATAAACATAATCATAAAATGAGTCAAACTTACAATTTTTTGTCCAACTGTTCTGATATCATCATCGTGAAATTCTCCGTCTTTATTCACCCTTCCTTTCAATTTCTGCATACATCAAATACATCAAATACATACACTTGTAAGATAAACCAATATAAACGAAAGTATGATGCTATTAAATGCAAATGTTTAATGTTTAATGTTACCTTTTTATCCATCACACGGGCAGTATCCACCTCGTCCCATTCTATGCTGATAAACAGACTTGGAACGCGCCACTTTAGATGCAGCTGATTTCACCTTGCAACACAAAATAAAAAAAGGTGTTTAGATGTAGTAATGCTGATAGTATACAACTAATATATATATGGAAACATCAAATGTGACAGATATTTGAACTTGAATAAAAATGAATAATTAACACCTTGTATTCCTCGGTGGCCGTGTAGTTTACAAAATTTACCCAATCTTTAGATTGGAGATGTATGGAAGCTGTGCTAGTTGATGTGCTATAGTACAGAGTTAATTCTGGTGATGTCATTTTTAAGTCTGTTTGACCATTCTTTAGTCTGGTAGTGCAAAAAATAAAAAATGATTTTTACTGTTTAAATAGTACCGTTACCTAATTTTAGATGGTCAGAAGTATTTATATGGATAATTTTTATTTTTAGAATTCATATTTATCCTTTAATTACTTTATCCTAATCTTTAAAAGTTTAATTATTTTATTTCGATTAAGTCTCCTCAGCAGCACTAAACCCTAATTGCCCTGCACTACCAGTACTTCAATTAACATAAAAGATGGCACAATTAAAGTTTGTAGACAAGCACAGTCAAGTGGGATTTCTCAAAAAGCCTGCTGAAAGCACAGGCTTCGAGCAGATAGTGGACTTTCTAAAGGGTAGTCATATCAGGTATGCCCTTACCCATAATCCAACTATCTATGATTCCCTAGTCAAACAGTTCCGCATCAAGCACGCTAGAACTATCGCTGATGGGACACTAGAGTTAAATGCAACTATTGATACGTTAGAGTATTCAATCACCGAGGAATCAGTCAGAAGCAAGCTTCAATTGGCTGATGCCTCAGGGATTTCAATGTTGGCAAATAATGACCTCTTTCAGGGATTGGAAAAGATTGGATATCCAACTGATGGAACATTCACTTTTTGGAAGAGTCATTTTACGCCACAATGGCATTTCCTTACGCATCATATTTTACATTGTATGAGCTCTAAAAGTGGTGGATGGGATCAATTTGGAAGCAATATTACTCCTGCATTGGTCTGTCTCTCCACTGCGACTCTTCAATTTTTCAAAAATGATTTTTGATGCCATGGTTGCTAATTCCAAGAATAAGAAAAGGTTTTTGATGTACCCAAGATTTTTGCAAATGATCTTAAATGTTGAAAAAGCAAGCAAACATCCTTACATTGCTCTCCCTTTCACTAAAAAGATATTTGGTAATAGGAAAAGGGGTTTTGAAGGGGCACACAAGCCACATTTGTCTGCTATGTTGCCTTCTGCTGCTATGACCCTAAAGGTACATCTACATGCTCCATCTCCTACTGCTACATCGAAGCTCGGGCTCAACCTACATCCGAACCAGAAAAAATAGAGTTTGAACAGAGGACACCAACACCCCCACCACCTTCACCTTCAGTCCATGAGGAAGAACCACCAGTGATTCCTCAACCACAACCTCCAACACCCACTACTACAGCAGAACCCAATTCCTTATCTATGGAAGATCTACTTCAACTGGTTCCACAACTAATTTCAAGGGTTGATGAGTTGGAGAAAAAATTGAAGAAGACGAAGAAGTCACTGGGGACTACTCACAAAAGAGTTAAGAAATTGGAGAAGATATTCAAACAGACGGGGATAGACATTACAGACTCAGAAGGTGAGGAATCCTCTGAGGAAAGTCAAATTAGTTCTCAAGGATTGGAAGCAGCTGAAATCTTGGTTAAGAATTTCAGTCACAAGAAATCCTTTAAGAAGAGACTGGATAAAGAAGCTGCAAGTTCTAGTGGAGTGGGTAAGTCCGGTGACTTTACTAAAGATAATTCGGTGGTGCTTTGAAATTAAATCTGCTTTGATGAATATTTTAATATTGGTTTTGATGTCTTTGAAGTTAATACAAGTACTGAACATATTAATCCCTGGTAGTGATCCGGTAGTACTGGTGAGGAGTTTGTGCATAGGGAAGGCAAAGGAATAGTGCAAGAATCTTCCGAGCCAGTGAAGACCAAAAAGTAACTCACAGAAGAGGAAGCTAGCTTCGCTGAGATTTCTAGGATTCAAGCAGAGGATGCGGATGAAGAAGCTAAACGTGCAGAACAAACATTGAATGATGAGCTGATTGCCAAAAGTCTGCAGGAGGAACCAAAATTAACTGAAAAACAAATGAAAATGATAGCTGAAATTGAGGAATCGCCAAATTCTACACGATGAAGAATGGGATACTATAAAGGCCCGATTATTAGTAAACAGAGATATCCTTCCTGATATTGGCGGAGAAGACTATGCAAGTAAAATGGTTGAGCTAATTAATGAGAAGAAGACGCTTCTCAAAGAGCAGAGACAAAGAGAAAGGATGAACAGACCCTTGACCAAAGCTGAGCAAAGGGATTATATGATCCACTATGTCAAAAGTCAAGGGAATCCTACCTGGAAGTTGAGCCAGTTATGGAAATTGAAGAATGATGAACTAGAAGCGGAATTTGAAAAAGTAGTGTACCAAAATAAATTTTTTTTCCAATGGATTCAGATTTGGAAGCTTCAACGCTTAAAAGGAAGGGTTACAATCTTCAACCAAAGGATGCTAAGAAGCATAAGATTGCAGAGACTGAAAAGGTTGTTGAAGCTGAAAAACTTGGTGATAAGCCAAAAACTGTAAAGAAAGAGGAGGAAGCTGAGGTTAAGCAACCAGTTTTGAATATGACAAGGAAGAAATCCACTGGAAAGAAAGGAGTAAAAAAGGATAAGAAAAATGTTAAGAAGGAAGTGGAAGAGTACATGAAGGATAAGGTTGATGAACCGTCATCAGAAGAGTTTACCATGGGCTCCATTCCTACATGTTCAGCACTTCCTGCTAAGATTGCAAAGGTTCAGATCATCAAAAATGGGAAAAAGGTAGTTTACCTGATAGTAAGGGAAAATCACACAGACACTATATATGTGAACTTTCCTGGTTTATTGAGTGATTTGTCCAGGGATGATTTGAAGACCATGTACCAGCTGATGATGGAGAAGCATGGTGACGAGAGACCTGAAGAGAAATATGAAAGAGTCCTCTGGGGTGACTTGAAGACCATGTTTGAGACACCAGATGTTGATGATGAAATATGGAAGCTGGCCTGTCAAGAACAAGTGATCGATGGAGATATTTCCACACTTGTCGAGTGCACTGTTTGGAATTAAAAACGCAATTCTTTATATGCTTACAGAAGTGGAGTATCCACTTCCAAACAGTATTTGCAGGGCTATGCTTGAGAAGAAGCTGTTAGGTTAAAGAAAGGAAGATGCATGCTATCAACTTTTGAGGTTAATTGAATCAAAAGCTCAACAACAATAATAATGGCAGTATAACAGTTAAGTCTGGTAGTATTCGTAGTTAGTTCTGTTTATGAAAAACATAATAGTTTATTAGAGTTTAGGGAAGGAATATGTACGCGTAGAGATATCTTAGGAAGAGATATCTATATCCTTCTACACGTTTTGTATATTAGGTTTTCTTAAGTGTATAAAGGAACCCTAAAGTATAGTGAAATGAACTTGTACTTAGACGAATAGAAATATTAATAAAAGAAGTTTATTAGTGAAATAGTATTTGTGTTCTTCTTGCTTGTTGTTAAGATTCCGCATTAACAATCAAGTACTTGTTGTTAAAGAGTTCTTCATATATATAATAATTTGGATTTATCCAAGTTTTGTAGATTGTGGTGTTGCACAAGTGTTAATGTTTGTGTTTGTGTGTGCATATCAATGTGACTATAAAAGCCATCACCTACAAACCCACATTTTCATTAACAGCACAATAAATGCAACAAACTTGACCATATGGTGTTTAAAGTGAAGAAATGTGTGTTTTGTGTGACTATTGATCATCCAAATGCCACATCAAATTTATGTTTGTGTGGCCTTTTCTAACATTTAGTCACACAAAGAATGTTTGTTTTGGGTATTTAGTCACATACAATTAATCATAAAGTGGCTAAAAGTGTTAATAAGTGTGACCATATGGTGTTTCAAGTGAAGAAATGTGTGTTTTGTGTGACTATTGATCATCCAATGGCCACATTAAATTTATGTTTGTGTGGCCTTTTCTAACATTTAGTCACACAAAGAATGTTTGTTTTGGGTATTTAGTCACATACAATTAATCATAAAATGGCTAAAAGTGTTAATAAGGGTGACCATATATGGTGTTTCAAGTGAAGAAACGTGTATTTTATGGGACTATTGATCATCCAATGGCCACATGAATTTTATGTTTGTGTGGCCTTTTCTAACATTTAGTCACACAAAGCATGTTTGTTTTGGGTATTTAGTCACATACAATTAACCTTAAAGTGGCTAAAAGTGGTAATAAGTGTGACCATATGGTGTTTAAAGTGAAGAAACGTGTATTTTGAGTGACTATTGATCATCCAATTGCCACATATTAAGTTACGTGACCATATGTACTGGATTTTGGCTACACTTAAATAATAAGTGTGACAAAATGTTTAGCGTGACCATATATGGCATTTGGTCACGGTGTTAGTAGCAAATGTGACTTTATAGATTAGATTTTGGCAAGCTAACACAAACTAAACTTTAAATACACATATTAACTTACGTGAACATATGTACTGGATTTTGGCTACACTTAACGAATGTGTGACAAAACATTTAGTGTGACCATATATGGCTTTTGGTCACAGTGTTCAAGTGTGTGACATATATTTGTCACTGTTTATATGTATATCGTGACTAATGCTTCAACCTTACTTTTCATTTGTCACTTGTTCCAATTTCAGATGTGGCTAAAGAGTTGGCAAAACATATCAGTCACCCTTAAATAATGTGTGACAAAACTTGACTCTATGATTTAGACACACAAAAAATTACTTCATGTGACTAACGCATCAAGGTTACTTGTATTTGTCACGCGTTACAAATTCATATGTGGCTAAATGATCTGAAACAAAATCACCAGATACCTTTAGCCACACAATGTTAAATTGTGTGGCGATACAGTTCTAATGGTCACACAATCAAAATTTTCATGTGTGACTAATTAGTAAATGTTGTCAATTTTCGTACCTTCAGCCACACAAATATGCGAATGTGTGGCCGTTCCATTTCGACCATGCGTGACCAAATCCCGTTTTTGTACTAGTGGATGGAGAGAAGTTTGAAAAGGCACACCGAACCAAGCGTACCACTAGAAACTTAAATGATAAGTTTAACCCTTATGACATTCTATAGGATAGGCTTACTTATATCGGTACGTAGGGGCACGACTTCGAGTCTAGATACAAGACTCATAAATAAAGAAAAGCGCTTCGTGGGAGTGATAAGGTTTTAAAATGTACCTTTTTGAGGGGTCATTTAAGCCCTTATTTGATCACTTTTGTATCCGTTATTACTTAATATCGTTCCTTTTCACTTTTTAGGTCTCTTGAAGGCAAAATGCTGGAATGGCACTTATTTGGATGAAAAGGCGCGAATATACGAAGAAAATGGCCAAAGTCATAATCGAGACACGCAAAGCTGCTGAAAACATAAGGTGACGGCGTCACTGCTTATCTGCGACGCCGTCCGAGGATTTTGTGACGGGACAGAACCCAAAACTCTTATTTTCAAGTGACGATGTCCAGTTGTAAAAGAGTAGGCCGTCGCAACTCAAATGGCCTAGATGCAATCCAGACGGCGTCAGAAGCTGAAGAGGACGGCGTCACAAGCACAAGGTGACGCCGTCGCAAGTCTAACGTAGCCAAGACGAAACCCTAATGATGGCGACTCGACGGCGTCACAAAACATAAGGTGACGCCGTCGCATATGTAATCTTATATATAGAATCCGAATTTTTCAGTATTAGTGTGTAGTCTTTTGGAGTAAAAACCTAGAACCGAACCAAGGCTGTCTTGTACAGTATTTTAGGGTTCCAAACCCTATCTTACATCAAGATAAGTTCTTTACTTCATTAATACAATTATGTCTTTGATTATTTGTGTGTATGCTAGCATGTTCTCCATGTCTGGCTAATTTATTTGTGTGTTTGCTTAGGGAATATGAAACTTAATTATTGATTATTGATTGGTTGTCTCTTATCTTAGTTGATTAATGATCTAGTAATGCGATAGGTCATTCGTTGTGTACTTAATGCTTGATTAAATCTTTGTGAACCTTAGAATATAACTCCTTGAGTAGTTGTAAGCTAAACCATCCAAAGAGTGCCTTAGAGTAAGAGTTTATTATCCCTAGTGGTTTTTGTAGACGAGACCCTTTGGTAAGTTCAAAGAGTTAGGGAACATACGCATACCCTACAACCTTAGACACACAACGCAACTAAGAATAAGGACGTGACAATTCAACCACCAATAGGAGATAATTAAGGAGTAGTAAAACCTAAGTAAACACATCTTTAAACTATCATACGAGCACACAATAATTAGACATAGACTACATACACCTTAGATTAGATAATTAGATAAGTAGAGTAATCGGTAGCAATACCAACCCCCCAAATCCGAACCCCGAGATTCGTACCTTTTAATTTCCTAAAAAACATAAAAAGATAAAAAATAATCTTCCTCAACCCCAACCTTAGCGTAGTAACTTCTTACTAGCATTCGTATTCCCCTAGAGAATGATATCAATACCCGTGGCTTACCCTAATTACTACACTACAACAATTAGGTTCACTGCCTAGGGTGTTATAAAACTTGCTCGAAGAAAAGGAAGTTTCCTTGACCCTGAACGACGCGTGTAGCGTTATCAAGTTTTTGGCGCCGCTGCCGGGGAATAGAATAGCTAGTTAGTAGTCCACCTCGTTTAGGTTTCTTTGCTTGATTACTATCAAGTAAATTTTTTCTCATTTTTAGCCTCCTTGTAGTCTATCCCCCTTCTTTATGTTTGTGTTCGTAAAACCCTTTTCATTTGTCGCTATGGCAAGTGAAGTTGCATTTGAATCATTAACAAATAAGGAACAATTGAATTTCGCAGATTGGTTTGGTTTTTTTTTGTTC
Organism: Chrysanthemum makinoi; assembly: GCA_910596185.1. Lineage (NCBI taxonomy): Eukaryota > Viridiplantae > Streptophyta > Magnoliopsida > Asterales > Asteraceae > Chrysanthemum > Chrysanthemum makinoi. Next base: position 324,721,942 of record OU343221.1, read on the forward strand.
TAATGAATTTGTGAGTGAACTTAGAGATATCCAAAAGGAGACGGGTGTAAGGTTGGATGGATTTGATATATTTTGTGTTTGTGTGGCTTCTATTCAACAATCGTTGTCAGGATCAACTCCTTTTAGCGAGACAATCTGGAGAATTTTTAAGAAAAGCCTCCTATGCATAAACCATCAATTGAATGATCTTAGGCACCATGATCAAAAAGACCTAGTTTTTAAGAACATGGAACCTAAACCCGAACAAGATTGTGAGATGGTTATAGTTGAACTGCCTAGTTGCATGAGTGGGATAGATTTCAAAGCATATGACACGCGTGAGGAATCCTTTAGGAAAATAGAACATAGTGATCAAATTTTTGAGAATAATTCTTATAAATCGGACCAAGAATTTGAAATGGCAAAAGAAGGATTTGAGATGCTTAGGAGTGTATTTGGGTCAGATCATACTAAAACACATGATGAACATTTAGGAGATCTAGATATAATGGAGAACAAGATGGAAACTCCAAGCCCACAAGCCCTACCATCACTTGAGGAACACACATCGCCTATAACTTACCCGGAAGAAGTAGTAGAGACTATAGGAACCCCGATTGATATAGAACCTTTGGACCAAACGCCACTAGAGAATGTAGGTTTAGATGCTTGTTGTCATGACCTCTCTCTTAGTCCTAGGGAAGTTCCTAATTTTGATGAACCGGAGCCTCAACCAAAAACCTTACCCAATTTTCCGTCTTTAGATGTGAATCTTGGAATTGAATTAGGCCCCAATCCACCCATCAAAATAAATAATCCGGGTAGTTGCTTGATAAAGGTGGTAGACTCTAGGCCATGTAGAGTGGAAGCTAATATAGGAGTAACCCATGACCTTACACACTTATATCACCCATTCATGGTTAATAACAAGAAACATTATGGGTTTAAACCGGGTTTATTAGGTCAAGATGGATGCTTAACTAAGAATCTTTTGAAGTTAATAGATGATGATCCATTTTTAGGAGAGAGATTTGATTCACCCGCTACACCAATAGACTTAGGTAAGGTTATAATGAATGGAGCACACTACTTTGAGCATATAAATCACCCATCACCCTCTCCTCACGTAGCAAATTTCCACCCTAAGGGTGTGTATCGCTACTATCACCCGCACTTAAACTTAAGTGTAGGGAAAACTTTCCCTTTATCCGTTAAATAAGGGAGAGTCAGGCTCGTGACTCGAACAAAAACAAGCGCTTCTTGGAAGGCAACCCATGTGTATTTGTTTTTCATTTTCATTTGTATGTCGTATATCTTTTATTAATTGTTTATTCTCATGTTTGAATTTGTAAAAATGCTTTATTTTGTCTTTAACCTCGTCTTAATTACATATAAATGTATTTTACATAAGGGATAAGTGTAGGGAGGATTACACACGTTTTCAAAAGAAATGTGAACATGAGAATTTCAATTATTTAAAAGATATACATGTGTGTTTGTTCGAGTCAAATGCTTGTATCGAGTCATAATGGATGTTTTGCAGAAATTTTTCCAGATTCTAAAGATGTAAATATTCCAGAATTTTTTCCGAAAATCGCTGGACCGTTTTTGTCGGATAACCTGACGGCGTCAGATTGCAACCGACGGCGTCGAGGAAGGAGTAAAACAAATGATTACTTTTTCTCGTTTTCTGAGCTACTTATAAATTTTTGGAATTTTCCAGGTCTTAAATTTCCAGAAATTCTGTAAACATTCATTCCACAAGCATTATATCCTAGTTTTAATCGAGTCTTATATATATTATTACCGCCGATTTTACGCGAAGGTTTTGTTTGTTTTCTTCAAGTGTGTAGGTTTAGTTTATCAAGAAGAAGTTACATAAGATTGGAAGGAGCTTTTCACGCATAAATTCTTCTTGGAAAGGATTTAACCACTACTTCACACAGATCCTACCGAGCTAATTAGGGGAGTATTAGTTTCTTTCATTTTGCATTACCTTCCATTATCATAACTTTGATACTTTCGGGGAACATTGGGGACAATGTTCAGTTTAAGTGTAGGGAAGGAAAATAAAATGGGAACTTTGAAACTATGCTTATCCTTGATTATTTGCTTTGTCCAATTGTATTTGTGTAATAAACCAGGAGAAAGTGTCGGTTAGGGTAATTTTGGCACCAAATTTAAAATTTTTCATGACATATAGGAGTGGGCCATTAGTTTTAACAAAAGCGTCTCACGGATAGGAAGTTGCATGACTAGCACAAAAACCCTTTACCACCTAAATTCCACAAAAAATGTAAGGATCGCCCTTAGATTAGTAGGAATTAAAGCATTCGTCTTTAATGCTTAGAGTGTGAACCGGTAGTATATTAGATTCTAGAACTTGTTTTGTGATGCATTTCGAGATCGCTAGTAAGACTACACTTGTGTAGTTAGGAATAACTAAAGGATAAGAGGCATTAGGATAACCCTTGTTTGGTACCCGTAATATAATTACTTCTTCCACATCGGTTGAGTAATTCCCCCACACCCTTTGCGTTGTACTCATCTTTAGTACACGATACCCCTAGTTAACCCTTCAGAGCCTATCTTTTTCGCGGTTCTCGTGATGTTTCAGTTTTTTCTGGAATATCAATGAAGAGCATTGTTTACACCTTACCCCCCCAAATATACACCCAAATCGCCTTAGCCTACCCTTTATGCACTTACTTTTAGTGCATTATTGTTATCACGCTAAACCCTTAGTTCAATTATCTGGTTGCTTGCATAAGTTGCTAAGTCGAGTCATATCCTTTGTATACGGTTTTGGGACGATTGGGATTCATGGGAAAAGTTAAAGTTTATGAAATGACGGGAAAGGAACGTTAAATTCAAATTCCCTTTGTTTGCATAATAATGTACCCCAAGTGTTTTGATCTTTTCAATTCGGGTCAAATTAGTATTAGAGTAATAAAAACTCAAGTGTAGGGATGTGCCTATAAATCCCTATCATTTTGATGTTACCGTAGAGGATGGTAGAGTAAAAGTGTATGAAGAAAAAAAAAAAATACGGGCTACCATCCTACATCTATCCTTTAAATTTATGTTTGTTTGTTTCAGTTAGCTAGAGTTTAGAGTGTCGAGTCTTGGCTTAGCAACGTCATTCTTCGTATACTTGCGACATAGAGATTTTTGACTTGCCACCACTAAATAGCCTATCCCACCAAACCCTTTATTTCCCTACCGTAAGCCTAACATTACAACCCTTTAAAGACCTCTTTGATAGTCTTTCCTAGGTGCTTACGCCAAAGCGATGGAGGTTTGATTTATTCTCAAGCCTATGGTAATCTATGTACTAGGACCGGTTAATGAGTGTTTATCTTCCATTTCCAATTTGTTATATTTCATATACACCCGAGAGAGATGTGAGTATCCAAACACCCCATGTGAGGTGCTAGTAAGTAATTTCCGTGCTTGTTATGACTTTTGCGGGGCTTATATGTGTTGTGGACTGTTTTAAACCAATGCTTCATGACCCCTAACTTTAAATTAATTGGCTAAAAGCACATTTGCTTGAGGACAAGTAAATACCAAGTGTAGGGATATTTGATAAGGTTTTAAAATGTACCTTTTTGAGGGGTCATTTAAGCACTTATTTGATCACTTTTGTATCCGTTATTACTTAATATCGTTCCTTTTCACTTTTTAGGTCTCTTGAAGGCAAAATGCTGGAATGGCACTTATTTGGACGAAAAGGCGCGAATATACGAAGAAAATGGCCAAAGTCATAATCGAGACACGCAAAGCTGCTGAAAACATAAGGTGACGGCGTCACTGCTTATCTGCGACGCCGTCCGAGGATTTTGTGACGGGACAGAACCCAAAACTCTTATTTTCAAGTGACAACATCCAGTTGTAAAAGAGTAGGTCGTCGCAACTCAGACGGCCTAGATGCAATCCAGGCGGCAACAGAAGCTGAAGAGGACGGCGTCACAAGCACAAGGTGACGCCGTCGCAAGTCTAACGTGGCCAAGACGAAACCCTAATGACGGCGACCCGACGGCGTCACAAAACATAAGGTGATGCCGTCGCATATGTAATCTTATATATAGAATCCGAATTTTTCAGTATTAGTGTGTAGTCTTTTGGAGTAAAAACCTAGAACCGAACCAAGGCTGTCTTGTACAGTATTTTAGGGGTCCAAACCCTATCTTACATAAAGATAAGTTCTTTACTTCATTAATACAATTATGCCTTTGATTATTTATATGTATGCTTGCATGTTCTCCATGTCCGGCTAATTTATTTGTGTGTTTGCTTAGGGAATATGAAACTTAATTATTGATTATTGATTGGTTGTCTCTTATCTTAGTTGATTAATGATCTAGTAATGCGATAGGTCATTCGTTGTGTACTTAATGCTTGATTAAATCTTTGTGAACCTTAGAATATAACTCCTTGAGTAGTTGTAAGCTAAACCATCCAAAGAGTGCCTTAGAGTAAGAGTTTATTATCCCTAGTGGGTTTTGTAGACGAGACCCTTTGGTAAGTTCAAAGAGTTAGGGAACATACGCATACCCTACAACCTTAGACATACAACGCAACTAAGAATAAGGACGTGACAATTCAACCACCAATAGGAGATAATTAAGGAGTAGTAAAACCTAAGTAAACACATCTTTAAACTATCATACGAGCACACAATAATTAGACATAGACTACATACACCTTAGATTAGATAATTAGATAAGTAGAGTAATCGGTAGCAATACCAACCCCCCAAATCCAAACCCCGAGATTCGTACCTTTTAATTTCCTAAAAAACATAAAAAGATAAAAAATAATCTTCCTCAACCCCAACGTTAGCGTAGTAACTTCTTACTAGCATTCCTATTCCACTAGAGAACGATATCAATACCCTTGGCTTACCCTAATTACTACACTACAACAATTAGGTTCACTGCCTAGGGTGTTATAAAACTTGCTCGAAGAAAAGGAAGTTTCCTTGACCCTGAACGACGCGTGTAGCGTTATCAAGTTTTTGGCGCCGCTGCCGGGGAATAGAATAGCTAGTTAGTAGTCCACCTCGTTTAGGTTTCTTTGCTTGATTCCTATCAAGTAAATTTTTTCTCATTTTTAGCCTCCTTGTAGTCTATCCCCCTTCTTTGTGTTTGTGTTCGTAAAACCCTTTTCATTTGTCGCTATGGCAAGTGAAGTTGCATTTGAATCATTAACAAATAAGGAACAATTGAATTTCGCAGATTGGTTTGGTTTTTTTTGTTCTAATGAATTTGTGAGTGAACTTAGAGATATCCAAAAGGAGACGGGTGTAAGGTTGGATGGATTTGATATATTTTGTGTTTGTGTGGCTTCTATTCAACAATCGTTGTCAGGATCAACTCCTTTTAGCGAGACAATCGGGAGAATTTTTAAGTAAAGCCTCCTATGCATAAACCATCAATTGAATGATCTTAGGCACCATGATCAAAAAGACCTAGTTTTTAAGAACATGGAACCTAAACCCGAACAAGATTGTGAGATGGTTATAGTTGAACTGCCTAGTTGCATGCGTGGGATAGATTTCAAAGCATATGACACGCGTGAGGAATCCTTTATGAAAATAGAACATAGTGATCAAATTTTTGAGAATAATTCTTATGAATCGGACCAAGAATTTGAAATGGCAAAAGAAGGATTTGAGATGCTTAGGAGTGTATTTGGGTCAGATCATACTAAAACACATGATGAACATTTAGGAGATCTAGATATAATGGAGAACAAGATGGAAACTCCAAGCCCACAAGCCCTACCATCATTTGAGGAACACACATCGCCTATAACTTACCCGGAAGAAGTAGTAGAGACTATAGGAACCCCGATTGATATAGAACCTTTGGACCAAACGCCACTAGAGAATGTAGGTTTAGATGCTTGTTGTCATGACCTCTCTCTTAGTCCTAGGGAAGTTCCTAATTTTGATGAACCGGAGCCTCAACCAAAAACCTTACCCAATTTTCCGTCTTTAGATATGAATCTTGGAATTGAATTAGGCCCCAATCCACCCATCAAAATAAATAATCCGGGTAGTTGCTTGATAAAAGTGGTAGACTCTAGACCATGTAGAGTGGAAGCTAATATAGGAGTAACCCATGACCTTACACACTTATATCACCCATTCATGGTTGATAACAAGAAACATTATGGGTTTAAACCGTGTTTATTAGGTCAAGATGGATCCTTAACTAAGAATCTTTTGAAGTTAATAGAAGACGATCCATTTTTAGGAGAGAGATTTGATTCACCCGCTACACCAATAGACTTAGGTAAGGTTATAATGAATGGAGCACACTCCTTTGAGCATATAAATCACCCATCACCCTCTCCTCACGTAGCAAATTTCCACCCTAAGGGTGTGTATCGCTACTATCACCCGTACTTAAACTTAAGTGTAGGGAAAACCTCCCCTTTATCCGTTAAATAAGGGTAGAGTCAGGCTCGTGACTCGAACAAAAACAAGCGCTTCTTGGAAGGCAACCCATGTGTATTTGTTTTTCATTTTCATTTGTATGTCGTATATCTTTATTAATTGTTTATTCTCATGTTTGAATTTGTAAAAATGCTTTATTTTGTCTTTAACCTCGTCTTAATTACATATAAAGGTATTTTACATAAGGGATAAGTGTAGGGAGGATTACACACGTTTTCAAAAGAAATGTGAACATGAGAATTTCAATTATTTAAAAGATATACATGTGTGTTTGTTCAAGTCAAATGCTTGTATCGAGTCATAATGGATGCTTTGCAGAATTTTTCCAGATTCTAAAGATGTAAATTTTCCAGAATTTTTCCGAAAATCGCACCGGTTTTTGTCAGGATAACTGACGGCGTCAGATTGCAACCGACGGCGTGAAGGAGTAAAACAAATGATTACTTTTTCTCGTTTTCGAGCTACTTATAAATTTTTGGAATTTTCAGGTCTTAAATTTCCGAAATTCGTAAACATTCATTCCACAAGCATTATATCCTAGTTTTAATCGAGTCTTATATATATTATTACCCCGATTTTACGCGGGTTTTGTTTGTTTTCTTCAAGTGTGTAGGTTTAGTTTATCAAGAAGAAGTTACATAAGATTGGAAGGAGCTTTTCACGCATAAATTCTTCTTGGAAAGGATTTAACCACTACTTCACACAGATCCTACCGAGCTAATTAGGGGAGTATTAGTTTCTTTCATTTTGCATTACCTTCCATTATCATAACTTTGATACTTTCGGGGAACATTGGGGACAATGTTCAGTTTAAGTGTAGGGAGGGAAAATAAAACGAGAACTTTGAAACTATGCTTATCCTTGATTATTTGCTTTGTCCAATTGTATTTGTGTAATAAACCATGAGAAAAAGTCGGTTAGGGTAATTTTGGCACCAAATTTAAAATTTTTCATGACATATAGGAGTGGGTCATTAGTTTTAACAAAAGCGTCTCACGGATAGGAAGTTGCATGACTAGCACAAAAACCCTTTACCACCAAAATTCCACAAAAAATGTGAGGATCGCCCTTAGATTAGTAGGAATTAAAGCATTCGTCTTTAATGCTTAGAGTGTGAACCGGTAGTATATTAGATTCTAGAACTTGTTTTGTGATGCAATCCGAGATCGCTAGTAAGACTACACTTGTGTAGTTAGGAATAACTAAAGGATAAGAGGCATTAGGATAACTCTTGTTTGATACCCGTAATATAATTACTTCTTCCACATCGGTTGAGTAATTCCCCCACACCCTTTGCGTTGTACTCATCTTTAGTACACGATACCCCTAGTTAACCCCTCAGAGCCTATCTTTTTCGCGGTTCTCGTGATGTTTCGGTTTTTTATGGAATATCAGTGAAGGGCATTGTTTACACCTCAGCCCCCCAAATATACACCCAAATCGCCTTAGCCTACCCTTTATGCACTCACTTTTAGTGCATTATTGTTATCACCCTAAACCCTTAGTTCAATTATCTGGTTGCTTGCATAAGTTGCTAAGTCGAGTCATATCCTTTGTATACAGTTTTGGGACGATTGGAATTCATGGGAAAAGTTAAAGTTTATGAAATGACGAAAAGGGAACGTTAAATTCAAATTCCCTTTGTTTGCATAATAATGTACCCCAAGTGTTTTGATCTTTTCAATTCGGGTCAAATTAGTATTAGAGTAATAAAACTCAAGTGTAGGGATGTGCCTATAAATCCCTATCATTTTGATGTTACCGTAGAGGATGGTAGAGTAAAAGTGTAAAAAAAAAAAAAAAAAAAAAAAAAAAAAAAAAAAATGAGTGAAAAAAACATACGGGCTACCATCCTACATCTATCTTTAAATTTATGTTTGTTTGTTTGTTTCAGATTAGCTAGGAGTTTAGAGTGTCGAGTCTTGGCTTAGCAACGTCATTCTTCGTATACTTGCGACATAGAGATTTTTGACTTGCCACCACTAAATAGCCTATCCCACCAAACCCTTTATTTCCCTACCGTAAGCCTAACATTACAACCCTTTAAAGACCTCTTTGATAGTCTTTCCTAGGTGCTTACGCCAAAGCAATGGAGGTTTGATTTATTCTCAAGCCTATGGTAATCTATGTACTAGGACCGGTTAATGAGTGTTTATCTTCCATTTCCAATTTGTTATATTTCATATACACCCGAGAGAGATGTGAGTATCCAAACACCCCATGTGAGGTGCTAGTATGTAATTTCCGTGCTTGTTATGACTTTTGCGGGGCTTATATGTGTTGTGGACTGTTTTAAACCAATGCTTCATGACCTCTAACTTTAAATTAATTGGCTAAAAGCACATTTGCTTGAGGACAAGTAAATACCAAGTGTAGGGATATTTGATAAGGTTTTAAAATGTACCTTTTTGAGGGGTCATTTAAGCACTTATTTGATCACTTTTGTATCCGTTATTACTTAATATCGTTCCTTTTCACTTTTTAGGTCTCTTGAAGGCAAAATGCTGGAATGGCACTTATTTGGACGAAAAGGCGAAAATATACGAAGAAAATGGCCAAAGTCATAATCGAGACACGCAAAGTCGCTGAAAACATAAGGTGACGGCGTCAGCTTATCTCAAGCGACGCCGTCGAGGATTTTGTGACGGGACAGAACCCAAAACTCTTATTTTCAAGTGCGACATCGGTTGTAAAAGAGTAGGCCGTGCAACTCAGGGCGGCCTAGATGCAATCCAGCGCGTCGGTGAAGAGGACGGCGTCACAACACAAGGTGACGCCGTCGCAAGTCTAACGTGGCCAAGACGAAACCCTAATGACGGCGACCCGACGGCGTCACAAAACATAAGGTGATGCCGTCGCATATGTAATCTTATATATAGAATCCGAATTTTTCAGTATTAGTGTGTAGTCTTTTGGAGTAGAAACCTAGAACCGAACCAAGGCTGTCTTGTATGCAGATCTTAGGGTTCCAAACCCTATCTTACATCAAGATAAGTTCTTTACTTCATTAATACAATTATGTATTTGATTATTTGTGTGTATGCTTGCATGTTCTCCATGTCCGGCTAATTTATTTGTGTGTTTACTTAGGGAATATGAAACTTAATTATTGATTATTGATTGGTTGTCTCTTATCTTAGTTGATTAATGATCTAGTAATGCGATAGGTCATTCGTTGTGTACTTAATGCTTGATTAAATCTTTGTGAACCTTAGAATATAACTCCTTGAGTAGTTGTAAGCTAAACCATCCAAAGAGTGTCTTAGAGTAAGAGTTTAATATCCCTAGTGGGTTTTGTAGACGAGACCCTTTGGTAAGTTCAAAGAGTTAGAGATCATACGCATACCCTACAACCTTAGACACACAACGCAACTAAGAATAAGGACGTGACAATTCAACCACCAATAGAAGATAATTAAGGAGTAGTAAAACCTAAGTAAACACATCTTTAAACTATCATACGAGCACACAATAATTAGACATATACTACATACACCTTAGATTATATAATTAGATAAGTACAGTAATCGGTAGCAATACCAACCCCCCAAATCCAAACCCCGAGATTCGTACCTTTCAATTTCCTAAAAAACATAAAAAGATAAAAAATAATCTTCCTCAACCCCAACCTTAGTGTAGTAACTTCTTACTAGCATTCCTATTCCCCTAGAGAACGATATCAATACCCGTGGCTTACCCTAATTACTACACTACAGCGATTAGGTTCACTGCCTAGGGTGTTATAAAACTTGCTCGAAGAAAAGGAAGTTTCCTTGACCCCGAACGACGCGTGTAGCGTTATCAGGGAGGCAACCCATGCTTAATTGTTTGCTTGTTGGTCTGTCGTATATCTTTTATTGATTGTTTATTCTCATGTTTGAATTTGTAAAAATTCTTTATTTTGTCTTTAACCTCGTCTTAATTACATATAAAGGTATTTTACATAAGGGATAAGTGTAGGGAGGATTACACACGTTTTCAAAAAGAACGTGAACATGAGAATTACGATTATTTAAAAGATATACATGTGTGTTTGTTCGAGTCAAATACTTGTATCGAGTCATAATGGATATTTTGCAGGAAATGTTTCCAGATTCTAAAGATATAAATTTTCCAGAAAATTGCAGTCTAGTTTTTGTCAGGATAACCTGACAGCGTCAGGGTCGCAAACTGACGGGGTCAGGGTCGCAACCTGACGGCGTCAGGGTCGCAACCTGACGGCGTCAGGAGGAGTAGAAATTGCTTACTACTTTTTCTCGTTTTCTGAGCTACTTATAAATTTTTGGAATTTTCCAGAAAATCTGTAAACATCCATTCCACAAGCATTATATCCTAGTTTAGTAGAGTCATATATATATATTGTTATCACCGATTTTATGCGAAGGTTTCGTTTGTTTTATTCAAGTGTGCAGGTTTAATTTATCAAGAAGAAGATATATAAGATTGGAAGGAGCTTTTCACGCGAACACTCTTCTTGAAGAAAGATTTAACCACTACTTCACACGGATCCTACCCAGCTAATCAGGGGAGTACTAGTTTCTTTCGTTTTTAATTACCTTCCATTATCAACTTTGATACTTTCGGGGAATATTGGGGACAATGTTCAGTTTAAGTGTAGGGAGGGAAAATAAAACGGGAACTTTTAAACTATGCTTATCCTTGACTATTTGCCTTGTCCAATTTCATTTGTGTAATAAACCATGAGAAATATCGGTTAGGGTAATTTTGGCTACAAATTTAAAAAATTTCATGACATGTAGGAGTGGGCCATTAGTCTTAATAAAGCGTCTCATGGATAGGAAGTTATATGACTAGCACAAAAACCCTTTACCACTTAAATTCCACCCCAAAATGTGAGGATCACCCTTAGATTAGTAGGAATTAAAGCCTTCCACTTTAATGCTTTGAGTGTGTACCGGTAGTATAATAGATTCTAGAACTTGTTTTGTGATGCATTCCGAGATCGCTAGTAAGACTACACTTGTGTAGTTAGGAATAACAAAATGATAAGAGGCATCAGGATAACCCTTGTTTGATACCCGTAATAAAATTACTTCTACCACATCGGTTAAGTAATTCCCCCACACCCTTGCGTTGTACTCATATTTAGTACACGATACCCCTAGTTAACCCCTCAGAGTCTATCCTTTTCGCGGTTCTCGTGATGTTTCGGTTTTCCGGGATATCAATGAAGAGCATTGTTTACAATCCACCCCCAAATGTACATCCAAATCGCCTTAGCCTTCCTTGTATGCACTCACTTTTAGTGCATTATTGTTATCATACTAAACCCGTAGTTCAATTATCTAGTTGCTTGCATAAGTTTTTAAGTCGAGTCATATCCTTTGTACACAGTTTTGGGACGATTGGGACTCATGGGAAAAGTTAAATTTTATGAAATGACGGGAAGGAAAGTTAAATCCAAATTCCCTTTATTTGCGTAATAATGTACTCCAAGTGTTTTGATCTTTTCAATTCGGGTCAAATTAGTGTTAGAGTGATAAAAACTCAAGTGTAGGTATGTGCCTATAAATCCCTATTATTTTGATGTTATCGTAGAGGATGGTAGAGTAAAAATGTATGAAAAAAAGAAAAAAAAATATACGGGCTACCATCCTACATCTATATTTAAATTTTTGTTTGTTTGTTTCAAGTTATATAGAGTTTAGAATGTCGAGTCTTGGCTTAGCAACGCCATTCTTCTCATGCTTGTAACATAAAGATTTTTGACTTGTCACCACTAAATCGCCTATCCTACCAAACCCTTTGTTTCCCTACCGTAAGCCTAACGTTACAACCCTTTAAAAGACCTCTTGGATAGTTTTTCCTAGATGCTTACGCCAAAGCGATGGAGGTTTGATCTAGTCTCAAGCCTATGGTAATCTATGTACCAGGACCGGTTGATGAGTGTTTATCTTCCATTTCCAACTTGATATATTTCATATACACCCGGGAGATTAGAGTATCCAAACACCACTTGTGAGGTGCTATTATGTAATTTCCGTGCTTGTTATGACTTTTGCGGGGCTTATATGTGTTGTGAATTGTTCTAAACTAATGCTTCATGACCCCTAACTTATAAATTAATTGGCCAAAAGCACACTTGCTTGAGGACAAGCAAATACCAAGTGTAGGGATATTTGATAAGGATTTAAAAGGTACACTTTTGAGGGGTCATTTAAGCCCTTAATTGATCACTTTTGTATCCGTTACTACTTAATTTCGTTCCTTTTCACTTTTTAGGTCTCTTGAAGGCAGATTGCTGGAATGACACTTATTCAGACGAAAAGGCGCAAATATATGAAGAAAATGGCCAAAGTCAAGAATCGAGACACTCAAGCTGCTGGAATTGAAGGGGACGACGTCACTGCTTAATTGCGACGCCGTCGCGACACACCTTGAGACGACTCAGAGAGCAAATTGCTATTATACAAGTGACGGCATCGATTTAAAGAGTAGGCGTCACAACTCGACGGCCTAGCTTTGGATCCCGACGGCGTCAGAGGTTGAACCCGACGGCGTCACAAGTATAAGGTGACGCGGTTACAGAGTTGAAGTGGCCAAGACGAAACCCTAATGGCGGCGACCCGACGGCGTCACAATTAAAGAGTGAAGTCGTCGCATATTGTAACTCTATATATAGAATTCGAATTTTCAGTATTTTAGGGAGGTAGTTTTGTGGAGTGAAAACCTAAACCGAACCAAGGCTGTCTTGGGCAGTATCTTAGGGTTCCATACCCTATTGTACAACAAGATAAGTGTTTTACTTCATTAATTCAAACATGTCTTCAATTGTTTGTGTGTATGCTTGCATGTTTTCCATGTCCGGCTAATTTACTTGTGTGTTTGCTTAGATCTATGAAACCTAGGTATTGAATATTGATTGGTTGTCTCTTATCTTAATTGTGATTGACCTAGTATTGCGATAGGTCATCCGTTGTGTTTTTAATGCTTGATTAATCTTTGTTGAACCTTAGCTTATAGTTACTAGTGGAATTGTAGGCTAAATATCCAAAGATAACCTTAGTGTTAAGTTTATGAATCCTAGAGATTTCATAGTCATTAACCTTAGGTAGCTTCAAAGAGTTAGGGATAAACGCATACCCTACGACCTTAGGAAACACAACGCGTTAAGAATAAGGACGTGACAATTCAACCATCAATAGGAGATAACTAGGGAGTAGTAGCATCTAAGTAAACACATTTTTAATCATCATAAGAGCACACAACAATAGACATAGACTACCCCTTAGATTAGTTAATTAGAATAGATATTAGTAGAGTAATCGGCAGAAATACCAACCCCCCAAATCCAATACCCCGAGATTCGTACCTTTTCATTTTCTAAAAAACATAAAAAAAAGATAAAAAAATAATCTTCCTCAATCCCAACCTTAGTGTAGTAATTTCTCACTAGCATTCCTATTCCCCTAGAGAACGATATCAATCCCCGAGGCTTACCCTAATACTACACTACAACGATTAGGTTCACTGCCTAGGGTATTGAAAAATTTGCTCGACGAAAAGGAAGTTCCTTTGACCCCGAACGCGCGTTGTACGCGTATCATCATCATTAATAACAAGCGTTCCCAATTGGTGATCCGTGTTGTACTTGTTGATGGTGATTGGATTGTTGATCCTCTTTTGGTGAAGAATGAGTTCCAATTACATTTTGCCAATCGTTTTGCTGCCCCGGTTACAGATCATATATCTTTTGATTATAATTTTCCTACACGATTATCTAATGACCAAATTGATGATCTTGAAAAATGTGTTTCTCATGATGAGATTAAAAGTGCGGTTTGGGATTGTAGTACCAACAGATCGCTTGGTCCAGATGGTTTTACCTTCAAGTTCTTTCGTAAATATTGGAAGCTCATTGATCTTGATGTGGTGGCTGTTGTCTCTTGTTTCTTTGACGCAGGTGTGTTTCCTCTTGGATGCAACTCTTCGTTTATTGCTTTGATTCCCAGAATGCAGGAAGCTAAAATGGTTAAAGATTTTCGCCATATCATTTTGATTGATAGTGTGTATAAAATCATTGCTAAAGTTTTAGCTAACCGGTTAAGTCATGTTATTACGGACCTTGTTTCTGAAGAGCAGTCTGCTTTTGTTTCTAATTAACTTATTCTTGATGGCCCGTTCATTCTTAATGAACTTCTGTAATACCTGAATTTCTAAAATTCACAAAAAGACCAAAATACCCCTATAATAAAAAATATGAATAATTAATTTAAAGAGTACCAAATAAGCTATGTAAATTCAGAAAATTATCAAGAAATATCACATATGATCCAAATAAATTTTAAAGACTTTGTAAAGTTAATTTTTATAGTTTATAACCTTATAAAATTCGTTTTGTGTTTTATACATATGGCCGAATATATTTATTAAGTTTTATAAAAGAATAAAGTTAATAAAAGCCCAATACAAATTTTATAAAATTAAGATCCCATTTATTATGAGTCCAATACATTATATAGCCCATATAAAAATTATAAAACCATATATAAACACATTATACGGTTTATATTTTATTCCTAACAAACCTAAAAGCCGATTATACCTAAACTGACCTAAGGAAACCCTACATAATTCGACATTCAGTTTCCAAGGCTTAAAGCTATTTTTCTTGGACGAGTTTGAAGTTAGAGAAGGTGTTAAAAATCTGGTTCGAGGTCCTAAGGTGCTGGTTTGATCGTGGTTAGTTTCTTGGTCGATTAGGGTTTCGCCGAATAGAGTTTTTGTGTTCTTTTGTTCTAACGTCCAAATCTCATCAAGGGTATGTTTCCAATATTATTTTCAGTCCTACAAGTCATGTAGAACCTGTAAAAATTAGTCATGCATATTTAACAAGTTGTATGGAATTGTTTTGAATTAAAACCCTAAAAACGTATAAAATAGAGAACGAGAACATAATAAATTTTGGGACCATGATCTAAATTTTTTGGAGACTCTTATATGATATATGACCTGCATAAAATACATGTTCATGAATTCGAAGCTTGTGTGAATTGTTATGGATTTGTTTTGTTCGATCGCGTATGAAAAAGGGAAGATAATGATAAAGGAACGATTAGGGTTTATAAGGATTAGGGTTCGTTTGTTATAATTAAGGGTAATTAGTGTAGTAATAATGATGAATTAATGATGGGTTAAACCTAGGTTTAGGGTTTGTACTTGAATTATGCATGATTCGGTTTTAAATAAAAGTTTTGGGTTGGTTTTGTAAATTATGAAACTTAAAGGTTATTTTTGTAAACAGAAAAATAAAGGTACTAAACGTATAAAAATAGGTATGAGGGTTAAACGTGTAATTTTGATATTTAGAGGGCCATTCAAATTGTTATTAACTTAAAAGGGTATGTTTTGTAAATTCTAAAACCTTTGGGCTAAAAATGTAAAATCTGATAATATAAGGTTAGATCGTATAATTAAATATGTTAAGGGTGTAATATGTAATTCTGAGTAATTATGAGTCGACAAGTATGAGTTAGTTGTGTAGAGACATGCATGAGTTTTGAGGTAACTTCGGTTTGTTTTTCATATACGTTCTAGGTCAAAGAGGAAATCATTAAAAGAGGTGACATGTAAATTAAATGCGTAATAAATGATATTAAAAGTATGGGAAACCCTAGGACGTAAATAGGAAGTCGATTAGGGTTAAAAGCTAAGTGTGCAAATTCGTTATTTCATGTGAGAATGGTAAGTATTGGTTAATCATGTAAGTTATAAAAGATTTTGTAAAATATTTTGAAAGAGAGTCCTAAAATCCGTCCTTGACATTTATAAACCTTATACTTTGAATGATGATCATATAAGTCCTCAAATAAGATATTTATCATATTAAACCCTTAAGTTTACCATTTATCATTTGTAACCATAAGTTTGGCAAATTAATGATGGATACTCTAAAATGTTGTAATTACGTCCGTCACTAAAAATAAGAATATTCTGACAGCTCTAAAAGTATAAATGAGATTAATCCGTTATGACATTAATAATACTAATAAGTATTAAATAAATTATAATCCGTGTAGATTCGTTGAAGGAGACGCGACGTTACATCTTCGTGATTCACTTATTCGTTTGCTTTTCTCTCATTGCTTTAAGGTACGATATTCGACCTTTTTAGTAAAGGTTCCTTATGATGTTCTTTTCGTTAGCTTTCCTATTTTACTTATTAGGGTTTCCAATGCCATTGCTATGAACCCTTTTCTGATTGTTTGACTGTTGTTTTTTGAATTTATGTTTTATTGAACCATGCGATACCTGATTTGAACTTTATGTTAGGAAGACTTTGATATGCATATTTGTTGAACCTTGTGTTTGATCACGACTTGTGTCATAAGCTAAATTTTGTTTGACCTAAGTTAGTTTGACACCCGAGCCAATTATTAACTAGTCATGGGGGTTCCATGTCCGTGTCAGAATGCACTTCGACATGACTCTAGGGCGATAGAGTGAAGTTACGCCACGTCCCTTATCTATTAATTGTTATGAGCTCAAGTTATATTATATTATCAATGTATGTTTGTGGGGCGTATGGATGCATCCTAGATCTGATCTGTTGTCCGATATGATTTGTCTAGGTGAATGATGTCGTGTGCATTGCGCGTCTTCATAAAACTCTGGGAGCTAGCTACTCCGGATTATTTTGAGATTGTTTCTATATAGTTATGATGTTTTTGATATGATATGTTCTGGGCTCGTGGTAGTTAACTAGATCTTTATCTGTTATTTCTATGTTAAGTATTCTGATTATGATTCGGTATGTTCAAATGTTTATGATTATGTGTTGGGCTTATTATATGTTATTATATATGTGTATGCTTTTGTATGTTTATGTGATTACCGTTTACAATGCTAGGTTATGATTAATATGTTTAAATGGGATTCACATGCTGTCATCTGATGTCATGTTAGTTTCTCGTTATGTGAAGTCGTTGATCTGTAAGATGAATGTGCTAGTGTGAAAGTGAGTATTCTATAAGTTTAGTATGCATAATTTGTTCAATTAATTTTGTGAACCTTGCTTATACGTTAGTGTTTTTTTTTTATCTGTACATGTGACACCATGTTTTAACTCTGCTGATGTTAGGGTTTGATTTGAGAACTGGTTTAGTTTATGATAGCTGCTTTGATAATTGTTAATGGTTATGCTATGTTTTGTCTGGTCTAGTTAATTATAGTTTGTTTAATATGTTTTCTAATTGCTTGTGAGACTGCCATGATCTGAATGCTATTTCCGTTCTTTGCGATGTTGTTTGAGTGTGTTACGTGTAGATTAATTGATTTGTATGAATGCCATGATTATTTGCTGGTAATGTTTCGTTAGTCATTAGACTCTTCGTTTGGCTTATAAGTAATCTGTTATTCTTGATATGTTAAGTTTTGGCTGTTCTGATGTGGTTGTGTTTATGTCATTAATGTGCTATGAGATGTTTTAAATTGTCACATGGTTGTTTGGATTTCTGTATATTTGTGCTTCCGCAGAATCCTAAAAGATTCCTCATCATCTTTTCATTTTGATTTCGTTATTTGTATATTTGTTTTGTTTAGCTTTTGTTTCGTTATATCTGTTCACTTGGCTTTGTAAGCTCAGCCGCATTTTCTTTTCCTGCGGCAGGTTTTAAGCATTCAAGTTGAGCTTATGGGATAGCTGATCTGGGTTGAGAGTAGAGATGAGAGCAAGATTTGAGATAGAGATCTTAGATTTATTTCGATATTAAGTTTATTTATATTATCTTTTGTAAGTTTGTAAAGGCTTCCGCTTTTGTATAGTATTTAAAGTTCTGATATGAAACCGTATTGTGATATCTTTACCCTTGTCGGGTTGGGGTGTTACAATTTATGGTATCAGAGCCAGGTTTTAGGACCCTTAGAGCTTAGGCTATGACCTGTGAGAAGTGGGTAGATTTAGGATTTTCCTTTCTGTGTACTTTTCTTGCGTCCACTATCGTACTTAGACTTTGCTAATAGTGGGTTATTCTTTTAGATGGTTATTCCTCGTCGCCCTAGTTTATCGGTTAGGAGCAAACAAGGACCAGCTAGGCAACCTAGGGAGAAGATGATGTGGGCCGTCGTTATTGCTAAAGGCTGCAAGAGGATTGGTAGAGTGAAGCGGACCAACAAGAGGATACGAGTTCCGGCTAGTATGTGGCCATGCACAATTGAGGAGAAGCTGACCTTAAAGAACGTAGACGGAAAAGTAGTGGAGGAGTACGAAACTAAAGTCGTTGACAACCAAGGTTTCACCACTATGTATCATCATAGATGTCCCAAGTTCTTTGAAGATGGAGGAGTAGGTTGGGCTGAGATTCGTGATTTGTATGCTTTTGTGGATCGTGTGCCGGAGGAAGAAGAGAGGGATCAGAAAAGTGACTTTGCTAGTCGCTTACTACCGCAACGTGAAGGAAACAAGAACGGATGGATAAGTGAGGAAGAAGAGGAAGAAGAGGAACACGAGGAAGAATACGAGGTGGATTCGGATTTGGAGTCTACGGCTACTAGTAGGTTAAATCCGATACAAGAATAGGAAATTGCGCTCCTGATTAGTGGTCCTCTTTATGAGAAATTTCTGACATTGGATTTCGGGTTTAGGTCCTTTTGTTTCATTTAGATGATTGAGTCTTGGATTATTAAGTTTGTTTTGGAAATTCATCTTATGACAATTCTGCAATTTTGTTTGATTAGTGGGAATAAAACAACATTTTGAAAGTATAGTTCCTGTCTGTTTGTTTCTTTCGATAGATTCGTTAAGTTCCCGTTAGTCCTCATAAGTTCGTCTGCTATTTATCTTCTTAATGATGTTGTTTTATTACCGTTTGAATGAAGTATGGCCGTCATGATGGTATACTCATGCAGATCTGGTTTGTTATAGTATGTTACTTGCTATCTGTATGTTATCTGTATGTGGTATGTTTTGTTATGATATTAGTTATGTGTTTTGTCATGACCCGAGACCGAATATAGTGACAATAAGAACTTGTTATGTGATGCAAGTATTATGACGCCTGATCAACGTAATAATACCGAGATCATATAATCTGAACTTATTGAAGGTATACGACGTCTGGGAAATGCCTGTGGTTGATACGTGAATGGATTTTGACTTGTATCTGTTATTTGTCACTCCTCATGTTCGTTTAAAATTCCGTACCTAATTGTGAATTTCGTCAATATCTGTTACGTATAAGTTTTGCACGTTTGGAATCCGAAATTGTTATGATTTGTGTGAACCTATGAATTGCTATGTCTGCCCTAAGTTTGTATGTCCCCACGTACTTTTACGACTAGTGAGACCGTTAGGATTCGTTTTGTTTATGTACATGTTTGTTCTCCTCATTAGATATCTGAATAAGTTAGAGTTTGCCGTTTGGTTTTCTGCGTCTCATTTGTTATCTGCCATTACTTGATAAGTATATAATTATCTGTTATAAGTATTTGACTATTGATTTGATTTTCGAAAATTATGAGTTTGTAGATTCTGATAATAATCTGTTTGTTCCAAGATAAGATTAGCGTTCGTTATATTCCTAGAAATTCTGAAATCCGATTCGTTTTCTATTCTGTTCCGTCTCGTTCAATTTCGAGGACGAAATTTTCTTTTAGAGGGGAAGAAATTGTAATACCTGAATTTCTAAAATTCACAAAAAGACCAACATACCCCTATAATAAAAAATATGAATAATTAATTTAAAGAGTACCAAATAAGCTATGTAAATTCAGAAAATTATCAAGAAATATCACATATGATCCAAATAAATTTTAAAGACTTTGTAAAGTTAATTTTTATAGTTTATAACCTTATAAAATTCGTTTTGTGTTTTATACATATGGCCGAATATATTTATTAAGTTTTATAAAAGAATAAAGTTAATAAAAGCCCAATACAAATTTTATAAAATTAAGATCCCATTTATTATGAGTCCAATACATTATATAGCCCATATAAAAATTATAAAACCATATATAAACACATTATACGGTTTATATTTTATTCCTAACAACCCTAAAAGCCGATTATACCTAAACCGACCTAAGGAAACCCTACATAATTCGACATTCATTTTCCAAGGCTTAAAGCTATTTTTCTTGGACGAGTTTGAAGTTAAAGAAGGTGTTAAAAATCTGGTTCGAGGTCCTAAGGTGCTGGTTTGATCGTGGTTAGTTTCTTGGTCGATTAGGGTTTCGCCGAATAGAGTTTTTGTGTTCTTTTGTTCTAACGTCCAAATCTCATCAAGGGTATGTTTCCAATATTATTTTCAGTCCTACAAGTCATGTAGAACCTGTAAAAATTAGTCATGCATACTTAACAAGTTGTATGGAATTGTTTTGAATTAAAACCCTAAAAACGTATAAAATAGAGAACGAGCACATAATAAATTTTGGGACCATGATCTAAATTTTCTGGAGACTCTTATATGATATATGACCTGCATAAAATACATGTTCATGAATTCGAAGCTTGTGTGAATTTTTATGGATTTGTTTTGTTCGATCGCGTATGAAAAAGGGAAGATAATGATAAAGGAACGATTAGGGTTTATAAGGATTAGGGTTCATTTGTTATAATTAAGGGTAATTAGTGCAGTAATAATGATGAATTAATGATGGGTTAAACCTAGGTTTAGGGTTTGTACTTGAATTATGCATGATTCGGTTTTAAATAAAAGTTTTGGGTTGGTTTTGTAAATTATGAAACTTAAAGGTTATTTTTGTAAACAGAAAAATAAAGGTACTAAACGTATAAAAATAGGTATGAGGGTTAAACGTGTAATTTTGATATTTAGAGGGCCATTCAAATTGTTATTAACTTAAAAGGGTATGTTTTGTAAATTCTAAAACCTTTGGGCTAAAATGTAAAATCTGATAATATAAGGTTAGATCGTATAATTAAATATGTTAAGGGTGTAATATGTAATTCCGAGTAATTATGAGTCGACAAGTATGAGTTAGTTGTGTAGAGACATGCATGAGTTTTGAGGTAACTTCGGTTTGTTTTTCATATACGTTCTAGGTCAAAGAGGAAATCATTAAAAGAGGTGACATGTAAATTAAATGCGTAATAAATGATATTAAAAGTATGGGAAACCCTAGGACGTAAATAGGAAGTCGATTAGGGTTAAAAGCCAAGTGTGCAAATTCGTTATTTCATGTGAGAATGGTAAGTCTTGGTTAATCATGTAAGTTATAAAAGATTTTGTAAAATATTTTGAAAGAGAGTCCTAAAATCCGTCCTTGACATTTATAAACCTTATACTTTGAATGATGATCATATAAGTCCTCAAATAAGATATTTATCATATTAAACCCTTAAGTTTACCATTTATCATTTGTAACCCATAAGTTTGGCAAATTAATGATGGATACTCTAAAATGTTGTAATTACGTCCGTCACTAAAAATAAGAATATTCTGACAACTCTAAAAGTATAAATGAGATTAATCCGTTATGACATTAATGATACTAATAAGTATTAAATAAATTATAATCCGTGTAGATTCGTTGAAGGAGACGCGACATTACATCTTCGTGATTCACTTATTCGTTTGCTTTTCTCTCATTGCTTTAAGGTACAGATATTCTGACCTTTTTAGTAAAGGTTCCTTATGATGTTCTTTTCGTTAGCTTTCCTATTTTACTTATTAGGGTTTCCAATGCCATTGCTATGAACCCTTTCCTGATTGTTTGACCTGTTGTTTTTTTTTGAATTTATGTTTTATTGAACCATGCGATACCTGATTTGAACTTTATGTTAGGAAGACTTTGATATGCATATTTGTTGAACCTTGTGTTTAATTACGACTTGTGTCATAACTGAAATTTTGTTTGACCTAAGTTAGTTTGACACCCGAGCCAATTATTAACTAGTCATGAGGGTTCCATGTCCGTGTCGATAATGCACCGACATGACTCTAGGGCAGATAGAGAGTAAAGTTACGCCCGTCCCTTATCTATTAATTGTTATGAGCTCAAGTTATATTATATTATCAATGTATGTTTGTGGGGCGTATGGATGCATCCTAGATCTGATCTGTTGTCCGATATGATTTGTCTAGGTGAATGATGTCGTGTCCAATGCGCGTCTTCATAAAACTCGGGAGCTAGCTACCGGATTATTTTGAGATTGTTTCTATATAGTTATGATGTTTTTGATATGATATGTTCTGGGCTCGTGGTAGTTAACTAGATCTTTATATGTTATTTCTATGTTAAGTATTCTGATTATGATTCGGTATGTTCAAATGTTTATGATTATGTGTTGGGCTTATTATATGTTATTATATATGTGTATGCTTTTGTATGTTTATGTGATTACCGTTTACAATGCTAGGTTATGATTAATATGTTTAAATGGGATTCGCATGTTGTCATCTGATGTCATGTTAGTTTCTCGTTATGTGAAGTCGTTGATCTGTAAGATGAATGTGATAGTGTGAAAGTGAGTATTCTATAAGTTTAGTATGCATAATTTGTTCAGTTAATTTTGTGAACCTTGCTTATACGTTAGTGTTTTTTTATCTGTACATGTGACCTGCCATGTTTTAACTCTGCCGATGTTAGGGTTTGATTTGAGAACTGGTTTAGTTTATGATAGCTGCTTTGATAATTGTTAATGGTTATGCTATGTTTTGTCTGGTCTAGTTAATTATAGTTTGTTTAATATGTTTTCTAATTGCTTGTGAGACTGCCATGATCTGAATGCTATTTCCGTTCTTTGCGATGTTGTTTGAGTGTGTTACGTGTAGATTAATTGATTTGTATGAATGCCATGATTATTTCTTGTGCTTGTTTCCGTTAGTCATTAGACTCTTCGTTTGGCTTATAAGTAATCTGTTATTCTTGATATGTTAAGTTTTGGCTGTTCTGATGTGGTTGTGTTTATGTCATTAATGTGCTATGAGATGTTTTAAATTGTCACATGGTTGTTTGGATTTCTGTATATTTGTGCTTCCGCAGAATCCTAAAAGATCCCTCATCATCTTTTCATTTTGATTTCGTTATTTGTATATTTGTTTTGTTTAGTTTTTGTTTCGTTATATCTTCATGGGCTTTGTAAGCTCGGCGCATTTTCTTTTCTGCGCAGGTTTTAAGCATTCAAGATGAGCTTATGGGATAGCTGATCTGGGTTGAGAGTAGAGATGAGAGCAAGATTTGAGATAGAGATCTTAGATTTATTTCGATATTAAGTTTATTTATATTATCTTTTGTAATTTTGTAAAGGCTTCCGCTTTTGTATAGTATTTAAAGTTCTGATATGAAACCGTATTGTGATATCTTTACCCTTGTCGGGTTGGGGTGTTACAACTTCTCTCTTGGTGTAAGCACAAAAATGCCAAAGCATTGATCTTTAAGATTCATTTTGAGAAAGCTTTTGATTTGGTGCGATGGGATTATTTAGATGTAGTGTTACATAAATTTGGCTTTGGTTCTAAATGGCGTAGTTGGATTCAAGGGTGCCTCAAATCTGCTATGGGCTCTATTCTTGTAAATGGTAGTCCGACTTCGGAGTTTGAATTTTATAAAGGTTTGAAACAAGGCGACCCTCTTTCGCCCTTTCTGTTTATCCTGATTATGGAAAGCTTGCATCTAAAGTTCCGTAACATGGTGAATACTGGGCTTTTTAATGGTATTCATATTGATACCTCTTTTAGCTTATCTCATTTATTCTACGCGGACGATGTCATTTTTGTTGGTAAGTGGGAGTTATCAAATTTATCTACTATTGTTAATGCTCTAAAGTGGTTTCATTTAGCTTTTGGCCTCAAAATTAATCTTTACAAAAGCAAGCTTATGGGCATTGGTATCCGTCATGATGTTATGGCTTCAGCAGCTCGATCTATTGGTTGTTCGGTTATGCACACGCCTTTTAACTATCTTGGGGTCAAGGTGGGAGCTTCTATGTCGAGAATTAGTGTTGTTGCCAAACTATCTTCTAGGCTTTCCAAATGGAATCTCAAAACGTTATCGATTGGTGGTCATCTCACCCTCATAAAATCAGTTTCGAGCTCCTTGCCTCTTTATTACATGTCATCCTTCAAGGTTCCTATAGGTGTTCTTAACAGATTGGAAGCTATCCGTAGGAATTTTTTTAATGGAGCGGAATATATGGAGAAGAAGTTGTCCCTAATTAGTTGGAAGAAAGTTTTAGCTTCTAAGAAGAATGGAGTTCTTAGTGTTTCTAGTTTTTTTTCCCTCAGCCGTGCTCTCCTTTTCAAATGGATTTGGCGTTTTATTGCTAATGGCCCCTGGTCTCGTTTCATTACTGCCATTCACGGTACTCGTGGTGCGCTAGATAATCAGCTCCCTTTCACAAGACATTCTCCTTGGCTTGACATTATTAGTGAACTCAAAAAGCTTTCCACTAAAGGTATCGATCTTCTTTCTCTAATTATTAAGAAAGTGGGGAATGGTGAGGAAACTTATTTTTGGGATGATGTGTGGCTTGGTGACTCTTTTTTAAGACATTTATATATGAGGTTATATCTCTTGGAATCAGCCAGGAATGCTAGTGTGACTTCTAAGTTTAGAGACAGCTCTCTCACGGATTCTTTTCGTAGGCAGCCTAGGAGTGGTATTGAAGAAGAACATCTCCTCCTTCTTTTATCCAAGACGTCTTCTGTTATGCTCCCTAATTCTAATGATCGATGGTATTGGAGGTTAGATTCAGCAGGTATCTTTTCGGTGAAATCAGCTTGAGAATTAATGATGACTTTTTTCTTCCTAAAGCGATTGTTCCCACTCGATGGGTTAAATATATTCCCATCAAGATTAACATCTTTGCTTGGAGAGTCTTTCTGGACAAACTCCCTACAATGTTGAATCTTTCTCTTCGTGGGCTAGACATCCCGTCTATTCTATGTCCGATTTGTAGTATTTCAGTAGAATCAACGTCGCACCTCCTCTTTTCTTGTCATTTGGCTTATCAACTCATGTCCAAGGTTACACGTTGGTGGGAATTAGAGTATCAAGTCTTTTTCTCATATAATGATTGGTTTCTTTGGTTAAAAAACCTTTGGATGTCAAAGCGCTTAAAGGACGTGTTTGAAGGTGTTGTTACATCTATTGGTGGGTTATTTGGAAGTTCCGTAATCAAGTTTTGTTTGGAAACCAATTTCCTCAGGTTGCTCTACTTTTTGAAGAGATCGTTCGGTTGTCTTTTATTTAGTGTTCGAATCGTTGTAATTTTAACCTTGATTGTAACCGTTGGATGAAAAATCCAAGTTCTTTTAATTTGTAGCTTTTCTAGCGTCTTGCTAGTTCTCAATAAATGCCGTTCAAAAAAAATTTCTCGATATGTATACGTTTGTTTGTTTCGATAAAATACAAATGTGTAGGATCAAATAAATCCACATCCCCATTTGCAAGTTATTGTTGGAGGCCGGCTTGTAGGCCTTGAGAAATGTTGTTAAGTTGTTAACCAAACTTTCAAGAAATTACTAGTATAACAATTTGTTTATTTAGTGAATAACTTTCTTTTTATCATCAAAGTGTTATTGTGTATATCATTAGTGCTGAATTTAAGATCGAGGAATGATGATATGGACATGTTTCACACATTCACAAACCATGAAATAGATCATCTCAAAAAAATTGTTCATTACTAAAAGTTTTCCATATTGCCTTTAATCAAAATATTAATTAAAAATATAAATGAAAGTATTAATTAATTGTCAAAGAGTAAAATTGTTTTTTTATTGTTTTTGTAGAAATCAAAGCAGCAATGAATGCATTTTTTCTTAAATTGTGTGTTGTTTGTCGATAGACAATAATTTTGAGACGGAATGAGTACTAGACGATTATCCGTGCATAGCGTTGTCAATTTGTTTGTGTGATTTTTTTTTATGTATATGTATTTGTTGAAGTGAGAATGGAAAATTTTAGTGGTTTAAAATTGTTAATTAAGTATATAAATATTAAATGAATTGTATATCTTTTTATAAGTAACTATATTTTATTTTAACAAAGTTACTTAACTTTTAAGTTTTTAAGTTTAAAAAATATAGGGTAAAGTTAAAATAAAATGACAAATATCCGTAAAAAGAATAAAAAGATTTGTTTTTTTTAAACTCTCCAAATATTCCAAAAAAAATCCACAAGATCGGGTATGTTGGTGCATAAAACTTTTGTGAAAACATTTTTTATAATTTTGAGTTTTGATAAGTTTTTTTAATGCACAAAAAAAGAATTTTGATGCGCACAAAAATTTTGATGCACAAAATTTTTAACTTGTTTTAGTTAGATGCGTAATGTTATTTTGATGAAAAAAATCAAAAGAAGTTGGGTGCAAAAACCAATTTTGATGCACAAAAAAACGATTTAATGCGCAAACGTATTTATTCATAATTTTTTTTCGGAAAAAATAACCACTTTTAGAAAAAAAGTTTTTCACAACTTTTTCATGCACCATCATACCCGATCTTTTGGAATTTTCTGAGAATTTTTCGAGAACTTTTTTTGAAAATAAAATATTTTTATCTTTTTACGGATATTTGTCTTTTTATTCGATATTAACTTTTAGATTTAAGATCATTTGCGGATAAAAGATTGTTTACATACCAAGGGATCAATCTCCACCCTTCATTTTTATTTGATATAATGGATGAGATTAATCCCAACAATTTAAAAAACTCACTTTCATTCTTTTTTTTCAAATACTAATATCTTTTAAACCGTTATTCGTTAATCGAAAAAAAATATATCATTGCGACGAACATTTAATTATTTTTCTATAGATAGGCACTTTGATATACTTTCGACAAAAAAATTTTTTCGTATTTTTCACTTTTTTTTTTTTAAGTTTTTTCGATTTTTTTTACTTTAC
The DNA here is from genome assembly GCA_910596185.1 of Chrysanthemum makinoi. Taxonomy (NCBI): domain Eukaryota; kingdom Viridiplantae; phylum Streptophyta; class Magnoliopsida; order Asterales; family Asteraceae; genus Chrysanthemum; species Chrysanthemum makinoi. The sequence goes on from OU343221.1 coordinate 324,749,217, forward strand.
TAAAATTTGCATTAAAAAATCATATATGATAAAGCATTAATTTGAATATCACATGTGATATTAATGTAATATCATATATGATATGTAATATCACATGTGATATTAGCGTAATATCACATATGATATTACATATCATATATGATTTAACACTAATATCACATGTGATAATCAACTTAGTGTTTTATCATATATGATTTTTTTCATGCAAATTTCAGTAACGTAAAAAAAATGAAAAAAGGTGAAAAAAAGATTTTCTTTGTTCGAAGTATATCAAAGTATTTGTCTATAGAAGATAATAAAATGCTCGTCGCGGACGTGTAAATATTTCGCTTAACGATTAACGGTTTAAGAGATATTTAAATTATAAAAAATATGTGAAATAATAAAATACTTTTAATCTCAACCATTGATTTCTTTTTAAATTGATGGTGGAGATGAGTCCATTGATATGTGAGAAAAGTTTGGTATGTAAAATAACTCTCCTCTAACTTTTAAGTTTTTAAGTTTAAAAAATAGATTTAAGATCATGTGAGGACAAAAGGTTGTTTACATACCATGGAATCAATTTTCACCTTTCATTTTTATTTGATCTAATGGGTGATATTAATCCCAACAATTTAAAAAACCCACTTTCATTCTTTTTTTTCAAATATTAATATCTTTCAAACCGTTAATCGTTAATCAAAAAAAAAAATATCATTGCGACGAGCATTTAATTATCTTTCTATAGATAGGCACTTTGATATACTTTCGACAAAAAAAAAATTTCGTATTTTTCACGTTTTTTTTTTTAAGTTTTTTCGTTTTTTTTTTTACTTTACTAAAATTTGCATTAAAAAATCATATATGATAAAGCATTAATTTGAATATCACATGTGATATTAGTGTAATATCATGTATGATATGTAATATCACATGTGATATTAGCGTAATATCACATATGATATTACATATCATATATGATTTAACACTAATATCACATGTGATAATCAACTTAGTGTTTTATCGTATATGATTTTTTCATGCAAATTTCAAGATAACGTAAATAAAGCGAAAAACGTGAAAAAAAAAACGATTTTTTTTCTTTGTTCAAAGTATATCAAAGTCTTCTATGAAAGATAATTAAATGCTCCGGGTGTAAATATTTTCGCTTAACGATTAACGGTTTAAGAGATATTTAAATTATAAAAAATAGGTGAAATAATAAAATGCTTTTAATCTCAACCATTTATTTCTTTTTAAATGGATGGTGGAGATGAGTCCCTTGGTATGTGAGAAAAATTTGGTATGTAAAATAACTCTCCTCTAACTTTTAAGTTTTTAAGTTAAAAAAATAGATTTAAGATCATTTGAGGACAAAAGATTGTTTACATACCATTGGATCAATCTCCATCGTTCATTTTTATTTGATTTAATGGATGATATTAATCCCAACAATTTAAAAAACCCACTTTCATTCATTTTTTTCAAATATTAATATCTTTCAAACCGTTAATTGTTAATCGAAAAAATATATATCATTGCGACGAGCATTTAATTATCTTTCTATAGATAGGCACTTTGATATACTTTCGACAAAAAAAAAATTCGTATTTTTCACGTTTTTTTTTATTAAGTTTTTTCGTTTTTTTTTTACTTTACTAAAATTTGCATTAAAAAATCATATATGATAAAGCATTAATTTGAATATCACATGTGATATTAGTGTAATATCATATATGATATGTAATATCACATGTGATATTAGCGTAATATCACATATGATATTACATATCATATATGATTTAACACTAATATCACATGTGGTAGTCAACTTAGTGTTTTATCATATATGATTTCTTTCATGTAAATTTCAGTAACGTAAAAAAAACAAAAAAAGGTGAAAAAAAACGATTTTTTTTCTTTTTTCGAAAGTATATCAAAGTGTCTGTCTATAGAAAGATAATTAAATGTTCGTCGCGACGGTGTAAATATTTTCGCTTAACGATTAACGGTTTAAGAGATATTTAAATTATAAAAAATATGTGAAATAATAAAATGTTTTTAATCTCAACCATTGATTTCTTTTTAAATGGATGGTGGAGATGAGTTCATTGGTATGTGAGAAAAGTTTGATATGTAAAATAACTCTCCTCTACAAAATTTATATGTAGTCTACAGATTCTAATTGTATACAGATGTCACTAAATTGGGTTTGATCGTTGGTTATCTAAGTAGCATTTTTATTCCTCTTTTTTATCATGTTTCTAAAAATACAAACTATTTATCCTAATTAGATATCTTTCTTTGTTAAATAAGAAACAAATTTGCTCCTACTTAATGTATTATCTTAATCTTAATCTCATCTTAATCTTAATCTTATCTTATATTAACTATATAAAATAGAAAAATTGTCAAAAAGTCAAAATGTGAAAATGTGAAAAATTATTTTTGGTAACTTAGAAAATTATCTTTAGTAACTTGGAAAACTTATCTTGTAACATATTATATTTCACATACACATCAAACCATTAACACAAGAGGCGTACAAGATGATTTTAGAGAGAGAAAGTTAGAGGTTTGGGGACTTTAGTGAGAGAAAGAAAAATCTTATTATGAGCTCCAACTCTCTACCTTGAAAGGTAGAAAGTATTTATAGTCTTAACACAAATCGCCACCTAACGGGCTGTGGATCAGGCATATAGTGGGTAAAGACCCGTCCGTCTTCCACGGTATTACTTAACTAAATACTACTTAACATTAAATAACTACGACTACGAGCTTTTAACGATTACAAATACTTGAGGTGACTGACACTTTAATACCTAGATTTACTAAATCCTAACAATCTCCCCCTAAGGGAGGTCACCTCAAATTACATAGAATACAAACAGATATTACATTGAGATTATTCTTGGATTCTTGTTCATGTTCTTTGTTCTGTAGCTCGTAGTATTTGATTCTTCATTTTTGCATGTTTGGATAATCTGAGTGGAGGTCTTTAACTGATCCACGTGATAATGAGTTTTGAGCCAGCTTTGAGATCATCAGCAAACAAAAATCTTTGACTCATCCTTTGTGGTGTTGGTATTATGTGATGTTGTGACTTTTGGACTGACATGCTCACATATGTATCATGATTTCTTTTCATCAGAGTAGTGGAAGCTTTCGTTAATTCATGATATTGGCAGGCGTAGCGAAGCATGGAGTGAAAATATTCGAGTCATTGATGCACTAATCATGATTTCTTTAGATATGAATGTGTTGTGTGAGCATGCGGCTATGGATTGACCGCTTCATTCCGATCAAAGCGTAGGGGTGTACCTGCATAAAAGCAGTTAGCAATAAAGCGTGACGAAAGTGTATTTGATCACTTTCGTTGAATTGAGTACACGACCACGGTTCCCGTTGATCAGTACAAGTACTTCCTGTGATCAGGTAAAAATCCGAAGAATTTCCTTGATAGGGTTTCGCAGCTGCTCTAGCTATTCTCAAACCGGAACGTCTCAAAGAAGACAACACGGAGTGAGTGAACCAACGAATTGAGATTCATTGATTGATAAAAAGAGATTTGAAAAACAATCGTGTAACACTCAATAGAAATTGTTTTTGCAATACAACGAAAGTTTTAATGAAAATCAATTATCAATCATAAACACCTTTTATTTTGAAATATTTGTACACAGTCGATGTGCTAAAGAAAAGAGTTTTTAAGCACAACGACCGGTTTTTCAAAGGTATCCGTCAATCCATAACCTGAACCAGGATTGATTCAAAAGATTGAATCGCCCCCATTGTTTCTGTTCAGTTGTCACATGGTTGATCTATTGGATAGATCTCACATGCCACCCACCAGGATCTTGTTTGATGTTGGCTCCAGAAGGCTTTCCATCTTTATTGTGAATATGTATGCATATCACTCAGATGTTCTGGCAATACCACAAGGATAATGCGTAGGACTCATAAGATATAATCTCTCTTTCCACATTGTGTGAAACAGAGAGTCTTCATTGAAAGTGTCCTAATGAGATTTATTGATGATCTCGTGGCTCTAGACTCAATTGTGCATATTTGGTTCCTATGCCAGAGACTAGGGAGAGGGTCTCCTTCTTCAATATCAACAATCTCTAAGAGAGAGTCGATAGATTATGTGGGTTCCCCGTGAGAATGAAACAAGCCCTTTTAAGAGGAACTTGAGTAGCTTGGGAAGGTTAGTGCAGTAGCATATGTATTGAACCCAGTGTCTGCCCTAAGGTTGAATTATTGGAGGGCTATTTCTTTTCACCCTTTTTACATTCAATTCTTTTTCATTCTTCAACCCCTTCAGTGCTTACCGAGAATTCATAACTAGAACCTTGTTGGGTTTATTCCAGTACTAGCTCTGTCTCAGTCCGCACTCTTCCCATTTCTCATTTTTCTCCTTTTTTTTCAAAATACCTAAGGACTCTACACTATCTAGTGGATTGTCCCTGGGTAGATCCCTCCGGTTCTGGCGGATCATGGGAACAAATACCTAACCTTATCATCCTTATATCACCATACATAAAGTAAATTTGGTCGGTCTATTTGGTATTGTTCATCTGCCATTGGAACCAATTGAAAACCATTTGAAAATCAATCTAGATACTTGTGATATATTATCAAAGTATTTTGTATCTGAATTGTTTTTGGTATTGTTCATCTGCCATTGGAACCAATTGAAAACCATTTGAAAATCAATCCAGATACTTGTGATATATTATCAAAGTATTTTGTATCTGAATTGTTTCTGATATTCTTAGAAATAGAGCTCCCCCTCAACATTTGTATCAAGCATCATTTTGTAATAGAAATTATTTTCTTCTTTGAGGGGTTGGCTTACATCTAAGAATAGTTATATAAAAATGTGGTTTTCAAAATAGTTGCTCCCCCTCAATATATGAATAGATATTTGAAAAGGTTGTGCACATATTAGGAAAAGATTGCACATTGAAATAAATTGATCACGTTTCAAATCTTTGTGGTTTAAGAGAGATGCTCCCCCTCAACATGTACATGGAAAATTTGAAATCGTTTGTCACATGTGGGGAGGACACCTTGCTAAGCACTTATGAAACCATATATCGAATTATCAGTTTAAATCCAATTTAAATCATAAATTCTCCCCCGATCACAATTATCAAATCATTTGAGAGTTGTGATCTCTGTAGATTTAAATTGATTTTAAAAGCTTTTAAGGAGAATTGTGAATTTTGAGACTTTAAACTCCATTGATTAAACATGCGTGATTATCTTTTGAAAACAATTGTATGACAAATAACCTTTTGATTTAATTGAAATCATTCTCCCCCTCAATCAATGACATAAGTTGTTGATTGAGAGATATATGTTTTTGACAAATGTTAAGTCCAGATGATTTTCAAAAATAGAGTCCGAGTTATTTTTCAAAGCAATTAATTTTCATTAGATAGTAAGTAATTGTTTATAGAATCAGAGCAAGAGATTTGAAAACCAAGATAAAGCATGGCTCCGTTCTTTCATTGAAGAGCGGGTTACTGCCTGAAATGACAATAAACCAACATTTCACTTTCTCCCAAAAAATTATTATTATTATTATTATTATTATTTTAAGAAACGAAATTATGTACGTTCGAAGAACATCTAAAGACCCGTAACATTCTTTGAAAGTCAACACAAAGTCCGAGGATGATATCGAACAAGGAAAAACATGACAAAATAACAATATTTTTGGAAATTTTCAAGATTTTCTAATTTTTATGGGTTTTTGAAAGTTTTATGTTTTTCTCTTTGCTTTTTGAATGTTTTATAGTTTTGTATTTTGCTTTTCGAATAGATATTTACCAGAGATAGATGAAGGAAAACCTTTTACTCCTCTTCTTCCTCTTGAAGGCGTTTGAGTGTTTCGGTTGTAGGCTCTTAAGACCAAGTCGTGGAAGGATAAACTCAAAGCGTTCTCTAGGAAGAGCTTTGGTGAAGATGTCGCTAAGCGGTATTCAGTCCTCACAAAGTATAGTTCCACCACACCGTTTTCTACTTGCTCCCCGATGAAATGATGTCGAATGTCGATGTGCTTGGCTCTTGAGTGTTGAACGTTGTTGCATGAGAGAGCAATAGCACTTTTATTATCACGTCTGAGAGGGATTTTGTTGAATTCAAAGCCATAGTCAGATAATTGGGATCTCATCCATAGAATTTGAGCACAACAAGATGACATGGCTATGTATTCAACCTCTGTAGAGGAAATAGAAGTACTCATTTGCTTCTTTGAAGACCAGATCACTAGCTTATCACCCAAAAGCTGAGCACCTCGGGCGTGCCGGCGTGTATCTTGACATCTGCATGATCGGCATCTGCATACGTTAGTGACATACCGGTGTCGCCGGTACCAAAGTCCCATGTTGATGGTTCCTTGGAGATACCGAAAGACCCGTTTAACCGCTTCAAGGTGCTTTTGGTAGGCTTAGCCTGGTATCTAGCACACATGCAAGCGGCGAACAAGATATACGGTCTACTAGTTGTGAGGTACATCGGGATCCAATCATACTACGATATTTCGTTTGGATCTACCATGATCCACTGAGTGGTCCTCATCTAGTTTAGTATGCTCTATCATGGGAGTGTCAGCTTGGTCACTAGAATCAAATCCAAATTTCTTTAAAATCTCATGTGCATATTTAGATTGATTTTTAAAAATGCCTCCGGGACTTTGTAAAATTTGTAATCCCAAGAAAAATGACATTTGTCCCATCATTGACATTTGAAATTTAGAACCCATTTATTTAGAAAAACGTTCACACTCATTGGGGTCAGTCGAGGCAAATATAATATCATCAACATATATTTGAACGTGAATTAAATGTTTGCCTGACTTCTGGTGAACAATGTCGGATCAATGCTCCTTTCTTTGAATCCGAAGATAGAAGAAACTTTGATAGCGTATCATACCATGCTCTAGGAGCTTGCTTCAAACAGTAAAGGGCCTTTTTCAAGCGATAGACATGAGTAGGATGCTCTGGATTCACAAAACCCTCAGGTTGGCGGCGTAAACCACCTCTTTCAAATCTCCATTCGAGAAAGGCGGTTTCACATCCATCGATATACAACCATATTCTTGCTAGCAGCATTAGCCAAGAAGATTCTGATTGCCTCGATGTGAGCAACAGAGCAAATGATTCTTCAAAGTCAATACCCTCCTCTTGACGGTATCCTTTTGCAACTAATCTAGCCTTGTTCTTTAAAACATCACCATGCTCATCAAGTTTAACTTTGAAGATCCACTTTAGAGCAATGATCATAGCACAATCATGAGCGGTACTAATTCCCATACATCTAGTCGATCAAACTCATGAATTTCTTCTTGCATGGCATTGAACCATTTGTCTTCATTCATGGCGGTTTTAACATCTTTTGGTTCGACCTTTGAGAGTGCAATTGAAGAAGCACCATAAGGCATCGGTTGCAAGTTGTTTACAGTGGATACTGAGGCGAGAGGGGTTTCCAATGATGTTGTCTAATGGGTGATCATGTGTCCATTTTCTAAGGTGTTCGTGTGGTTGTTGTTGAGGCTGAAGTAGCGAGTCGATGTCTCGATGAAGATGGTTCGAGATGATGATTGAGGAGCAAATATGTTTTCAAATGGAGCATCTTCGGGAGTAGCAAAGGGATTAACTTCATCCAGGGTTGCGAAGCAATTCCATGATGTACACTTGATGATTGAAGGTTTGTTGATGAGGCAGTGATGTGGCAGAGCTCTTCTTGACTTAATGACATTGAAGCGAAGGGTTAACTTCATTGACAGGGGATAGAAGCTCTGTTGTTGGACTTGGCAGATCATTGGCCATTGGCTCATAATGTTCATCAAACATTGGATCAAACAATTTCTTCAAATCATCTTGAGAGGAGGTACATATGGAGTTCTTTGGAGAGGAGTTTGGTACAAAGGATGAACCAATGGGACTGTTTTGAAGTCGCGGGTCAGGCTGGATTGTCCAGGAGCCATTTGACGGTCGACTCATCGAAGCGTAGCGTGAATTGTTTCCATGATATTTCGGGTTCTCTTGTTGTAGATTCGGTAACCTTTTATGTTTGGTGCATATCCTACAAATACTCCAATGTCGCTTTAGCTTTAGTTTACCTAAATCTTAACCGTCATTAGTTGGATAACATAAAGCACCAAACACACGAAGGTATGATAGATCGGGTTTTCGATTGTGGACAAGTTCATATGGAGTCTTTCCATGAGATGTGTGGATTAGGGATCGATTTTGAATGTAGCATGTTGTGGCAATAGCTTCAACCCATAGAAACATTGGAACCTTTGAGTAAATCAGCATTGTTCTTGCGGCTTCCACAAGAGTTGATTTAGATCTTTCAACTACACCGTTCGTTGAGGAGTTAGGTGGAACACTTCTTTGAGGGCTGATTCCAATACTTTCATAAAATTCATTGAGTTCTTTATTAACAAACTCAGTTCCATTGTCTGATCGGACGATTCTAACTATTTTGTTAAGTCGGACCTGCAGTTGTTTAATAAGTTTAATGATGGCATCTGAAGTTTCATCCTTTGTTCTAAAAACTTAACCCATGTGAATCGAGAGTAGTCATCAACCACAACTAACACATATTTCTTCCCATTAATAGTTTGCACTCTCATGGGTCCACATAAATCCATGTGAATGGTATGAAGAACTTCCATAACGGTATTTGTAGGTTTGGGTTTATGGGCATACTTCTTGCTTTTTCCCAATTGACATGTTGAACAAAGATGATCCTTTTCATACTTAAGTCTAGGTAGTCCTCTTACTAAGTCCTTTACGGAAAGATTGTTTATGGTACCAAAGTTCAAGTGATTGAGACGACGGTGCCATAACCATGACTTTGTTTTCGAAGCCTTTGACAACAAGAGATGGGTGAAGCTTTCATCATGTCTTCGATAGAGATGGTGTATAGGTTTGAACCACGAGTTCCTCTGAGAAGTTCCACACCATCAAGATCTCTAATAAAGCAAGTATGTTTTACGAAGGCGGCTTCTAAGTCAAAGTCACAAAATTGTCCAACGAGAGAAAATAGATTATGTCCAAGACCTTCAACATAATATACCCTGGAAATCACACTATCTCCAACCACATAACCTCCATAACCCATAATAGCACCAAAATGATCATTTCGAATCTCACTTGTTAGATGAATTTACTCACGAAGTTCATGAGCCGTGACCGGTCTCTAGTCATATGCTTGGAATAGCGAGTCAGGTACCACGAGCGATTTGAGCGATCTGCGTTGAACACAGACAAGAATGGATAGCTGGATAATTGGGATCCCCTTGCAAGAATGGGTTCCACTTGGTTGTGATGATTGGAACACCGCATCGAAGTAGAAATAATGGAATCATTAGAAATAGATGAAGTGCTAGTGTCCATATTTGTCCTATTCAAAGTATGTTCACTTCTTAAGGGAATAGTTCTACCAATAGGCATCCATTTTCTAGTGGGCATTGGCTTAGCAATTTTAGGGCACAACTCATTAACCTTACACCCAGTAGGTATCCATTGATAACCTATATTACTAAATTTCCTTTCTGTGGGTTTCCACTATTTTCTAACTTTCTTTCGCCTTTGCCTTTTAGCCTTCTTAGCTTGATTTTTTGCATTAATAGTTTTAACGGGGCATTTAATAGCATTCATCAAATCATTCACACCACATTCAAGATTAGTAGCGAGAATACAAACAATCATCATTACATGGTTTGAGAATAGTATCGAATTGAATTAATTACGATGCAGCTTATAGCTAATACTAGAATCAACACGATTCGTTTTATTCAACTCAAACTTAATATTCCTAGGGTGATCTTCTACTCTCTTCCAATGCACATTCTTAGCTTGCGAGGTCCTATCATGCTTGGTATTGCTTGAGACTTTGACCGCTTGCTTTAATGTCCTTGATTACTCCTGTAGAGGGAATTATGGGAACATTAGTTGGTTGATCTACTTTTTGAATTCCTGAACTAGATGTGCGGGGATCGAACTACTTGAAGGCACATTAGTGTTCACTTTTTAACCTTTGGGCATAGAATGGTTTGTATGCTTGGCACTAGGCATAGAACAAGGCATCCGACTTTGCCTTTTGCACCTAAGGATTTAGGACATGTTGCAATTAAACATTCTAGCGACTCTGAGATCGTTTGGCTGAATGCAAGCAAACCTAATTTCTCTATCAAGAGGCTTATTTATGAAATCCTCTTCCACAATCTCCCGGAGACATTCTAGACTATCCTTAAGGTGAGCACAATAGTTATGAAACACAGGTTCATTATTCCTAAGAGGAGAAGGAATGTATTTAACGATCCGAGTATATTTGCATATGAGGATGACTTTGATGCAACATTCTCATTAAAAACAAGTGGCATTTTCCATTTTCACCTCTTTAGATTCTCAATTTCTTTTGTAAAGCGTTATTTTTTGTTGTTTTGTCACGAGTGACTTTCATTGAATCATATAACTCTTTAAAGTGTAGTTTAACCTTTTCATTTTCTTCTAGAAAACTCTCATTTTCCTTTTGTAAAACATTAACAAGGTTTTGAAGATGAAAAGTTTGAGAAGATTGAGAATCTAAAGGAGGAGGCATTTGGGAGCCAGTCACATTGTTCTTTTCACCCTTTAATTGAGAAATTTGGGCTTTCAATTTTCGATCGCGTGTTACAATGAGCTTGAATTTGTTCATCACGTTTGTTTATTTCAAAAGCTGCATCAAATTCGGGAGCATCCGAAGATGTCTTGATATTTGAGGTTTTAACATTTTCTTTAAGATGTTGATATTTTAGTTGTAAATTAAAATGTTCAACTTCCAATTTAGAAAGATGTTTGACCAAATTATCATGATCATCTTTTTCGATTTTATCATGCAGTTTTGAATTTGTTGTTTCAAGCTCAATGACACGATCATGGGAGACTTTCAAAGCAATAGATAATTCATGAAATTGAGAAGCATTAATTGAACAATTCGTAGCAGTGTAAAACACATCTTGAGTAATACATTCAGAAATTTGATTCTCATTCAAGGTATGCAAGTTCTTCCTCTCAATCTCATTATATTTTAATTCTCGCTCATAGTCACTAACCTCAACTATCATTGCATCAAATTCCTTTTCCATTTCTTTAATATCCAATTTTATCCCATTTTAAAGACTTTCAAATTGACCTTTTAATTGTTTAAAGAAAGGCATGACCTCGGTTAAATAGCATTCTTTAGTTTGTTCAAAACCCTTTCCCTTGATAATCCCGATTGGGTGTGATCCTTTTCTTACGGGTTTTCTCAAAATCAACAAATAGTTGATAAATGACATCTTGTGATTAAGGTCTTGCTCTTAGTGGGAATAGATCTAGGGACTAAGTTCATTGTATTATTGGGGGATAAAGCGGTGGCAGGAGGCATTCTTCTACATGGGGGTTCTGCAACAAACTCATCGACTTTTTTATGTCCATATCCTTTTTCGAACACTTGTTGCGGGGTCAGTACTGTGTTTGAGGTCTAAACTTGTTAAAGGCAATCCAATTGTCCTTAGCATAATTGGGTGTTTTATAGCTGATTTTCTTTTCTATGAATAAAGGGCTCTTAAGTTTCTCATCCAATTTCTTTCTAGTGACTTCTTCTAACATCCTATCTTCCTCAGTGTTCTCGGCAACTAGGTTTTCTAGGCTTAAGGATTTCATTGCCATCATAAATTACCTTATGTGCTTCTCTAGCCTTTTTACAAGCCTCAGGGTTTGGTTCATCAACTAAGGTAACATTGTGTTTGTCACTTAGAACTCTATGCTTAGTGATCATGTGAGCAGTCTGAATGGTGTTCCCTTATACGTACAACTTATTTTCAAGCTTGTTTTTCAAAGTTTTAGATTAGAAAAATCATTCAAAAGTTTTGATTCCTTAGCACTAAATTCTTGCTTAAGCATTTTAACATTTTCTTGAAGTTCTTGTTTTTGCTTAGCCATTTTAGAAAGCTTTTCTTGTAAGGAGTTTAACTCTTGTTTTAATACTTCTTCTCTAAAATTACTTTTTCTAATTGTTGCACGCATTTGGTCATCCATTTCTGCTCGCGTGTAGTTAACTCAAACTTAGCACATTGTTCATAGATAGCAACTTGTTCCTTATAGGCATTGAGTTGAGGTATGAGAATCATCAGGGCACATGCATTGTATTCATCAAAAACACAATCATTATTGCTTGCAGAAGATACATCACTTGGTACAATCTCACTTTCACTTTGAGCCACATGTTGATCATATGGGACAATATTACTATTTCTTATATTTTCAACATCTGAATCATAAATTTCAAGAGATTGTACTTCATTATGTATCTTTTGCTCATCAACCTTATCGTACAGTTTTAATACATCTAAGATGATTGATTCATTGGATGGACCGACTGTTGTGGTGAAGGAACCTTAGGAGACCACAGGGGAGATGCTAGCCATGAAGATTGCAGGCGGTTGGTTCATCATCCACATCCGAATCATAAGTATCACGATCGCTACTTGAAATGCATTTGGATTGACCGACCCATACCTGCATTGGTACGCTCATCTACATCACATCATATGTCTTAGCATTCCCTTCAGCAAGAAACAACAACTCCTCTTCATCCAAAGTTGCTCCTTTTTCCTGAGCTTGCACAAGCACATCTTGTCTCAGAAGTATTCGCATTAGGGGCGTTTTGGAGATGTACAGTTCCTTGCAATATGTCCCTCACCACCGCAGTTGTAACATTTGATTGGCTTTGCTTGACCTTGATTCCCATTCCTTCCCCTATTCTGATTTACCCCATATCCTCTACCAACTCCACCTCTTCCCTGTTCATGCTGCCTTTCTTGAAGTGGTTGTCCCATAATCTTTCCATCTCGACAACAGACATGATTGTGTAGATTGGATGCATTCGATCTCATTGTTAGTGTGAAGGCATTGGTATGTGGAAGAGGTCAGTTTTGTTTAACCATAAGAGCCAGTTGATTAATGAAGTGTCCCATGAATGCATCGACATCGGCTTTGCTTGAACCTCGGATCAGAAATGAGTTTGTGATTACCATTACCCGTGGGTATGACTTGAGATGCTTTGGTAGTAATACCAACATTGGTGTAGAAGGTAGTTGAGTCATTTGATGAACTGGTTTCTCCCTGCTTAGATTTGAACTGCTCAAGAATCTTTTTTTCAAACATAGCATGTCTCTCATTCTAAAGAAGGAAGGCATATAGTTGCTCATAGTTTGTGTCCTTCAATCCTTTGTTTAGTTTCACAGAGGTGACAAACTTGTGACATTCTGGATTCATGTTGTTCACAAACTTTGAGTTTAGCTGAATGTTAGGCATAGTCATCTTGATATTCCTCATATCATTCACCAGTTTGTGGAATCTCACGTAATATTCATAGACACTCTCTTTTGGTTTCATCTTAAAGTGCTCAAACTCATCATACAGTTGAGATTCTCTGTGTTCTTTAGTCAATTCGAACGAGAGAAGCATCTTGACATTATCCCAACCTGCCTTGGCCTTCAGTGTTGTGATTGATCGGCTTGTAGATGTCTTTTGGAAGACCACGAAGTATGATGTTTGAAGCCACGATATCAGCATCGAATCTCTTTTTCTCCTTGTCACTGAGCTCATCATACATCTTTGGTCTGTCCAATCCAAAGAACATGGTTCCATCTGCAGCAGTATCAATTATGTCTCTTGTAGTCTCAACCTGATAAGGTCCTTCATTAATAGATTTGAGAATGTTGACCCCATTTTCCTTTCCAAGGCAAGTACAATCTGATTCTTTGAGCCCAAGAGTCGTAGTCAGTTCTGTCAAGCATAGGTGGACGAGTATCTAAACCGGGAAATAGATTCTTTCACGGGATTTTACTAAATCAAGAGAAAACCGTATTACAACCAAAAATTCAACCAAGTCGCTAAGAAACCTTGAACCAAGTCGCTAGGCACCAAGTTGCTAAGTATTACGAAATCAAGTCGCTATAATGCCAAGTCGCTAAGACACAGTCAAGTTGCTAAATAACAACTTGCTAAGATCCAAGTCGCTTAACACCAAGTCAGTGAGAATTATGACAACAAGTCGCTAAGCACCAAGTCGCATGAAATTTTGACAAAGTAAGTCGCTAAGCACCAAAGTAAGCTAAGGACGTCAAATTAAGCTAAATATCAACTCGCTAATGTCCAAGTCGCTAAAACCAAAGTAGCTAAGAAACTTAAGTACAAGTTAAGCTAACAAAGTTGAAAGCAAGTTGCTACCTTCACCAAGTAAGCTACCCGTAGTGGAGAATCCACTAAGTGTACTATTTGTAGGCTTGTCTCAATAGTCAAGTAAGCTAGGACCAAGTCGCTACCAAAACACACACAACAACTCGCTACTTTTCTTGAAGCAAGTAAGCTAAGATGAAATTCACTACGAGGACCAAGTCGCTACCAAGAAAAACTTCAAAAACACACTTTTCAATCCAAAACAAGCTCAACCACGATGATTCAAGCTTACCAAATCAAAACCAAAGCACATACAATGATCCTAAACACAAAAGTACACCCAAAATTCAAACTTTAACACTAGAAATGAATCAAATGATGCAAAAACCACTAAACCTTTTCAACCTCAAAAACCATCTAAAAACCACTAGAAATCCAAGGATATGTAAGAGATGATCTAACCATGGCTCTTGATACCATTTGTAACATATTGGATTTCACATACACATCAAACCATTAACACAAGAGGCGTACAAGATGATTTTAGAGAGAGAAAGTTAGAGGTTTGGGAACTTTAGTGAGAGAAAGTAAAATCTTATTATGAGCTCCAACTCTCTACCTTGGAAGGTAGAGAGTATTTATAGTCTTAACACAAATCGCCACCTAACGGGCTATGGATCAGACATAAAGTGGGTAAAGACCCGTCCGTCCTCCATGGTATTACTTAACTAAATACTACTTAACATTAAATAACTACGAATACGAGCTTTCTAACGATTACAAATACTTGAGGTGACCGACACTTTAATACCTGGATTTACTAAATCCTGACATATCTCTACTGCATGAGGTACAAATTGTGTAAATTAAAAATATGTATGCTGAATGAATGAAATTATGTAAAGCATCTGTAAAGCATGCAGGTACACTCACTATTGCATGAGGTACAAATCTCTATTGCAAGGCCATTTACTTCTTGGTACATTTCAAATAATAGAACAACAGTTCCAATTACGTTATTGGGTTTCTAATTTAATTCTGACTATCAATCATTGTTTTAAAACCCGGTTTTTTATCTACCGGTTTAGTCGCCGGTTCATCGGGTCACCGTTTCAACCAGTTGAACCGCCCGGGTCGAACCGGTTCTATACATATATATACCTTTTCTATATTTAATAATGGGCTAATTCTTTGAAAATGCATTATACTTGTCAAAAAATCATCTTTAGTGTAGCGAACTAATAAAAAAAAAAAAAAATTGAACACTAATGTTGACACTTTTGTCTTCAAATATGTAATAAAGATAAATAAATATTTTGTGATGACCGTTTTACCTTTGGATTTTTTAAAATTGCATCCACCGTCGTTAGGGTAAATTATATAAATGGTCCATGTGGTTTAACGCAAATTGCATCCACTGACTCTAATTTATTAGAAAAAATTACTCCCTCCGTCCCATTTTTATTGTCCACTTTGACTTTGACCGGTCTTTCTTGTTCAACTTTGACCGTTAATATATTTATTTGTGTTATATAATACTTGATGAAAGTTATACCAAATGAAAATACATTTAAAACCCAATACATTCATATATTTTTCATCAAGTATTATATAACACAAACAAAAATAATTATGGTCAAAGTTGAAGAATAAAAACTAAAAAAGTCAATATGAGACAATTAAAATGGGACGGAGGGAGTAATATTTATTAGAAAATACTACGAAAATATCGAAAAAACATTATTGAAAAATATTACGAAAAAAAATTCAATTTCTTTTTCACAAACCACGAAAAAAAATTCTAAATAAAAAATTTGAAAAAAAAAAGAATTTAAAAAAAAATTGTCGAAAAACAATTTATTTTCGAAAAGAAATTATTTTCTAAAAAAAATTTATTTTCGAAATAAAAATTATTTTCTAAAAAAAATATTATTTTCGAAAAAAATCATTTTCGAAAAAATTTTCTTTTCTAAAAAAAATTATTGTCGAAAAAAAATTTATGAACAAACAAGAATTTTGGGAAAAAAAAATAAGGACGGTGGACACAATTTTCTTCAAATGACATGGACCATTTATGTAATTTAAAATGGTAAAATGATCATACTACATACAGAAAGACAAAAGTATCTCAAAAGAGGTTTTTTTTTTTTTTTTTTTTTAGTTCGCTACATTAAAGATGCTTTTTTGACAAGTATAATGCAGTTTCAAAAAATTAGCCCTTTAATAATTAGTATTGCATGATCCTATAATTTATCCGCATTTATTTATACATTCGATTAAACCAATAAAAAAGATTAAGACTCTACCAATAAGTTTTGCTTTTTAATTCTATATCTATAATAATATAGCAAAAAATTCAACAAGTGATTCTAAATTATAATGGTAAATAGTAAAACTATATTAATTGATGATTCTAAGATAGTGTAACTATAATTTACTACTTTACAAAATTTTAACAAATATTAACCATCACGACTTTAACTTTTTAATTAAACTTAAAAAAGTTAATGGAAGAAAATATCATATTGTTAAATTTTTTAATAAAAAATAAAAAAAATCATATTGTTAAATTTTTTAATAAAAAATCATGACAACTGGCGATTCAATCCGATTCGCAAATAAGCGAAACTAGCTCCTATCCGGCCCGGTGTCCGAGCCGGTTCTCGGTTCAACCGGCCGGGTCAACCCGGGTTTAAAAACATTGCTATCAATCATATTACTGACAAGTACGCTCATAAGTATTACTATTATTTTTTTGTTTATTACTTTAATTTTAAATTATTAACTTTTGGTTATGAGTATTACTATATTATTGCAATTACATTTACATCTTTTCACGTTCTATTTTGAATGTTAAACGAAACACTTGCCTCAATATCGCATATCATTAATTGTCTATCACTAGGATCCGCTGCCGTCAGGCGCGGGTACTCGCCTAGTCTAATAAAAGATCATACTTATTTATACCTACTGATAGACACGACGACGTTGGTAGTTCCGTTCAACAAGTTAGATTATCAGTTTAAGTTTGTAATGTTTATTTGAATTTAGTATTATAATATTTTTAATTTTAATGAATTTAAATTTGTTGTTTAAAATGTTTGCATTAAAAAAAAAGTAGGTCATCGACTGTGAGAACTTAGTCGTGTCTGGTTGCCGGAGAGAGAAAGCTGATGTGGCAGTCAGTGACCCAGGTCACGACTGTCGGTAGCTTAATGAAATTTAATGCTATTGTCGGTGGGTGGTTGTGGGAGCCTTCATTAAATATAAAATGTCACATGTGCTGACGGACATTAATGTCCTATCAAGTACTCACAAAAAGAAAGTGAAGAAATATATATATATATATATATATATATATATATATATATATATATATATATATATATATATATATAAATATATATATATATATATATATATATATATATATATATATATATATATATATATATATAGTTTTTCTTCACTTTCTTTTTGTGAGTACTTGATAAAACATTAAAATCGTACAATCCTTTGACATTTATATTATAATCCCACAACCACCCACCGACAATACATTAAATTAAATTTCATTAGGCTATCGGCGAGTCGTGTGGGTCACTTGCATAATCTCGGCTCTAGTTGTCACGATCGATGACCAATTTGGCATATAAAACATTTAAACAACAAATTTAAATACATTAATTACAATACTAAATTCAATATATATATATATATATATATATATATATATATATATATATATATATATATATATATATATATTAAAACGGCATCATACTTGAAATCCGACACTCAAGTTAAACCATTCAAACGGGGATGCTCCATGACTCCAACCACTAGGAGAGACTCGCGAAGAAAAACCCATAGAACTCACGGCTTCGCACTAGAAAGAAAACTTGGATTTATTGAAAGTGAAGAAAATATATCAAACAAGCAAAGATCATAGGCTCATTATATGTTTTTGATTTGGGCTAATTCTTCAACTACACCAGTTGCCCAAGGAGTTCACCCCATGTGCCCCAAAAAATTTCAACTTCTCTAAGTGCCCCATGGGCAACAATCGTCTTGAAATTTTTGGGCAACTCTCCTTTCTACTTGACATGTGTCTCTATGCTTGGGCCCACTTTGTACTTTCATAGTACCAGTGTCCTTAGGTTAATTCTTGGGCAACTATGACCTACATTCTTGGGCGACTGAGATATTTTTGTCTTTTAGTAAAAAATATAGTCTTTTTTTATAATATAATAGTACATATTTCTTGGGCGACTGGATCCCACATATATGTATTCTTGGGCGACTGATTAGGTAGAGAGTATAAATGTATAAAAGGCATAAAAAACTTTTTAAATTGTATAAATGTATAAAAGGTATAAATAATTTTTCTACCTTTTATACATTTATACACTTTATATATTTTACAAGTCTTGTTTAACACACTTCTTATCCACATAAGCATCTTATCCCCACTCACTGAGATCTAAAGGTGATTCAACAAGATCCAAACCGTTGCCGCCACCACCATCAAGATCTAAACCCTAACGACATCAGCTCCACTACCACTGATCTAAACCGTCATCAGATCCAAACCCTAACTCTAGCAATAAGTTTTTTCCGATCTAATGTCTATAAAAAACGATCTTCACTAGGGTAAGTAATTTTGTGTTTAATTTAGGGGTTGTACAATTATTGGGGGATTAATTGTTTGAGTATGAATAGGGTTAGGGTGGTTGCTAGTGATTTGTAAAATTAGGGTTATGGTTGTATAATTAGGGTTTTTGTTGTTGCCAGTGATTTGTAAAAACAGGTACATAGTTACATGCTTCTATATGTGTTAATGTGGTTCTAGTGATTTGTTGACAGTTATTAAGTTTGAGAAACAAATGATGGATGTTTTTGGAATTCTGATTCGCCAGATTAAATCTTACAAATGATGGATGTTGTTGGAGTTCACTCGGCTTAATCCAAGTTAATCTTGCGTGTGCGTTTGTTAGTAGTAGTTTTATTTTTCAGTTTGTTGTGTCTAGGTCGCAGGAGTTTAGAATTTAGGCAGTCTTGAAAGTTGAGAATTGATTGGATTGTTGGTGCTTTATTTTATATTGGTTTTTTATTTTGTTTGGTTTATATGTTATTCTTGTTGGTGGTTTATTTGATATGGGTTAGTGCTATAAAATTGGCTATACATATTGAGAATAAAATGGGTTTAAGTTTGACATATAAATGAGGGATGTTATTAACAACTTTTGATTTGCCAGCTTGTTTTAAGTTAAAGGCCTACACATGTTAGATTACATAAATGATAAACTTGTTTCGGTTAATCTGCCAAAGTTTGAGAAATGTGGTATTGAAAAATTAAGCTTCACACAAGTATACAAAACAATTTTCAAGTGCGGGCTTAGGAAACCTTCATAACTGTCTTTGCGATGGCGTTCTATCCCATGTGTGCGGCCTAACCTTCATATTACTCGTGACCGTTTACAAACCAATCCCTAAATCCTTAAATCTTTGCCTGTGAGTCGGGTGATTTGGAAGTCAGCCTAAGAGTTGAAACCATCAACCCACACATTCTTAAATCTTGGCAAATTTTGGTGTTCATGGGATATCACCATGATCTCCTTCTAGCCGTATAAAATAGAGAGCCTAAACCTTTATGCAACAGTGAAGAACACATACAAAACACAGATATATCATTCAAGAGATGATGCCAAGTCTACTTCTCTTAAGCCTTACGAACTCAAGTTTTCTAGTGCGCCATTGTCATTGTGTTGAGTTTGATCCCTAACGAAAACAACACGAAACTCAATTAATCATGGGGGTTTTACGTACTGAGGCTCACATCATATAGAGCACGTATGATCCTTTAAGGACAGAGAACGTCTTCCCGTGCAATGCTCTTTAATTAGTTTGTGCTCTATATATACGAAACAAGGAGCTGTGGGTGACTGTTTTTCTAAAGAAGTAACTATAGTTGGATGTCACTAAAGGTGATGCTCGAGTACTTGAGAGTATTGTTTCTGGATGACTAATCAGGTATCTCTCTTTATTGTTTGTGCTTATCTATCGTACATTGTTCAATAATCAACCATTAGTTGCCTCAAATTTAATTTTCATCATGTTCCTAATTCATAAGTTGTTGTAAAGGAACATTTAAAAGAAATGCCTAAGGAACAATCTACAAGTTTACCATATAACACCTAATTAAGACCTAAATTACCAGCAAATAATACATGTTGACATCTCATTAGATTAAGCATCATAATTGTTACATATTGGATTTCATATACACATCATAACACAAACACAAGTAGGCGTATAGATGATTTTCTAGAGAGAGAGTTAGAGGTTTGGGAACTTTAGTGAGAGAAAGAAAAATCTTATTATGAGCTCCAACTCTCTACCTTGGGAGGTAGAGAGTATTAATAGTCTTTACACAAAAGCCACTAACAGGTACTGTGGATCGGCATACAGTGGATAAAGACCCGTCCGTCCTCCACGGTATTACTTAACTAAATACTACTTGACATAAAATAACTACGACTACGAGCTTTCTAACGATTAAAAATACTTGAGGTGACCGACACTTTAATACCTGGATTTACTAAATCCTAACAATCTCCCCTAAGGGAGGTCACCTCAAATTACATAAAATACAAACAGATATTACATTGAGATTGTTCTTGGATTCTTGTTCATGTTCTTTGTTCTGTAGCTCGTAGTCTTCGATTCTTCATTTTTGCATGTTTGGATAATCTGAGTGGAGGTCTTTAGTAGATCCACGTGATACTGAGTTTTGAGCCAGCTTTGCGATCATCAGCAAACATAAATCTTTGACTCATCCTTTGTGGCCTTGGTATTATGTGATGTTGTGACTTTTGGACCGACATTATCACATTCTGGATCATGATGTATTTTCATCAGAATAGCGGAAGCTTTCGTTGATTCATGATATTGGCAGCAGCGTAGCAGAAGCATGGAGTGAAAATATCAGAGTCATTGATGCACTAATCATGATTTCTTTAGATATGAATGTGTTGTGTGAGCATGCGGCTATAAATTGACCGCTCCATTCTGATCAGCTGAAAATGTCAGGTGTGCCTGCATAAAACAGTTAGCAATAAAGCACAAAGAGTGTCTTTGATCACATTTGTTGAATTGAGGTGCACGGCCCACGGTTCCCTGTTGATCAGTACAAGCACTGCCTTTGATCAGGTATAATTCCGAAGAATTTCCATGACAGGGTTTCGCATTTTGCTCTAGCGTTCTGGCCGGAACGTCTCAAAGAAGACAACACAGAGTGAGTGAACCAGCGAATTGAGATTCACTGATTGATAAAAAGAGATTTGAAAAACAATCGTGTATTGCTGAATAGAAATTGTTTTTGCAATACAACGAATGTTTTAATGAAAATCAATTATCAATCATAAACACCTTTTATTTTGAAATATTTGTACACAGTCGATGTGCTAAAGAAAAGAGTTTTTAAGCACAACGACCGGTTTTTCAAAGGTATCCGTCAATCCATAACCTGAACCAGGATTGATTCAAAAGATTGAATCGCCCCATTGTTTCTGTTCAGTTGTCACATGGTTGATCTATTGGATAGATCTCACATGCCACCCACCAGGAGCTTGTTTGATGTTGGCTCCAGAAGGTTTTCCATCTTCATTGTGAATATGTAAACATATTACTCAGATGTTCTGGCAATACCACAAGGATAATGCGTAGGACTCATAAGATATAATCTCTCTTTCCACATTGTGTGAAACAGAGAGTCTTCATTGAAAGTGTTCTAATGAGATTTATTGATGATCTCGTGGCTCTAGACTCAATAGTGAACATTTGGTTCCTATGCCGGAGACTAGGGAGACGGTTTCCTTCTTCAATACCAACTATCTCTAAGAGAAAGTCGATAGATTATGTCGGTTCCCCGTGAGAATGAAACAAGTCCTTTTAAGAGGAACTTGAGTGGTTTGGAAAGTTGAAGTGCAGTGCATCACTGGGTCCATGACGTCTTGTCTTTAATACCGATGTTACCTTGGTAACCACCAGTAGTATATGAATTGAACCCGGTTTCTGCCCTAAGGTTGAATAATTGGAGGGCTATTTCTTTTCACCCTTTTAATATTCATTTCTTTTTCATTCTTCAATCCCTTCAGTGCTTACCAAGACTTCATTACTAGAACCTTGTTGGGTTTATTCCAGTACTAGCTCAGTCTTAGTCCGCACTCTTCACATATTCTCATTTTTCTCCTTTTTTTCATCATACCTATGGACTTCTACACTATCTAGTGGATTGTCCCTAGGTAGATCCCTCCGGTTCTGGCGAATCATGGGAACAAATACCTAACCTTATCATCCTTATATCACCATACATAAAGTAAATTTGGTCGGTCTATTTGGTATTGTTCATCTGCTATTGGAACCAATTGAAAACCATTTGAAAATCAATCCAGATACTTGTGATATATTATCAAAGTATTTTGTATCTGAATTGTTTTTGATATTTTTAGAAATAGAGCTCCCCCTCAACATTTGCATCAAGCATCATTATGTAATAGAAATTATTTTCATCTTTGAGGGGTTAGCTTACATCTAAGAGTAGTTATATAAAAGTGTGGTTTTCAAAATAGTTGCTCCCCCTCATTATGTGCATAGATATTTGAAAAGGTTGTGCACATATTTGGAAAAAACTACACATTGAAATAAATTGATCACGTTTCCAACCTTTGTGGTTTAAGAGAGATGCTCCCCCTCAATATGTGCATGGAAAATTTGAAATCGTTTGTCACATGTGGGAGGGAGAGCTTGTACATCCTTATAAAACCATTTACCGAATTATCAGTCTAAATCCAATTTGAATCACAAATTCTCCCCCAATCACAATTATCAAATCATTTGAGAGTTGTGATCTCTGTAGATTTAAATTGATTTTGAAAGCTTTTAAGGAGAATTGTGACTTGATTATGAAAATGTTTTAACTGATAAGGATCGAATTTTGAGACTTTAAACTCCATTGATTAAACATGCATGATTATCTTTTGAAAACAATTGCATGACAAATAACCTTTTGATTTAACTGAAAAAATCATGCTCCCCCTCAATCAATGACATAAGTTGTTGTTTGAGAGATAGATGTTTTTGACAAAAATTAAGTCCAGATGATTTTCAAAAATAGAGTCCGAGTTATTTTTCAAAACAATTAGTTTTCATTAGATAGAAGAAAATGGTTATAGAATCAGAGCATGAGATTTGAGAACCAAGATAAAGCATGGCTCTGTTCTTTCATTGAAGAGCGGGTTACTGCCTGAAATGACAATAAATCATTGTTTACTTTCTCCCAAATATATATATATATATATATATATATATATATATATATATATATATAAATATATATATATATATTTAGGAACAAACTTATGTACATTCGAAGAACATCTAAAGACCCGTGACACTCTTTGAATGTCAACACAAAGTCCGTAGATGAAATCGAACAAGGAAAAACATGACAAAATAACTATATTTTTGGAATTTTTCAAGATTTTCTAATTTTTATGGGTTTTTGAAAGTTTTATATTTTTCTCTTTACTTTTTGTTGGTTTTATAATTTTGTATTTTAGTTTTTGAATAAATATATACAAAGATATGGATGAAGAAAGACCTTTACTCCTCTTCTTCTTCTTGAAGACGTTTAAGTGTTTCCGGTTGAAGATTCTTTAGACCAAGTCGTGGGAGGATAAACTCAAAACGTTCTCTAGGAAGAGCTTTGGTGAAGATGTCTGCTAACTGGTATTCAGTCCTCACAAAATAAAGTTCCACCACACCGTTTTCTACTTGTTCCCTGATGAAATGATGTCGAATGTCAACGTGCTTGGCTCTTGAGTGTTGAACGTTGTTGCATGAAAGAGCAATAGCACTTTTATTATCACAGTACAGAGGGATTTTGTTGAATTCAATGCCATAGTCAGATAATTGAGATCTCATCCATAAGATTAGAGCACAACAAGATGACATGGCTATGTATTTAGCCTCTGTAGAGGAAATAGAAGCACTCATTTGCTTCTTTGAAGACCAGCTCACAAGCTTATCACCCAAAAACTGAGCACCTCCAGACGTACTTCGACGTGTATCTTGACATCCTGCATGATCAGCATCTGCATAGGCTATTAGTGACATACCTGTGTCCTTCGGGTACCAAAGTCCCATGTTGATGGTTCCTTGGAGATACCGAAAGACCCGTTTAACCGCTTCAAGGTGCTTTTTGGTAGGCTTAGCCTGGTATCTAGCACACATGCAAACAACGAACAAGATGTCTGGTCTACTAGCTGTGAGGTACATCAGGGATCCAATCATGCTACGATATTTCGTTTGGTCTACCATGATCCCTGAGTGGTCCTCATCCAGTTTAGTACGCTCAATCATGGGAGTGTCAACAGGGTCACAAGAATCAAATCCAAATTTGTTTAAAATCTCATTTGGATATTTAGATTGATTAATAAAAATGCCTCCGGGACTTTGTGAAATTTGTAATCCCAAGAAAAATGACATTTGTCCCATCATTGACATTTGAAATTTAGAACCCATTTCTTTAGAAAAACGGTCACACTCATTGGGGTCAGTCGAGGCAAAGATAATATCATCAACATATATTTGAACGTGAATTAAATGTTTGCGTGACTTCCTGGTGAACAATGTCGGATCAAACTTTGCACCTTTGTTGAATCCAGAAGATAGAAGAAACTTTGATAGCGTATCATACCATGCCCTTGGAGCTTGCTTCAACTCGTAAAGAGGCCTTTTTCAAGCGATAGACATGAGTAGGATGCTCTGGATTCACAAAACCCTCTGGCAGACTGATGTAAACCACCTCTTTCAAATCTTCATTCGGAAAAGCGCTTTTCACATCCATCGATATACAACCATATCTTGCTAGCGGCATTAGCCAAGAAGATTCTGATTGCCTCGATACGAGCAACAGGAGCAAATGATTCTTCAAAGTCAATACCCTCCTCTTGACGGTATCCTTTTGCAACCAATCTAGCCTTGTTCTTTAAAATATCACCTTGCTCATCAAGTTTAACTTTGAATATCCACTTTAGAGCAATGATCATAGCACAATCAGGAGCAGGTACTAATTCCCATACATCTAGCCGATGAAACACATGAATTTCTTCTTGCATGGCATTGAACCAGCTGTCATCATTCATTGCAGTTTTAACATCTTTTGGTTCGACTTTTGAGAGTACAGAATTGAAGAAGCACCATAAGGCGTCGGTTGCAAGTTGTTTACTGAGTGGATCTTTGGGCAGAGAGGGTTTCCAATGATGTTGTCCAATGGATGATCATGTGTCCATTTTCTGAGGTGTTCATGTGGTTGTGGTTGTGGGCTGAAGTAGAGTTGATGTCTCCGATGAAGATGGTTCAGATGATGATTTAGGAGCAAAGATATTTTCAAATTGAGCATCTTCGGGAGTAGCAAAGGGATTAACTTCATTCTGGGTGCCAGAAACAATTCCATGATGTACACTTTATGATTGAAGGTTTGTTGATGAAACAGAGTGATCAGTAGCAGGCGCTTCTTGACTTAGTGACATCGAAACTGAAGGGTTAACTTCATTGACAGGGCTAGAAGCGACCTCTGTTGTTGGAGTTAATGATCATTGGCATTTATCTCATAATGTTCATCAAACATTGGATCAAACAATTTCTTCAAATCATCTTGGATGGAGGTACATATGGAGTTGCTAGAGAGGAGTTTGGTACAAGGGATGAACCAATGGGACTGTTTTGAAGTGCGGGTCCAGAACTTGATTGTCCGGAGCCAATTGACGGTCCAGCTCATCGAGCGTAACGTGAATTATTTCCATGATATTTCGGGTTCTCTTGTTGTAGATTCGGTAACCTTTTCTGTTTGGTACATATCCTACAAATACTCCAATGTCCGCTTTAGCTTTCAGTTTACCTAAATCTTGACCGTCATTAGTTGGATAACACAAAGCACCAAACACACGAAGGTATGATAGATCAGGTTTTCGATTGTGGACAAGTTCATATGGAGTCTTTCCATGAGATGTGTGGATTAGGGATCGATTTTGAGTGTAGCATGCTGTTGCAATAGCTTCAGCCCATAGAAACATTGGAACCTTTGAGTAAATCAGCATTGTTCTTGCGGCTTCCACAAGAGTTCGATTTCGTCTTTCAACTACACCGTTCTGTTGAGGAGTTCGTGGAGTACTTCTTTGAGGACTGATTCCAATACCTTCATAAAATTCATTGAGTTCTTTATTAACAAACTCAGTTCCATTGTCTGATTTGATGATTCTAACTGTTTTGTTAAGTCGGACCTGCAGTTGTTTAATAAGTTTAATGATGACATCTGGAGTTTCATCATTTGTTCTCAAAAACTTAACCCAAGTGAATCGGGAGTAGTAATCAACCACAACTAATACATATCTCTTCCCATTAATAGTTTGCACTCTCATGGGTCCACATAAGTCCATGTGAATGGTATGTAGAACTTCCATAACAGAATTTGTAGGTTTGGGTTTATGGGCATACTTCTTGCTTTTTCCCAATTGACATGCTGAACAAAGATGATCTTTTTCATACTTAAGTCTAGGTAGTCCTTTTACTAAGTCCTTACTGGAAAAATTGTTTATGGTACCAAAGTTCAAGTGATTGAGACGACGGTGCCATAGCCATGACTTAGTTTCAGAAGCCTTTGACAGCAGGTAGATGGGTGAAGCTTTCATCATGTCTTCGATAGAGATGGTGTATAGGTTTGAGCCACGAGTTCCTCTGAGAAGTTCCACACCATCAAGATCTCTAACAAAGCAAGTACGTTTTCTGAAGGCGACTTCTAAGTCAGAGTCACAAAACTGTCCAACAGAAAATAGATTATGTCCAAGACCTTCAACATAATATACCCAGGAAATCACACTATCTCCAACCATGTAATCTCCATAACCCATAATAGCACCAAAATGATCATTTCCGAATCTCACTGTTCCGATGAATTTACTCACGAAGTTCATGAGCCACAACCGGTCTCCAGTCATATGCTTGGAACAGCCTGAGTCTAGGTACCACAGAACGATTTGAACGATCTGCAGTTGAACACAGACAAGAATGGATAACTGGATAATTGGGATCCCCATGCAAGAATGGGTTCCACTTGGTTAGTAACAGTGATTGGAACACCCACATCAGAAGTAGAAACAATGGAATCATTAGAAATAGATGCAGTGCTAGTGTTCATATTTGTCCTGTTCAAAGTATGTTCACTTCTTAAGGGAATAGTTCTATCAGTAGGCATCCATTTTCTAGTGGGCATTGGCTTAGCAATTTTAGGGCATAACTCATTAACCTTACGCCCAGTAGGTATCCATTGATAACCTATATTATTAAATTTCCTTCCTGTGGGTTTCCACTATTTTCTCACTTTCTTTCGCTTTTGCCTTTTAGCCTTCTTAGCTTGAATTTTAACATTATCAGTTTTATCAGGGCGTTTAACAGCATTAGACAAATCATTCACACCATATTCAAGATTAGTAACAGAAACCACGCAATCATCATTACATGTTTTGCCAAAAGTAGCAGAATTCGCATTAATTACAGTACTCTTAAAGCTAACACTAGAATCAACACTATTCGTTTTATTCAACTCAAACTTAATATTCCTAGGGTGATCTTCTACTCTCTTCCAATGCACATTCTTAACTTGCGAGGTCCTATCTTGCTTGGTATTGCCTGGAGGCTTTGACCCGCTTGCTTTAATGTCACTGATTACTCCTGTTGAGGGAATTATGGGAACATTAGTTGATTGATCTACTTTTTGCATTCCTGAACTAGTTGTGCAGGGATCTGAACTACTTGAAGGCACATTAGTGTTTACTTTTTTAAAACTAAGCATAGAATGATTTGAATGCTTGGCACTAGGCATGGAACAAGGCATCACAGCTTTACCTTTAGCACCTAAGGATTTAGGACATGTTGCAATTACAAATTCTAGCAACTCTTGAGATCGTTTGGCCTGAATGCAAGCAAACCTGATTTCTCTATCAAGAGGTTTGTTAATGTAATCCTCTTCTACAATCTCACAGAGACATTCTATACTATCCTTAAGGTGAGCACAATAGTCATGAAACACAGGTTCATTATTCCTAAGATGAGGAGGAATGTATTTAACAGTCACAGTGTATTTGCAGTCTTAGGATGACTTTGATGCAACATTCTCATTAAAAACAAGTGGCAGTTTCCCATTTTCCTGACTCCTCAGATTCTCAATTTCCTTTTGTAAAGACGTTATTTTGTCGTTGTTTTGGTCACGCGTGACTTTCATTGAATCATATAACTCTTTAAAGTGTCGTTTAACTTTTTCATTTTCTTCTATAAAACTCTCGTTTTCCTTTTGTAAGGCATTAACTAAGTTTTGAAGATGAAAAGTTTGAGAATACTGAGAATCTAAAGAAGGAGGCATTTGGGATCCAGTCACATCGTTCTTTTCACCCTTTAATTGAGAGATTTGGGCTTTCAACTTTCTGATCGTGTTACAATGAGCTCGAATCTATTCATCACGTTTTCTAATTTCAAAAACTGCATCAAATTCAGGAGCATCCAAGGATGTCTTGATATTTGAGGTTTTAACATTTTCTTTCAGATGTTGATATTTTAATTGCAAAGCAAGATGCTCAACTTCCAATTTAGAAAACTGTTTCACCAGATTATCATGATCATCCTGTTCAACTTTATCATGCATTTTAGAGTTAGTTTTTTCAAGCTCAATGACACGATCATGGGAGACTTTCAGAGCAACAGATAATTCATGAAATTGAGAAGCATTAATAGAACAATTTGTAGCAATGTAAAACACATCTTGAGCAATACATTTAGAAATAAGATTCTCATTCAAGGTATGCAAGTTCTTCCTCTCAATCTCATTATATTTTAATTCTCGCTCATAGTCAATAACCTCAACAATCATCGCATCAAATTCCTTTTCCATTTCTTTGATATCTAAGTCCATCCCTTTTTTAAGACTCTCAAATTGATCTTTTAATTGTTTGAAGAAAGGCACGACCTCAGTTAAATAGCATTCTTTGGTTTGTTCAAAACCCCTTTCCCCTTCAGTAATCCCAGTGGGTGTGATCATTTTCTTACATGTTTTCTCAAAATCAGCAAATAGTTGATAAATGACATACTGATTGATTAAGGTCTTGATCTTAGTAGGAATATATCTAGGGACTAAATGCATTGGAGTATTGGGGGGATAATCAGTGGCAGGAGGCATTCTTCTACATGGGGGGTTCTGTGCAACAAACTCATCAGCTTTTTTCATGTCCATATCCTTTTTCCAGAACACTTGTTCCGGGGTCAGCTGTGTTTGAGGTCTAAACTTGTTAAAGGCAATCCAATTGTCCTTAGCATAATTGGGTGTTTTATAGTTGATTTTCTTTTCTATGCACAAAGGACTCTTAAGTTTTTCATCCAACTTCATTCTAGTGTTTTCTTCTAGCTGCCTATCTTCCTCAGTGTTCTCAGCACAACTAGGTTTCTGCCTAAGCTTAAGGATATCATTACCATCATATAGTACCTTATGAGATTTTCTAGCTTTTTTACAAGCCTCAGGGTTTGGTTCATCAACTAAGGCAACACTATGTTTATCACTTAGAACTCTATGCTTAGTGATCATGTGAGCAGTCTGAATGGTGTTTCCTTGTACATACAGCTTATTTTCAAGCTTGTTTTTCAAATTTTTTAGATTAGAAAAATCATTCAAAAGTTTTGATTCCTTAGCATTAAATTCTTGCTTAAGCATTTTAACATTTTCTTGAAGTTCTTGTTTTTGCTTAGCAGTTTTAGAAAGCTTTTCTTGTAAGGAGTTTAACTCTTGTTTTAATACTTCTTCTCTAAAATTACTTTTTCTAATTATTGCACGCATTTGGTCATCCACTTCCTGGTCATGGGTAGTTAACTCAAACTTACCACGTTGTTTATAGATAGCAACTTGTTCCTTATAGACATTGAGTTCAGAGGTAACAGAATCATCAGGGGCACATGCCGTGTATACATCAAAATCACAGTCGTTATTGACTGCAGAAGATACATCACTTGGTACAATCTCTCTTTCACTTTGAGCCACATGTTGATCATATGGGACAATATTACTATTTCCTATATTTTCAACATCTGAATCATAAGTTTCAAGAGATTTTACTTCATTATGTATCTTTTGCTCATCAACTTTATCATATAATTTTAATACCTGTGAGATGATTGTTTCTTTGGATGGACCAGCCTGTTGCGGTGAAGTAACCTTAGGAGAGACCATAGGAGAGATGCTAGCCATGAAGATTGACTGGGCAGTTGGTTCATCATCCACATCCGAATCATAAGCATCACAATCAGCTACTTGAAATGCATTTGGATTGTTCTGACCCATACCCTGCACTGGTTTCTCATCTATATCAGCATCATATGTCTTAGCATTCCCTTCAGCAAGAAACAACAACTCCTATTCATCCAAAGTTGCTCCGTTGTCCTGAGCTTGCACAAGCAGCATCTTGTCTCTGAAGTATTCTGCATTCTAAGGACGTTTTAGAGATGTACAGTTCCTTGCAATATGTCCCTCACCACCGCAGTTGTAACATTTGATTGGCTTTCCTTGACCTTGATTCCCAATCCTTCCCCGATTTTGATTAGTCACATGACCTCCACCTACTCCAGTATTACCATAACCTGCTCTAACCATCCCTTGTTCATATCGTCTACCTTGCACTGGTTGCACCATAACTTTTCCATCTCTGACAAGAGCATGATTGTGAAGATTGGATGCAGTTCTGATCTCATTGTTAGTGTGAAGGCTGTTGGTGTGTGGACTAAGGGTCAAGTTTTGTTTAACCATAAGAGCTAGTTGATTAATGAAGTATCCCACGGCTGCATCAGCATCAGCTTGTTTGAACCTTGGATCGGGAATGAGTTTGTGATTTCCATCACCCATGGGTATAACTTGTGAAGCTTTGGTGGTAATCCCAACATTGGTGTAAAAGGCAGTGGAATCATTTGATGAACTTGTTTCTCCCTGGTTGGTTTTGAACTGGTCTAGAATCCTTTTCTCAAACATAGCATGTCTCTCATTCTGGAGAAGGAATGCATAGAGTTGCTCATAGTTGGTGTTCTTCAATCCTTTGGTTAGCTTCACAGAGGTGACAAACTTGTGCCATTCGGGATTCATGCTGTTCACAAACTTTGAGTTCAGCTGAATGTTTGGCATAGTCATTCTGATGTTCCTCATGTCATTCACAAGCTTGTGGAATCTCACGTAGTACTCATAGATACTCTCATCAGGCTTCATCTGGAAGTGCTCAAACTCATCATACAGCTGTGATTCTCTGTCTTCCTTGGTTAATTCAGAACCTGAGAGAAGCATCTTGACATTGTCCCAAACTGCCTTGGCTTCAATGTTGTGATTGATCAGCTTGTAGATGTATTTTGGAAGACCCGGTAGTATGATGTTCGAGGCCCAGATATCAGCATCGAACCTCTTTTTCTCCTTATCATTGAGCTCATCATACGTCTTTGGTCTATCTATTCCATAGATTATTGTTCCATCTGCAGCTGTATCAATTAATTCTCTTGTAGTCTCAATCTGATAAGGTCCTTCATCAATAGACTTGAGAATGTTGACTCCGTTTTCCTTTCCAAGACAGTACAATCTGATTCTTTGTGCCCAAGAGTCGTAGTCAGTTCTGTCAAGCATAGGTGGACGAGTATCTGAACCAGCTGCTTGAACATCCTCAGCAACAGTGGAGATTATTGTAGGTACGTTGGTAGACATGTTACCAGATTACACGGGATTTTAAAACTCTATGATTAAACCGGGAAATAGATTCTTTCACGGGATTTTACTGAATCAAGAGAAAACCGTATTACAAACAATAATTCAACCAAGTCGCTAAGACACCTTGAGTTAAGTCTCTATGCACCAAGTTGCTAAGTATTATGAAATCAAGTCGCTATAATGTCAAGTCGCTAAGACACCAAGTCGCTACGAATTTTGACAGCAAGTCGCTAAGCACCAAGTCGCTAAGTAGTCAAGTCGCTAAATAGCAACTCGCTAATGTCCAAGTCGCTAACACCAAGTCGCTAAGAAACTTAAGTACAAGTCGCTAACAAAATTGAAAGCAAGTCGCTACCTTCACCAAGTCGCTACCCGTAGTGGAGAATCCACTAAGTGTACTGTTTGTCGGCTTGTCTCAATAGACAAGTCGCTAAGCACCAAGTCGCTACCACTTCAACTACAAATCGCTACCAACTTACAAAGCAAGTAGCTACCAAGATTAAAAAATCCGTGAGTCAAGTTGCTAGCTAGAATATCTCAAAAATACCACTTTTCAATCCAAAAACAACCCAACCACGATGATTCAAGCCTTCCAAATCAAAACCTAAACACTTATGATGATTCTAAACACAAAAGTACAATCAAAATTCAAACTTTAACACTAGAAATGAACCAAATGATGCAAAAACCACTAAACTTTTTCAAACTCAAAAACCACCTAAAAACCACTAGAAATCCAAGGATATGTAAGAGATGATCTAACCTGGCTCTGATACCAATTGTTACATATTGGATTTCATATACACATCATAACACAAATACAAGTAGGCGTATAGATGATTTTCTAGAGAGAGAAAGTTAGAGGTTTGGGAACTTTAGTGAGAGAAAGAAAAATCTTATTATGAGCTCCAACTCTCTTCCTTGGGAGGTAGAGAGTATTTATAGTCTTTACACAAAACGCCACCTAATGGGCTGTGGATCAGGCATACAGTGGGTAAAGACCCGTCCGTCCTCCACGGTATTACTTAACTAAATACTACTTGACATAAAATAACTACGACTACGAGCTTTTTAACGATTACAAATACTTAAGGTGACCGACACTTTAATACCTGGATTTACTAAATCCTAACAATAATTATATACAAGCTGAAATAATGCATGTTACAAATAAAATCTAACCTTCAACGCCTAAACAAATCCATAAAGATTGTATGTTTGCTCTTTATTGGGATCTTTTCGAACGGGCTTCTTTGATTCCTTGTCAGTATGCTTAGGCACAACATTCACCGTTCTTTTATAAATATGTGCCCACATATATTCAGCCCATGTATATTCATTCCACACAGAAAAATCCTCAATATTCCTAAGCAAATGGTCAGGAACGTAAAACCTTCCTTCTCAACCTATAAATACCCATGTTGCAATCAGCAACAAACAAACCCTAACAGCATCTTCATCAGCTAAAGAATCCCACCTTTGCCCAGACTTCAACAACGCCATAAGCTCATCACCCTTAATTTTTTTGTTCCTAATTCCTTTCTTATCAGGAAACAAAACGATCAAAAAATGGGCAATAACTTAAACCACGTACAATACGGCCGGGGTCAGTTTCATCTTTATCTACAGGCCCTAAACGAAACACAGTTACAAGACAAAATTGTTCACGCCCAAATTCAAGAACATTATTACCTATTACAAAAGTAATAGGTGGGCAAGAATCACTGACTTCAGACACCGTAACAGCATTTTGATAAAAATAAATTATACAAGTGGTTGTCTGGAGCATATGAGGGGAAATCTAACTGATAAGGATTTAAAAGGTACACTTTTGAGGGGTCATTTAAGCTCTTAATCGACCACTTTTATATCCGTTACTGCTTAATTTCGTTCCTTTTCACTTTTTAGGTCTCTTGAAGGCAAAATGCTGGAATGATGCTTATTTGGACGAAAATGCGTGAATATGTGAAGCAAATGGCTAAAGTCAAGATCAAGACACTCAAGCTGCTGGAAACACACCCGACGGCGTCAAAGTTAAAGGGTGATGCCGTCGCTCTAATTGCGACGGCTCAGGAGTGAAATTGCTATTTTGTACCTGACGGCGTCAGGCTTTGAAGAGTAGGGCATCACAACTTAGACGGCCTAGATCCATATTCCGACGGCGTCAGAAGTTGAAGCCGACGACGTCACAACCACAAGGTGACACCGTCAAAAGGTTGACTTGGCCAAGACGAAACCTTAATAACGGCATATCTGACGGCGTCACAATTAAAGAGTGACGCCGTCGCAGTTGTAACTCTATATATAGAATTCGATTTTCAGACTTTTAAAGGGGGTAGATTTGTGGAGTAAAAACCCTAAACGATTTTGGTTTGTCTTGGGAAGTATCTTAGGGTTTTCATACCCTATTTTACATCAAGATAAGTAATTTACTTCATTGATTTCATTATGTCTTCGATTGTATGTGTGTATGCTTGCATGTTTACCATGTCCGGCTAATTTATTTGCGTGTTTGCTTAGATCTATGAAACCTAGGTATTGAATATTGATTGGTTGTCTCTTATCTTAATTGTAATTGGCTTAGGATTGCAATAGGCCATCGTTGTGTTTTTAATGCTTGAGTAATCTTTGTGAACATTAGTTTATAATCGCCTAGAGTTGTTGTAGGCTAAAAATCCAAAGATAACCTTAGAGTTAGTTTATGAATCCTAGAGATTTTGTAGGCAATAACCTTAAGGTATCCTCAAAGAGTTAGGGAGAAAAGCATACCCTACAACCTTAGAAGGCACAATGCGTTAAGAATAAGGACGTGACAATTCAACCACCAATAAAATATAACTAGGGAGTAATAGTATCTAGGTAAACACATTTTTAATCATCATACGAGCACACATCAATCAGACATAGACTACCCCTTAGATCAGTTAATTAAATTAGATAATAGTAGAGTAATAGGTAGAAATACCACCCCCCAAATCCAATACCCCGAGATTCGTACCTTTCAATTTTCTAAAAAATATAAAAATAGATAAAAAATAATCTTCCTCAACCCCAACCTTAGCATAGTAATTTCTCACTAGCATTCCTATTCCCCTAGAGAATGATATCAATCCCCAAGGCTTACCCTAATACTACACTACAATGATTAGGTTCACTACCTAGGTGGTTGAAAAACTTGCTCGAAGAAAAGGAAGCGCGTTGTACGCGTATCAAGTTTTTGGCGCCGCTGCCGGGGAATAGAATAGCTAGTTAGGAGTCCACCTCGTTTAGGTTTCCTTGCTTTATTCCTTTCAAGTAAGATTTTTTTTCTCATTTTTAACTTCCTCGTAGTCTATCCCCCTTCTTCGTGACCTTTGTTTGTAACCCCATCACTTTTTATTATGGAAGGTGATAATCAACCACCACTCATCAACCCACCACCAAATGACCTGCCAAGAGCCCGTACTCTTGGTGAATACTCTAGACCAAGCCACCTAGGCTATAGAAACACCATTGAGCTCCCCGATCAAGCTCAATATACGGCCCTGCGATCCGACACCATCCGGTTGGTGCAAAACGGATTTGCATTCCATGGACTTCGTTCCGAAGATACTAATCAGCATCTTAAGGATTTCCTTAAAATAGTCGATTCCATCGACCTCGATGCTACTACTCGGGAGACCACGCGCTTGCGTCTCTTCCAATTCTCTCTACGGGACCAGGCTAGTAATTGGCTTGAGCGACTTCCCGCTGGCTCCATCTCAAGTTGGGATGATCTCACCACTCGTTTCCTTACCCAATTTTTCCCACCGGGGAGAACTACTAAGCTTAGGAATGAAATCTTGATGTTCCAACAACGTCAAGGTGAATCTCTCTACGAAGCATGGACTCGATTCAAAGACTTTCTCCATAAATTCCCTCATCACAGCATTGATCTTTGGCTTCAAGTCCAAATATTTTATGATCATGTCAACTTCTCAACTAAGCGATCCATCGACCAAGCGGCCGGTGGTAAACTTAGTGATCTCACCGCGGAAGAATCGTGGGGTATAATAGAGGACCTTGCTCTCTATGACAAAGAAAGTTGGAATGACTCTCGTGAGTTGCCCAAAACCGTAAAGGAAATCTCCTTGCCTCCCATTGACTCACAACCTTCCGATCGTATGATGCTCGAACTTGAAGATCAAGTCAAATTCCTAATGAGCTCCTACCAAAATCCTAAGTCCTCACGCCAAGTGAACAAAATCTCTTCCTTGTGTGAGCTACGTAGTGGTACCCATGACACTCATACTTGCACGAGACTCCCCGAACAAGCTTCTGTTAACTACGCATCCTCGCGTACCAATGGAATGGGAGGAAGATTCCCTACAACACCCAGACATAGGACGTTCAATGATAGCCCGAGAAGCATGGAGAGGAAAACCCGAATACAATTGGGGACAAACCAAAGAATTCACCTCTAATTCCCTATGGTCCTACGGCTCTAGCAAACAAGACATAGAAGGGATGTTGCAACACCTAGTTACATCCCAAGAAGCTCAAATAGCCAAGCTTTCAGACCGCTTTAACCAACAATAAGCCGAGATGGATAGGAAGATAGATAACCTTTTGAAAGCTATGACCAATAGTGATAGGAAGACCACCGAAAAGGTTAATGCCATCTCGACTCATTCTCCCGCTTCCGGTATAAAAATTAAGGACCCAAGTAAGTTAGCCAAGCACGTTCAATTCATCAATACCATCACCTTAGTGAAACCTAATAGAACTAGTGACGAAGAGAACCATGAGACGATACTTGAGGTTAGTGAAACCCCTAAGGATGAATCGACCGATGAAATAGATGAAGTAGGCAATGACTATTTCAATAAGTTTCCTACTGAAGAGGAACTCTCTTGCCACCCACACTTAGTGCGCGACCTCCGTCACATGTATGTTAGGAAAAGCCCTCGGATCAAATTTGGGAACCCATGGAATCTTAACATACCATGTTGCATAGGAAATCTTTTCGTGGCAAAGGCTTACATTGATCGCAAGTCCCCGATAAACATCATGACTAGCACCTACTATAATTGGGTGATGAAAAAGCCTATCCCAACTAGGCAAGATCCCGATAATCCTAGAGTTAGTTGTAATTTCCTTGGTAAAGTTAAGGGATTGCCCCGTCTATGTAGGTAGTTTCACGTATCCTACGGATTTCATAATTGTGGATGATATTAGTACGGCCATAGATCCTAGCTTGTCCCACGTTATTCTAGGAAAGCCTTTCATAGAAAACACCGGGATGACTTATGATCCGTTGTTAGGAATAGTTAGATTTAAATATGAGACCGATGACGTGGCCTACCAAATGTCGTTTAAGATTGAGAAGTTTTCATCATTTTCCAATGATGAAAAGGAACTTAAGCTATCGGTCTACTATAGGAATGAGGAGGATAAGGAGAAAGGAGTAGATTATGTAATGGATAAGATTTTTGGGTTCTATAAGGATTGCTTGAAACTAGGACTGGAATATAGAACCGATTGGGGAGAAGATGACTTCTTAGAAAGGTGCATAATAGGGCACTTCTATAACATAGAAAGCCCCAATAGAGACCATAATAAGGAAGAAGGTTGTTAGATCGATATAATCTGACCAAACTAACTATGTAGCTTGTAAGGGTTTAGTAACCTCGGATAAGTCCTAAGTCGCTAACAATGAAACACTGAATATACTTTACTAAGTATGCGGAAACTACTTA
This sequence comes from Chrysanthemum makinoi, assembly GCA_910596185.1. NCBI lineage: Eukaryota > Viridiplantae > Streptophyta > Magnoliopsida > Asterales > Asteraceae > Chrysanthemum > Chrysanthemum makinoi. The sequence continues at coordinate 324,786,986 of OU343221.1, forward strand.
ATAAAGCTAAGAAGAATTAACTTTAACTTAAACGATTTTATTAAAACTTAGAACCTACTTGATACACAGATTCACTAACAATCCCTAACAACTCTAATATCGTACTTCTTGTAAACTCTAAAATTACTAATATTGCACGTACTTCTAATGCCAATCTAGGGGTCCTTTTATATACATAAGGATAACCCTAGTCGGTTAACAATTCTATTCCTTGTACGACAAGTAATACTAAACTAAACTGAGAACATTCTAGAATTACATAATAATCATTAACGATTTGCATAGCAGTCCTTTATCCTTGCAGTACTTTGATAAGTGAGTAGTACTTTGAATTTCTTCTTTAGCAGTACTTTGACTCTTCATATCCCAACAATCCTCCCCTAACTTGAATTCTACTAGCTTGATTTCAAGTTCCTTTGTATCTGTATCTTTAACATCTTTGTCTTCAAGGAAAGATTCTGTCTTTATCTTCAAATTTTGTCTTTGTATTCTCTGTGCTTGTATTATCATCATCAAAGTAGTCTTTATCAGCAATTCTTTACATCAACGATCAGCAAGCTCCATCTTTTCAGCTACTCAGCAACATATGGAAAACTGTACATCAGCTCATTTAAGTTTCAGTATATTCTCATCACTTCCAGGTGTGTAAACTCCTGTGAGAGGTGAATCATTGAAATTTTAATGGATTTTGATGTCTCTTTACCAAAGCCATTAACTTTGGAGTAGCCAATGTTTAGGTGTGTAAGACCATGGTACATTGATAACCATATGATTTTTAGCAAATCATCAGCTATCAACGGATTTGATTTGTCTTTACCAAAAGCCGTACCCTTTTGGACTAGTTAGTTCTTTCAACCATGGTGAACTAATTACCATATAAATGGTTTTTCCACAGCCTTTACCATAAACCATTTTTTGTGGGCTAGCCAACTCTTTACATTTGCTGATATGGTGAGTTGATTACCATACAACTTATTAGCAAGTTGTCAACTATATAACATATCTTTACCAAAGTCTTTTGCTCATGGATTAGCCAATCCTTTTGTTAGACATGGTGGACTGATAACCTTTTGTTATAACCATCTCAAAAACCATTTATTGCTGTTAACCTTTGTTTCAAAATATTTTTCACTTAACAAAAGTTTTCTTTTAAAAACATTTACTGGTTTTATGCTGCAAGCAGTACATTGGTTAAAGTACTATTTTTCCAGCAGTACTTTGAATAAAGTACTTATCTTTCAAAAATTTATACAATTAAACATCATACCAGTACTTATGCTTCATCATCAGCCGTTGTCCATCTGATAAACAACTCAATTAATACAAGAGCTGTTTCAGTCTCCTCTTCGACTTCCATTCCATGATCCATCATTCTTCTCATAAGATCTCTAGATAAAGGATATCTTCTTTCAGCTAACATATGGATCATAGTTCCATCTTCCAATTCTAAAACATGCACTCCAGATTCTTCAAAGAATCTCCAGCTTGTAATCTCCCAATCTTCTTGATTTTGCCAGATTTTATCCGTTCTTGTCTCTTCTGTTTCCCAGATGGTTATGAGATCTCCAAGCAAGACTAAACCAACTCCATTTGATGGAATGTATTCAAAATATTCTTGCACCAGTTGGTATAAATGCCACAAATCCTCTCTGTTAATGATATGTAATATCTCCCATAGCAAATTAAACGTTCTGAAACTTTCATCCTCTCTATGGAAAATCAGATAGTCTTCATCCTTTGATTCTACTACTTCAAATGTAGTTATCTTGGACTTCTTTATTGCATCATCTTTGGATTTAGGATGATCAAAGTCGACAACTCTTAAGTAATTTCTCAGCTCATCCACTGTATCAGATCTTGACTCAATCTTCTTTGATGGCTGTTCAGCTTCAGTTGTTCTTTTTCTTTTTAAGCTTCTTTTAGTATCATCCTCCTTTTTCTTATCATCTTTAAAAGAAATAATACTATCAACTTGCTTCTGATAGGCTTCTCTAACAGCTTTATACAAATCTTTCATCTCTATATAATTCAGCTTCTGTAATCCACTATATCCTTGACCTTTTAGATATGCCATCATGGCATTCCTTTATTTAGCCTTACTCAGTGGTCTTCTAGGTATAACAGGTTCAGATACCTTCACTGGTAGAGCAGCTTCAGCATCAAATTTAGCTTGTAGTTCCTTAGCAGCTGCTTCATTTTTAGCTACTTCAATTGCTCTTATTTTTGCTAAGGTAAGCTTCTTCTTCTTCTTTGTTTCCACCATTTTGCCTTTGCCTTTGTCCTTTGGATCTAAAACTGGTTAAAAAGCTTGTGGTTGTTCTTCAGCAACTCCTGGAATACTAAAACCTCTTAGTCTTGATAGATTTTGCAAAATTTGAGCAACTGTCTTATCATCACTTGCAGTATGATCGACCATGGGTGTATCAGCTTCCTCTTCTTGTAGAACTGTGGAAGGACCAGCTTCTTCATCAGAATTAAGAGTCCTTGGTGTGATCAGCTCTTGTCTATGTGTTCCTTGAAGAGTAGTACCTTGATCACCAGCACCTTGATCATCAGTACTTTGAACTCCAGTTCTTTCAGGCTCAGTACTTTCAATGTTTACTTGTGCTTCAGTACTTTGAGGTTCATCTTCTTTATCTGCATGAAACTCAGCATCTTCTTTTAAATTATCTTGTTCCAGATTCCTCCCCAATTGGATAGAAGATTGTTGTTGAAATTTTTTGCCTTTGGAAGGCTTCTTAAACTTCTTCACATGCCTCCTCTGGGACTTGACCCATAACCTGTGATGTTGAATTAAAGGCCATACAAAAGACTTTAATCTTCTAAACTTGGTCTTCAACTTCTGTAGTTGTGCAGCCTAAGCTTCAGAAGCTTTCTTCAATCTAACCAATTCCCTTGTCAAAACATAATTATCTAGAACCAATCCCTCAGCAGGTATCTCTCCAGCATCTCCTCCAGATGATGGTGGGTTGAATTCTGGTTCTGACTCAGCATGTGTAGTATCTTGTAGAGATGGTGTAGGTGAAACTGCAGTGCCTTGTTGAGCAGCAGTACCTTGTGAAGAAGCAGTATGTTGAGAAGCAGTACCTTGAGTTGATGCAGTACCTTCTTTTTCTTCACTTTCAGCAGCCTCGTCTCTAATTGCTTGCACAATCTCCATCATTGAAGTAGTTAAGGGAGTGTTCCTTCCAGAGAATCTATCACTCTTCTTAACCATGAAGGTGAATATCTTTGCAGGTTGTACCACAACAGGTAATAAGCTCGAAGGCTTTGGTACATCATGAAGTTGTTTATTCAAGAAAACTTGAATAAATCGTGGATACATTAACCAGGGTGATCCATGAGAAATGTGAGATAGCATACCATCTAGAATGAGTCTTGAAAAGTTGAAAATACGATTTGTAGCCAATCCCACCAGAGCAGATGCTATATTAGATCCAAATTGCTCCCATGAAGTACTCTTAGAACTGATACAATGAAGTAATACATGTACCAAGTACTTCCATTGTGGACTAAACAAGGGTTTCTTGAATGTTGTGTCAGTTAAAGACCCTTCATACCCAATATCTCTTAAAGTATCCCAAAGAAGCTGTTTGTCAAAACGTATAGCTCCTTCTTCATCATCCAATAATAGATCTTCTCGAATTGAGACTTCACTAACTCTAATGACCTTCCCAGCAACCTTAGCCTGTATAAATGACTCATCATTCTCCATGTGAGTTCTAGCAGTCGCCCAAAACTGTTGAATCCATGGCTCAATAACATCTGGTTCAACCAAAAGTGCATAACTGATTGGAGATCCAGTGAGAAAATCAATAATGTCATGGAATGCAACATTAGCTTCAGTTTTATCCAAATTAGCCACCATGTTGTGTTTAGAAACTGTGTTTCGATTCGCCGTTGATTGTTGTTTACAAAAGAAAGTAGTTCGATGAATAGTAAATGTGAAAAAGAGAGAAATATGGAAAAGATTGATAAGTATAAAGATGAGAGGGAAAATCGAAGAGTAGTTATTTATAGGTGAGATTTAAAAAATCACAGGCCATAATAACAAAGTTACCGTTATTTGAATTTTACCCCTCTTTTTGACCGTTGGAACAGTACGTTGATAAAACAAGCAGTGCTTTCCACGTGTGCAGTACTTTTCAAAGCAGTACTTTTAGTGCAGTACTTTTAGATAACCAAAAAGCAGTACTTTTCCATTCTCTTCTTTACAATGGCAAAAACTCCAAATAGGCATTGGATTGCCTCCCCTCAAGCAATGCATAGGACTGTCTAACTAACTAACCAGTCCTCCCCTTCAATGTAGCTTAGTAATTAATCATACCAATACTCACCACCAAGTGATTGAATCTTGAAACATCAAATCCTTTTGTGAGTAGATCAGCTACATTATCATCTGTGTGAACCTTGAGAACATTAATGAGCCTATGCTCATAACAATCTCTGATAAAGTGATGCCTAATCTGAATGTGCTTGGTCTTGGAGTGATAAACTGGATTCTTCACAATACAAATTGTACTCTTATTATCAATGTTGATAGGAGTATTCTTGAAGTTGAAACCATAATCCAAAAGTTGATTCTGCATCCACAAGACTTGTCCACAACAGCTTGCAGCAGCAACATATTCGGCTTCAGTGGATGATGTTGCTGCAATAGTTTTCTTCTTACATTGCCATGAGACTAATCTTCTTCCAAGATACTGGCATCCTCCAGTGGTTGATCTTCTATCATAATTATCACCTGCATAATCACTATCTGAAAAAGCTTCCAAGTGAAAAGGTGAATCCTTTGGATACCACAACCCTAACTTAGGTTGTTGTTTCAAATAACTAAAAATTCTCTTGACTGCATTCATATGGGAGACCTTAGGTGAGACTTGATATCTTGCACATAAACAGACAGCAAACATGATATCAGGCCTAGATGCAGTTAAGTACATAAGACAGCCAATCATAGATCTGTACAGCTTGACTTCAACAGGTTGACCATCTTCATCCTTGCCCAATGAGTTGATAGATTTGATAGGTGTAGTGACTGGCTTCATAGCATCAAAATTGAACTTCTTAAGAATGTCAGAGACATACTTATCTTGACTTATGAAAATTCCCTCCTTTGACTGTTTAACTTGTAATCCCAAAAAGAAAGTCAATTCACCCATGGAACTCATTTGAAATTCATGTTGCATCAGCTGCTCAAACTCCTTTACCATGGACTGTTTTGTAGCTCCAAAGATGATATCATCTACATAAACTTGAACCAGCATGATATCCTTTTTATCTCTCTTGATAAATAAAGTCTTGTCAATTGCTCCCCTCCTGTAACCATGTTTCAATAAGAAAGTGGAGAGCCTTTCATACCAAGCTCTGGGTGCTTGATGAAGGCCATAAAGAGCCTTAACTACTTTGTAGACTTTGTTTAGATGTGCAGGATCTTCAAAACCAGGAGGCTGTTTAACATAGACCTCCTCTGTAATCTTGCCATAAAGAAAGGCACTTTTGACATCCATTTGATAAACCTGAAATCCCATATAGGATGCAAAAGCAAGGAATATTCGAATGGCTTCAATCCTTGCTACAGGAGCAAACACTTCATCATAATCTACTCCTTCTTCTTGTCTATATCCTTGTGCAACTAACCTTGCCTTGTTCTTGATGACATTCCCTCTTTCATCTCTCTTGACTCTGAAAACCCATCTTGTACCAATGACTTTCTTTCCATCTGGTAGATCACATAGTACCCAAACTTCTTGAAGTTTGAATTGAAGAAGTTCTTCTTACATGGCTTCAACCCAACTCTCTTTAGTTAATGCTTGAGCTACATTCTTGGGTTCTTCTTGAGAGATAAAACAAGTGAATAAACACGTTTGGTGATCCTTGTGATTCAGCCTATTTTGTTTATAGACAAAGCTAAGTAAAGCATTATGTGGTTTAGAGAAACCTTTAGCTTTGGTTCTTGTGAGCACTCCAGAAGTAGAAGGTCCAATTATTTAACCAGTGGGATGATCTTTATGAATCCTTAATGTAGGAGTCTTTGGTACTTCAAGATCATCATCCAAATTTGTAAAATCAGCTCGTTCATTGGAATTGGAGAAAATACCTTCATCTTCAAATTCATCATCAGTGTCTTCTAAGCCAGGCATGTTAGGATCATACAAATCATCCGAAGTACTGTCAACAGGTGCAGCAGTACTTTGATCCAAAGTACTGTAATCAAAAGTACTGTTAGGGTGTTCTGTAGACTTACTGATGAGTGTGTAAAAACTCATCATTTTTGGTCAAGTCTGAACTGCAAAACATTTAAAAACACTCAGAAATGCATCAAAATACTGAAAATATCTCAAAATTGTGTTTTATATGTTTCAGATGCAAAATTATTGAAAACAAATGAAAAACGAACAAAGTTTGCATAATTGGCAGTTTCAGTCCCCCAACTTTCAAAAATGGCAAAACAAGTCCCCGGAATTTCAAAAAAATGGAAAATATTATTTATGACCCTTGGTTAATAAAGTTTGTCATTTATGGTCCTTGTAATAATTTTTGGAAAATTACAGTTTTGGTCCCTGGAAATTCAGTTTTGGCACACTTAGTCCTTAGAATAATAAGTGGATCCCAAGTTAATCCTATGTCCAATCCGTGTTAACTGTCCAAGCCCAAACCCTTTGACCCTCCCCTACCCTTTCTCCCTTTTATCCAATTCCAGGAAACATAGCACAATAAAAAACCCAATTCCAATGGCGCCAAATATTTCCCTCCTCTCTCTGTCTCTTTCAATCCCAGAAACCAACAAAGTCTCACATGCCCACCTATGGTTTCCCCACCCCCTTCACATGTTTCATAGCCACCTTGGCAATCCTAGGGCATAAAGCACCTCACTGATGGCGCAGATTTGCTCAATATCTATACCTAACTGATCAAGGGTGGAAATTGATTCAAGAAAAGCAAGGGAAATTGTTGGTCTAGTTTGTCTCACACGGGAAGCACAAAAGAAACACAAGAAAGAGAAAGACAGATTACTTTTAGTATAAATAAGGATTGAGTGAAAGTGTAAAAATCAGTCTAGAAATTGGATATTCTAGCTCCATTTTTACTTGTATTGTTATTTACCTTTAATGTACTTTTAATTCAAGTTAATGCAAATTTAGTTTTACTTCCAGTTTTTTTTTATGCAATCTTGATGATCTTCCATTATTATTTTTTTTTCCTCTGTCATTAAAAGCTTGATTACTCGTTTGAAGTTAAAAGTGTTCTACAAATCCTCATTTGAGCTTTTGGGTTAAGGGATTACTTGTTTTTCACAGTTTACAGAAAAAAGGGGTTTTGCATTTTCTGCCCCTACAAGGGGTGTTTGGAATTGCCAGTTTGACCCATTTTGGGTCTCTAAATGGTTTTATATAATCTTAAACTAGTTGTTTGTTAGCCTTAAGGTAATGTCGAGTAAGTTTTAGTAGCAATTTAGCTTTTAAATTAGCTTCTAAAAGTCCCTTTTTGAATCTGTCTTGCTGTCATAACAGTCCCATATCAGCCCCCTAATTAGCTTCATATGAGCTCATTTTGTGATCCGATGTGGTTTCTCATTATGTTAGATATGTCAAGATTTCTTATTTAGCATGTTCATGCCTTAGATTTTAGGATAGAAGGCTTAATTTCAAGCCAAAACGTGCCTCGTTAAGGCTGATTGGAGATGTGTTTCAGCAGACTCACAGCAGCCCCAAAGACCCACCTCGACAGCTTATTTATAAGCTGTCAAGGGACCCATCTTGCCCCACATTTGCTCTTTTGGAAACCCAGAAGTGTAAGGTTAATATGTCTTAGCTTACTTTTCAGTTTAGGAGTTCCTAGATAGCTTAATTTTAAGCTCTTTTTACACCTTTTGGGCTGTTACAGCAACAGCAACCAGTAGCAGCAAAACCTTTTTTTTATTTGCTTATTGAGCTTTTCTTTTAGCTTATTTAGGTTTATTATTGCCCTTTAGTATAATTAGTTTATGATTAGTTTAGTTATTGCTTAATGGTAGTCTTTAAGTGCTTATTTTCCATTTTTCCTAGTTTAGGATTCCCCTAGATATTTACTTGGCCAACTGTTTTTCCCCTTGTTCCTTTAGTTTAATTCAATGATAGTTTGCTTATTTTCATTCCATATTGCTTATTCTTTCATTTGATTGCTTATTCAGTGCTTTTTATTTGCTTATTTTGTGCTCAAAGTGGCAAAAAGGTTGTGTTTGGCTTGTTCTGTGCATAACTGTTACAGTAAGCTGTTCCAAACAGCTTATTGTAGTGTTTTCAAAAGAAAAGTTTTTATAAAATTTACTTATTTTGATCTTATCTTTGTATTCCAAAAAAAAAGAAAGTAAAGAAAAAAAATCAAGTTTTCAAAAAGAGAGCCAAGGGATTCGAACCCTGGTCTCTCAGCTCAAGCACACGACCACAAACACATCATCACAACCAACTGCCCTTGGAACTTCTATTGGTTTTATTCTGCAACGTTTATTACTTAAATACATTTGGGCAGTTTTGCTCATCAGCCATGTTTAGCTCATTTTGAGCTTATTTTCTAAAGCAACCATCACTGTTTTTAATTTTCCTAGGATTAGCATAATTCAAAGAACTTTTTGTGAAATTTTCATATTTTTATAAAATAGTTTAGTATTTTTGATTATTTAATTAGTGTAATTTAGTTTTTAATTCGTAATAAATAAAATAAAAGTAAAAAAAAATTCCCGGCTTTTTCCTAAAATTATTTTTAGTCATTTAGAATATAGGAAAATTAGTTTTGCACTCGTAGGACTTAAATTGCATCTTTTTCACTTTCGAGGCTCGGGAATATCTCGTGTTTTCGCGTTTTTGCATTTTAGCACCCTAGGATGTAATTTAGCGTTGTTTTATTGTTTCTTCGGCTTAGTCGTAGCTTATTTAGTGTTTTCTTTGTTTTACATGCTTTATTTTCATTTCCGTTCTTTATTTTGTAGAATACGTAATCACAATTCCAAAAATTCGTTTAACCAATTCAAGTCCATAATCACAAAACTCAACGACACCGTCAATTTCACACCTCGTTGGGACACGACCCGGGAAATCACTTTTCCGGTATCACTTTTATCACTTTCGTGAATTTTGGCACGTTAACCCTTTTCCTAAAAGGTTGATTTGTCGAATTTTACGGTTATTTTGATATACGTTGATATTGTGTTTTTCACCACTCATTTTAAACGAATCACTTACCATTTTTCTTTCCTTCTTCAAAAGCTCTCCTTTGTTCATCCTTATAAGATTGTGCTATTGTTTCTTGAAAAAGCATTCTATTAAGTTCATTTTGAATAGCTTGATCCTCAGCAGACAAAGTGGTTTTTGGTTCATCAGTACTTTGCTCCTTCTCAACAGTTATAGGTTCTTCATCAGGAACAGCATCAGGTCTAATATTGACTCCATGAACAATCTACTGTAAATCTTCTTATTTGTGAACAACTTGATTTTCTTCTCTAACAGGAACGTAATTCATAGAAGGAATCAAAATCTCAAGATCAAACATCCAATCAGGACCTTTACCCTTCTGATTTTCCTGATCTTCTAAAAATTCAACATGAAGACAATCTTGAACCTTCTTGGTGACTCTATTGTACACTCTAAATCCTTTGCTATTGGTACAGTATCCCAATAAGTATCCTTCTTCTGACTTGCCATCAAATTTTCCCAAAGCATCAATAGTATTGAGAATAGTCAGAGGACATCCAAAAGGTTTCATAAAGCGTATGTTAGGTTTGATTCCCATAAGCAACTCATAAGGTGTCTTCATCTGAGGTTTAGTGACTGATACTCTATTCAACACATAGCAAGTAGTACTTATAGCTTCAGCCCAAATATGAATAGGTAAGAGTGAATCTGCCAGCATTGTTCTGGTTGCTTCAATCAAAGTTCTGTTCTTTCTCTCTGCAACACCATTCTGCTGTGGAGTTCTAGCAATACTAAACTCCCTCTTGATTCCTTTCTTGGCACAAAACTCATCCATAAGCTTGTTCTTGAATTCAGTCCCATTATCACATCTAATTCCTCTTACTTTGAGTCTCAATTGGTTTTCAAGGGCTATGATAAGATCATGAATAGCATCAAAGGTGTCATCTTTAAATCCCAAGAAAAATACCCAACTAAATCTACTGCAATCATCTGTCACAACCAGACAATACTTCTTCTTGTTTAGACTAGCAACAGAAATAGGTCCAAACAGATCCATGTGCAGCAACTCCAAAGGTTCTCTAATGGTTCTTTCCTCAATCTTCTTACATGAAGCTTTGTGTTGTTTACCCTTCTTGCACGCCAAACATGAGTGATCAGTCTTGTATGTTTTGGAAGGTAAACCTCTAACTAAATTTCCTTTAACCAACTTGTTGATATTCTTGAAATTTACATGGCCTAGTCTTCTATGCCACAGATTTGCTTCTTCAAGTGTTGCCTTTACTACTAAACATGTTGCTCTTTCAGAAGAGTGAAGACTCTTCATATCCAGACTGTACACATCATTGGTTCTTGGTACTCTCATTACAACCAAGTTATCATCAACAAGCTTGAACTCAGGGGAAAGTATAAGACATACTGTGTCAGTGAATAACACAGGGTGCTTCTTGTCACAGATCTGAGAGACTGATAAAAGGTTGAACTTGAGCTCCTTCACATAGCGAACATTCTCAAAATCTATGCTTCCTGCCTTGATAGTTCCTTTACCAGTTATTCTTCCTCCACTAGCATCATTCCCAAATGCAACTCTTCCTCCACAATAAGATCTAAAATCTGAAAGAATCTCTTTGTCTCCTATCATGCTTCCAGAGCAACCACTATCTACAATTAGATGATCTTTAAGCTCCTCTTCTGGGTTGCCCTGCACAAAGATAAAAGAGTTAGTTAATTTTAGGAACCCAAGCCATTACTGACTTGTGTTCCCCTTATGGAGTTACATACTTAAATTCTTTAAGTATGTAATTTCCACTATCTTTAAGCACATGATCAATTATATTTGGTTGTTCCAAAACTTGTGTTGGTGTTTCAATAAAAATATCTTTTTCATCTAAATTTTCTTTATTATTTTCAACAAAAATCTCTGTTTCACCCACACTTGCTGAAAGTACTGTTTGTTCCCCATCAGTACTTTCTTTCTTAACCCAGCTTGTTTTAGCTTTTGGTGTAGAGTTCTTTGATCTAGACACTCTTTTTGAGGTGTAACGCCTTCTAGATTGATAGTAATTAGATCTCCTAGGGCTTTCATTCCAGAAAGTGCTAGCAGTACCTTGATTGGGTGAAAATCTAGCAGTACTTTGAGAAGGTACTGCTTGAGAAGGTACTGGTGATTTTGAAAAATATCTTCTCTGGTGAGGGTACCTATGGTCTTGTGAGAAGTTGATGTGGTTAACTCTATGTGAATGATTCCAGACTGGTTTATTCTCCCTTGGTTTTTGGTTGACAGATCTGGTCTTTGGGAATTTGCTTAAGAAAACTGAGTGAAAGTCACAGTCCTTAATCAAATGATCAGGACTATAACAAACAAAACACAATTTTTGACCCATACTCCCAAAATTTCTTCCTCTATGTCTATGACCAAAACTACCCAGACTTTTTGGTGAATTATGAAAATTATTTTGACCAAAATTATCCCAAAAAGGTTTACCAGTATTTTGAAAAGGTTTTCTTGAAGGTACTGCTGAATGTTTAGCAGTACTTTGAGTGGAAGGTACTGCTTGACTCTTAACATTATCATCCTTAGGTTTTTCAACTGTTTCTTTTGAGGTTTCAGAACTAGATTGACCAATAAGCTTTTTCCTAAACTCTAGATTGTCTAATCCAAAACAAGAAACATCTGTCCTAAGTGGTTGAAAGCTACCAGCGGGTGGAGGAACTGCATGATAACCCTTGTCTTTCTTAAATTCAGGAGGTGTTTGACTAATTGATTCCTCATCACTAGATGTGTTGTCTACATAGTTAATGAGTTCATCATCACTAGTTGTTATATCCTCATAATCAAGTTGGTCCTCATCACTAGGTGGGTTCTCTTCTGTGCTACTAAAATCCATACCAAAACCTAGGCCAGTTTTAATGTGTGCTCTTTTTTGTTTTTCAACAAAACTGACATGTAAAAGGCCAGATTTTCCCCAAGCAGCAAACTTTTCTAGCAATTCATCCCTTTTTTTAGTTATCTTTTCTAATTCAGCAACCTTACATCCTAACTTCCATTCACTTAGTTTTAATTGGTAATCATGTTGCTCATATTTTTCTGCCCAAGCCATTTCATTATTTTCATGTGTTATTATTTTGGCTTCCATTGACTCTAAAGTAATTTGATATCCAGCTACCTCAGACCTAGCCCTTCTATAATTATCTCTTTCAGTTACATAATCATTAAGGACTTTTTGATAAAAATCATGACACTTAGAGCATACCTTAGAGATAGAGGGTGAACTTGGTGAAGTAGCTACCATAGCAAGTAGAACAGGTTCCTCTTCAATCTCTATGCTCCAGTCAAAGCTTCCAAGACCATCTTTGGACTCCAAAGCAGCAAAACAAGGTTCCTCATCAAAAGTTATGCTCCAATCAAACTCTTCCATTGCCACCATACAGTAGGTTACTAGTTCATCATCAAATTCAGCACTCTAGTCAACCTCAGATAGATTTTCTTGAGCAACCAAAGCTTTTGTTTCAGTAATAGGAATTTCCTTTAGTTCAAGCTTAGGTTTCTCAGTCATCCTGTTTGCCTGATCTTTAGCAAACTTGCATTCCCTTGCAAAGTGTCCAGTTCTTTGACAATTAAAGCATTCAATCTTGGACTTGTCAAACGTTATACCCTGCTTAGGCTTGAAGTCAATGCCTCTTCCTGTTTTCTTCATGAACTTCTTGATCCTAGCAGTGATCATAGCAACTTGCCACCTGATATCAATTTCTTCAAGAGCATCCTCTTCAATTTGTGACAAATCCTCTTCATAAGTAACAGGTAAAGTGGCTTGCTGAGCAAATAATGAGCATACAAATTCATCAGAATGGATGGTGTTTGTAGGTGATGAGCTGGAGGTAGGATAGGTAACAGTACTTTAAGCAACAGTACCTTGAGTAGGATAAGCAGTACTTTTAGTGGAAGTACTGCCTCTCTTTTAAGATGACACAAAAGCAATACTGTGAGATTTTGAACTTGTTTGTCCATTCATCTCATGCTCATACACCTTCAAATGGTTGTAGAGATCATCAAAGTCCATAACATCCAAACCAGGTTGTCCTCTGATCATAGTAGCAATCACATGCCATGTAGATGGCAAACTCCTTAAGAACTTCAGATTGGCATCTTCAACAGATACCTTAGCTTCATACAACTCTAGCATACTAAGGAGATTCTGAAATCTGTCATAAGCAGCATCAAGACCTTCTCTTTCTCCAACAGTGAATGTTTCAAACTGTTGCTTCAACAAATTTGTAGGATATTGGTTTTCACATACACATCAAACCATAGCACAAAGTAGGCGTATAAGTGGAATTCTAGAGAGAGAAAGTTAGAGGTTTAGGGAACTTTAGTGAGAGAAAGAAAATTCTTATTATTAGCTCAAACTCTCTACCTTGGAAGGTAGAGAGTATTTATAGTCTTACAATAAAACGCAACACAACGGGCTTTGGATCAGGCATACAGTGGGTAAAGACCCGTCCGTCCTCCATGGTGTTACAACTAAATACTACTTAACATAAAAGTACTATGACTACGAGCTTTCTAATGATTACATATACTTGAGGTGACCGACTCTTTAATACCTAGAATTTCTAATTCCTAACAATCTCCCTCTAAGGGAGGTCACCTCAAACATATACTAAAATGACATTGAATACAATCAGATATTACATTAACAATTGATCTTGCATTCTTGATGTAGTACTTTGCTCCGAAGCTCGTAGTCATTGATTCCACTCATTGCATGTTTGGTTAATCCAAGTGGAGGTCTTTTACTGATCCACGTGATAATAATGTTGAGCCAGCTTTTGAGATCATCAGCTAATAGAAAATCTCTTATACATCCATTGTGGTGTTGGTATTATGTGATGTTGTGACTTTCGGACCGACATGCTCACATTCTGGATCATGATATCTTCTCATCAGAGTAGCGGAAGCTTTAGTTGATTCATGATATTGGCAGCAGCGTAGCAGAAGCATGGAGTGAAAATATCAGAGTCATTGATGCACTAATCATGATTTCTTTTGAGATGAATGTGTTAGGTGAGCATGCGGCTATGTATTGACCGCTTCATTCGATCAGTTTGCAAACGTCGGGGTGTACCCGCATAAGACAGTTAGCAATAAAGCGCACGAAAGTGTCTTTGATCACTTTCGATGAATTGAGGTACACGGCCCACGGTTCCCCGTTGATCAGTACAAGTACTGCCTGTGATCAGGTATAATTCCGAAGAATTTCCTTGACAGGGTTTCGCAGCTGCTCTAGCTGTTCTCAAACCGGAACGTCTCAAAGAAGACAACACGGAGTGAGTGAACCAGCGAATTTACGTCCACTGATTGATGAAAAGAGATTTGAAAAACAATCGTGTATTGCTCAATAGAAATTGTTTTTGCAATATAACGAAGGTTTTAATGAAAATCAATTATCAATCATAAAACACCTTTTGATTTGAAAAGTTAGTACACGGTCGACGTGCTAATGAAAAGAGTTTTTTTCAAAGGTATCCGTCAATCCATAACCTGAACCAGGATTGATTCAAAAGATTGAATCGCCCCATTGTTTCTGTTCATTTGTCACATGGTTGATCTGTATAATAGATCTCACATGCCACCTACCAGGAGCTTGTTAGATGTTGGCTCCAGAAGGCTTTCCATCTTCATTGTGAGTATGTTTGCATATCACTCAGATGTTCTGGCAATACTACAAGGATAATGCGTAGGACTCAAGATATAATCTCTCTTTCCACATTGTGTGAAACAGAGAGTCTTCATTGAAAGTGTCCTAATGAGATTTATTGATGATCTCGTGGCACTAGACTCAATTTGTGCACATTTAGATCCTATATCGGAGACTAGGGAGAGGGTCTCCTCCTTCAATATCAACAATCTCTAAGAGAAGGTTGATAGATAATGTCGGTTCCCCGTGAGAATGAAACAAGTCCTTTTAAGAGGAACTTGAGTGGTTTGGAAAGTTGAAGTGCAGTGCGTCACTGGGTCCATGACGTCTTGTCTTCAATACCGATGTTACCATCTGTAGCATTTGAATTGAACCCGGTTTCTGCCCTAAGGTTGAATATATGGAGGGCTATTTGTTTTCACCCTTTTCTCATTCAATTCTTTTTCATTCTTCAACCCCTTCAGTGCTTACCGAGACTTCATAGCAAGAACCTTGTTGGGTTTATTCCAGTACTAGCTCAGTCTTAGTCCGCACTCTTCCCATATCTCATTTTTCTCCTTTTATCATCATACCTAAGAACTCTACACTAACTAGTGGATAGTCCCTGGGTAGATCCCTCTAGTTCTGGCGGATCATGGGAACACATACCTAACCTTATCGTCCTTATATCACCATACATAATGTAAAGTTGGTCGGTCTTTTTGGTATTGTTCATCTGCCATAGGAACCAATTGAAAACCATTTGAAAATCAATCCAGATACTTGTGATATATTATCAAAGAATTTTGTACCTGAATTGTTTTTGATATTTTTAGAAGAAGAACTCCCCCTCAACATGTGAATCAAGTATTTGAAATAGTTTTCCACACGGAGGCAAGAGAAAGAATTAACTTCTTTGATTACCATTTTAAAAAAATATCAACATCACTTCCCTAATCGAATCAAGTAGATAAAGCATTTTGGGGAAGGATGAGGTTTTCATGATTTTGCTCCCCCTCAATATGTGCCTCGAGATTTGAAAAGAGTTTTGCACATACTGGAGGGAACCTGCACCTTAAGATAAGTTATCACGTTTCAAATCATAGGTTTAAGATAGATGCTCCCCCTCAACATGTGCATGGAAAATTTGAAATCGTTTGTCATATGTGGGAAGGAGAGCTTGTACATCCTTATAAAACCATTTACCGAATTATCAGTTTAAATCCAATTTAAATCACACATTCTCCCCCGATCACAATTATCAAATCATTTGAGATTTGTGATCTCTTATAGATTTAAATTGATTTTGAAAGCTTTTAAGGAGAATTGTGACTTGATTATGAAAGCGTTTTAACTGATAATGATCGGATTTTAAGACTTTAAACTCCATTGATTAAAACATGCTTGAATATCTTTTGAAAACAATTGAATGCCAAATAACTTTTTAATTTAATTGAAATCATTCTCCCCCTCAATCAATGAAATAGGTTGTTGATTGAGAGATTGATATTTTGACAAATAAGTCCAGATGATTATCAAAAACAGAGACTGAGTTATTTTTCAAAGCAGTTAGTTTTCAGCAGATAAATGTTTAGAGAATCAGAGCATGGAATTTTGAAAACATGATAAAGTATGGCTCTGTTCTTTCCTTGACAAAGCGGGTTACTGCCTGAAATGACAATAAACCATTTTTTCTCTTTCTCCCAAAAATAATTTTTGATTTTTTTGATTTTTTTTTAAAAAAAAAATTCGAACAACATCTAAAGTCCCGTGTCATTCTTTGAATGACAACATCAAGACCGTAGATATTATCGAATCGAGAGAAACATGACAAAAAGACAATATTTTTTTGAAGATTTTTCGAATTTTTCAAATTTTTATGGATTTTGAAAGTTTTATATTTTTCTATTTGATTTTTTGAAGGTTTTATAATTTTGTATTTTGTTTTTCGAATAAATATTTACAAGAGATAAATTAGTTTAAGAGAATGATGAAATGAGTACCGAGATAAAGATATCGTTCAGCACGTTGTAGAAGAAAGGAATCAACATCTCTTAAACTTTCGCCACCAAAGCATTCGAGGCTTCTAAGAAAATCGTCTGGACATGAGCCTTCTCAATTTGAATCTTTGGTAGCTTCCCCCCAAACCGACAAACATCGAATAAAGACCATTTCCCTAAGAAGTAGAGTTGAATACAAAGCGGTCTCATTGATTGAAGCTCAGCACCCTGAAGAACACGAGAACACCGAAGTAACAAGTTAAAACATTGATCGTCTCAGTGGTTATCAAATCCGGATTAACTGATTACGACCGATCACATGAACCTGCTGTGCATCCCCGATGTACACCTTACTCTTCGAGATTGACCAGTTGTCTATATAGGGGAACAATGTATCAACATCTTCATTTTACCAAGTGCATTCCAGTTATATAACATATAACCAATCAGCACATAATGTACACATGTACCCAACAAGAGTAGAGACGATGACATCCATGTACCATGTTGAGTCACTAATCATCTCTGTGGATGTCAACTCTGAAATAACTGAATTAGCTCGATCAAGTGAACATGTTGTGCATATAACCGGAAGCACTTTATCATAAACCGTATATAAGATGTCGATAGGCAGTATCATCTCACGTTCCAAATATTCTTCTCACATTTCTTCCAACTGAACACTGAAGTAACATAAACCAAAGGTCTCTAGAGACCACTTGCCCTAAATAGTTGGAATAATATATCCTTCCCCCAAATGGTTTTGATACCTCAGAATCAGCAAAACATAATATATCCATAAACTTGAAATCTTGTGAGAAGAACTCAAATAGCCCAAATGAATCCTGTGAGAATCAACTGCTACATAAACTCTCTCTGACTATCTTTATCAACCCATATGTAGACAATTTGAAGTGACCACTGTTGAAGAAAAAACCCAATATACCAAACTTGAAACTGAAGACGAATTCCCCGCATTTGTGTCTTAAGCTTGCACTTAAAGATGGAAGAACGGTGTCGAGAATCTATGCTTCAAGCAAATCTCTAAGTACTCACACTCAAACAAGGTATGAGACATTAACACCTCTTGATATTATCCACATCGTCATCTGCATGTGACACTGAGTAAAACAACGTAACTCCTAATAGTGATAGTTAACCAGGTCTTCAACCATCCACTCCGACTGCTGGTAACTAGATAAACCAAGCCTTCAACTCAAATTCTTAAGCCTGAGCAAGTTATCAAATAAGAACACGCCTTTGTGAAGGTCAACTTCAATCTCAAATAAGTGATAAATGATTAACTCTGAAGTAATCAACTTGTGTCAAATGCCCAACATGTGAATAAACAAACAACCGGATGTACATTCACCCACTGAATGAACCGGAACAAATGATGCCTCAACATCAATGTATTCTTCCTAAAAGTATTCATGTAGAGACTGATCTGGAGGATACACCAATAACTTCGAGCGGATGAGGTAGACATTTTCCTTGAAGTTCATGTGGTTGATTTATAGCATGCACGATGTGAGGAACAATAATCCATGAAGATTTGGCAAAGGAATACCAAAGAGTGGATCATTATTCATGAACAATAATCCGTGAAGATTTGGCAAAGGAATACCAAAGAGCGGATCATTATTCATGAGTGCAACTGCAATATTATGATAATCATTATCAACGCCTTGAGGAAAAACTGGAGATAGGGCTTTTTGAGTAGTCTGAGTTGTACTTCTTTGATGGTCATCAAACATATCTTGAACTCATGAATCACATATTCTTTGATGATCATCAAATATTCGCTAGCGGTTGTGAATACTCATCAAACATATCTTGAACCAATGAATCCCAAACAATAAATCCCATTTATCCTTAGTAAGTGAAACATTAGGCGTTGGAGGAGAGTCATCAAACTTTAAGTCGTATAACCATTATTCAAACATCCATCATCATTTAGTATATTCACTCTTCTCATAAATCCCATTTATCCTTAGTGAGTGAGAGTCATTAAACTTTAAGTAGTATAACCATTATTCAAACATCCATCATCATTTAGTATATTCACTCTTCTCCCCCTCAAAAATTGCATCCGAAGTTGCCATTTTTGATTTAGCAAGTGAATAAGAATATACATTAATGAATGTAGATCCAATTGATGACTGAATGAGCATGGGAGAAACATGAAGCTTGTTGATGAAGAATGTCGATGAGAATGGTCATAAACATGAGAAGATTTCTCTTCTTCAGAAGATAAAGCGCACTGACACGTACACTTTTCTTTTCTTTAGAGAACGAGGCCTGAACTGATGTGAACAGACGCCATTGTTTAGAGCCCAGTTAAATGTTTAGAGCCGCCCGAATCCAAATACCAAAGGACGACTTGTACGACCTGCTTTGGATAACAGACGAAGACAGAGAATTGGAAACATTGGATCCCCACGTGCTCATGGGGTCCTTTTGGTTAGCACAAACAATCTTTGAATCAGCAGAAACCCTAGGTGCAATGTCATTGTCACTAGGAGCTGAACTAGTAGAAGCATCAGACTTAGTCGAGGGACATTTTGTGCTTAATGGGATTATTCTACCAGTTGGCTTCCAAACCTTAACAGGCACTACTCTAGGCATAGTGGGTCTAGTTAAGGGGCAAGGTTTGCCATTCGTGAATATTCGACCTGTTGGCTTCCACTAAATTCCTACATTGGTAAAAACCTTCCCTGTAGGTTTCCATGATTGCTTAATCTGTTTCGCTCTCCAAACTTTCTTAACTGGGTTATGAATCTTAGACCTCAGAAATAACACATCACATTTATCATTATTACCAGAAATTAAACATTTTTTACATGTTTTGTAGATAGCATAAGGCCTCGAATTAATTTTAGTAAGCTTAGAGCTAATACAAGAACTAACACGATTCTTTTTGTTCAAATCAAACTTCTTGTCCCTATGGTGTTCTTTCACTTCCTTATCATGATCACTTTTAGTTTGCGTAATCCTATCCTTCTTTGCATAGCTTCTAGGTTTTGACCCGCTAACTTTAGTGTCAATCTTAACATCTGTAGAAGTAATGATGGGAACATTACATGGCTTCACTACTTTCTGCATTCCTGGTCTAGAAGTGTTGGGATCTGAAATTCTAGGAGGCACATCACAGGTTGCTTGCTTGAATTTCGACATGGAACAAGGCATATCAAGGGTCACATGCTTGGCTTTAGGCATAGAACAAGGCATCACAGCTTTGCCTTTTGCACCTAAGGATAAGGATTTAGGACATGTTGCAATTACACATTCTAGCAGCTCTTGAGATCGTTTGGCCTGGAGGCAAGCAAACCTAACTTTACTATCAAGAGGTTTGTTAATGAAATCCTCTTTGACAATCTCACGGAGACATTCTAGACTATCCTTAAGGTAAGCACAGTAGTCATGAAAAGCATGTTCATTATTCCTAAGATGAGGAGGAATATATTTAACTGTCACAGTGTATTTGCAGTCTGAGGGTGACTTTGAGACAACATTCTTATTGAAAACAAGTGGCAGTTTCCCATTTCCCTGACTTCTCAGATTCTCAATTTCCTTTTGTAAAGACGTTATTTTTTCGTTGTTTTGGTCACGGGTGACTTTCATTGAATCATATAACTCTTTAAAGTGTCGTTTAACGTTTTCATTTTCTTCGGTTTTGTTTTCCTTTTGTAATGCATTGACTAAGTTTTGAAGATGAAAAGTTTGAGAGTACTGAGAATCTAAAGGAGGAGGCATTTGGGATCCAGTCACTTCCTTCTTTTCACCTTTCAGTTGTGAGACTTGGGTTTTCAATCTTCTGATCGTGTTACAATGAGCTCGAATCTGTTCATCACGTTTGCTAATTTCAAAAACTGCATCAAATTCAGGAGCATCCAAGGATGTCTTGATATTTGAGGTTTTAGCATTTTCTTTTAGATGTTGATATTTTAATTGCAAATTAAAATGCTCAACTTCCAGTTTAGAAAAATGTTTAACCAAATTGTCGTGATCATCCAGTTCAATTTTCTCGTTTAGTTCAGAATTAGTTTTTTCAAGCTCAATGACACGATCATGGGAGACTTTCAGTGCAACCGATAATTCATGAAATTTGGAAGCATTAATGGAACAATTTGTAGCAGTGAAAAACACATACTGAGCAATACATTCAGAAATCAGGTTCTCATTTAGTGTATGCAAGTTCTTCCTCTCAATCTCATTATATTTTAGTGCTCGCTCATAGTCACTAACTTCAACTATCATTGCATCAAATTCCTTTTCCATTCCCTTGATATCAGTTTCTATCCCCTTTTTAAGACTCTCAAAGTGATCTTTTAGAAGTTTAAAGAAAGGCATGACCTCAGTTAAATAACATTCTTTCATTTGCTCAAAACCCCTTTCTCCTTCCGTAATACCAGTGGGTGTGATCCTTTTCTTGCAAGTTTTCTCAAAATCAACAAATAGTTGAAGTATAACATATTGGCTAATTAAGGTCTTGCTTTTAGTGGCAATTGTTCTAGGAACAAGATGCATTGGTGTATTAGGAGGATACACAGTCGCTCTAGGCATTTTCCAAAGAGGAGGGTTTGTTTCAACAATATTTTCAGCTTTCTGCTTAACTAAATCCATTTTTCAGAAAACTTGTTCGGGAGTCAACAATGTCTGAGGTTTAAACATGTTCAAGGAAATCCAGTTTTCCTTCTTGTAATCATGGGGAGTGATCTTTATTTTCTTCTCTCTACATTTAGGATCATCTAATTTCTTGTTCATCTTTTCCCTAGTGACTTCATCTGATTTCTTATCTTCCTCAGTGCACTCAACGCAACTAGGTTTCTGTCTAGGTTTAAGGATTTCATTGCCATCATAAAGAACCTTATGAGCATTTCTAGCCCTTTTAATGACCTCTGGATTTGGTTCCTTAACAAGGGGAATGCTATGCTTATCGCTTAGGACCCTATGCTTAGTGATCATGTGAGCAGTCTGAATGGTGTTCCCTTGTATGTACAACTTGTTTTCAAGTTTGTTTTTCAAAGTTTTCAGATTAGAAAAATCTTTCAAGAGTTTTGATTCCTTTGCATTAAATTCTTGCTTAAGCATTTTCACATTTTCTTGAAGTTCTTGTTTTTGCTTAGCAGTTTTAGAAAGCTTTTCTTGCAAGGAATTTAACTCTTGTTTTAATACTTCTTCTCGAAAATTACTTTTTCTAATGATTGTACGCACTTGGTCATCCATTTCCTGCTCACGAGTGGTCAACTCAAATTTAGCACGTTGTTCATAAATAGCAACACGTTCTTTATAGGCATTTAGTTCAGACATTACAGACTCATCAGGGGCACAGGCAGTGTATTCATAAAAAATATAGTCATTGTTGACTGCAGAAGATGCATCACTTGGTACAACTTCACTTTCACTTTGTTTCACATATTGATCATATGGGACAACATTGATATTACCCATATTTTCAATATTTGATACAGAAGTTTCAGTTGATAGTACTTTGTCATGCATCTTTTGCACATCAGCCTCATCGTATAGTTTTAGTACCTCTGAGATGAGTTTGTCTTTGGATGGGCCAGCTTGTGGTGAAGAGGAGACCTTGGGAGAAACCATTGGAGAAATGCTAGCCATAAAGATTGTGTGTGCAGTAGGTCCATCATCCACATCAGAGTCGTATGCATCACAATCAGCGACTTGAAAGGCATTCTGATGATTGTGACCTATCTCCTGAATAGGCTGCTCATCCACATCTGCATCATAGGTCTTGGCATTGCCCTCAGCAAGAAACAACAACTCCTCTTCATCCAAAGCAGCACCATTATCCTGAGCTTGTACAAGCAGCATCTTATCTCTGAAGTACTCAGCATTCTGTGGACGTTTTGGAGATGTGCAGTTCCTTGCAATGTGTCCCTCACCACCACAATTATAACATTTGATCAGCTTAACTTGACCTTGATTACCATTCCTTCCTCGATTCTGATTACCAACATACCCTCTACCAGCTCCACCTCTTCCCTGATTATACTGTCTTTCCTGAACTGGTTGCACCACGATCCTCCCATCTTTAACAGTAGCTTGATTGTGTGGGTTAGATGCTGTTCTGAGGTTGTTATTGGTTTGTGGGAGAGAATTCATGTTTTGACTGATCAGAAGAGCTAGTTGATTAATGAAATTACCCACGTGTGCATCAGCATCAGCTTGTTTGAACATAGGATCAGGAATTAGTTTGTGATTACCATTTCCCATGGGTATGACTTGTGAGGCTTTGGTTGTGATTCTGATGTTTGAATAGAAAGCAGTTGAGTCATTAGACGAGCTTGTCTCTCCCTGGTTGGTTTTGAACTGATTAAGAACCAATTTTTCAAACATAGCATGTCTCTCATTCTGAAGGAGGAAGGCATAGAGTTGCTCATAGTTTGTATTCTTCAATCCTTTAGTGAGCTTCACAGAGGTGACAAACTTGTGCCATTCGGGATTCATGTTGTTCACAAATTTTGAGTTCAGCTGAATGTTAGGCATAGTCATTCTGATGTTCCTCATGTCATTCACCAACTTATGAAATCTCACATAGTACTCATAGACACTCTCATCTGGTTTCATCTTGAAGTGTTCAAATTCGTCATAGAGTTGTGATTCTCTGTCTTCCATAGTTAATTCTGAACCTGAGAGAAGCATCTTGACATTATCCCATACTGCCTTTGCATCGGTGTTGTGATTGATCAGCTTGTAGATGTCTTTAGGAAGACCTTGAAGAACAATGTTAGAAGCCCTGATATCAGCATCGAATCTCTTTTTCTCCTTATCATCAAGCTCATCATACATCTTTGGTCTGTCCATTCCGTAAATCAGAGTTCCATCTTCAGCAGTATCAAGTACATCTCTAGTCGTCTCAACTCGATACGGTCCTTCATCAATGGATTTGAGAATGTTGACACCATTTTCCTTTCTAAGGCAGTACAATCTGATTCGTTGAGCCCAAGAATTGTAGTCAGTTCTGTCAAGCATGGGTGGACGAGTATCTGAACCAGCTGCTTGAACATCCTCGGCAACAGTGGAGATGATAGTAGGAACGTTGGTAGACATGTTAACAGATTATACGGGATTTTATAACTCTATGATTAAACCGGGAAATAGATTCTTTCACGGGATTTTACTAAATCAAGAGAAAACCATAAACAATCACCCAAGTCGCTAGAAGATAATGCACCAAGTCGCTAACACCTAATTCGCTACACCCCCAAGTCGCTAAAGTCCCAAGTCGCTAGACAAATGCAAGTCACTAAGTAGTAACTCGCTAAGCCTCAAGTCGCTAGCAAAATTTTGGCAGCAATTCGCTACTCAAGTCGCTAAAACTTCAAGTCGCTAAAGAGCAACTCGCTACAGACCAAGTCGCTACCACCAAGTCGCTACCCGTAGTGGAGAGTCCACTACTTGTACTGTTAATCGCTAGGTCTAAGTCGCTAGCTCCAAAACTGTAACTCGCTACAAAATTGTGAAGCAAGTCGCTACGAAGAAAGAGATCCGTATATCAAGTCGCTACGAAGAAAAACCACATAAACATCACTTTTCAATCCAAAAACAACCTAACCAAGATGATTCAAGCTTACCAAATGAAAACCTAAACACTTGTGATGATTCTAAACATAAAAGTACTAACAAAATCCAAGCTTTAACACAAGAAATCAACCAAATGATGCACAAACCACTAAACTTTTTCAAACTCAAAAACCACCTAGAAACCACTAGAAATCCAAAGATGTGCAAGATATGATCTAACCATGGCTTTTGATACCAATTGTAGGATATTGGTTTTCACATACACATCAAACCATAGCACAAAGTAGGCGTATAAGTGGAATTCTAGAGAGAGAAAGTTAGAGGTTTAGGGAACTTTAGTGAGAGAAAGAAAATTCTTATTATTAGCTCCAACTCTCTACCTTGGAAGGTAGAGAGTATTTATAGTCTTACAATAAAACGCCACACAACGGGCTGTGGATCAGGCATACAGTGGGTAAAGACCCGTCCGTCCTCCACGGTGTTACAACTAAATACTACTTAACATAAAAGTACTATGACTACGAGCTTTCTAATGATTACATATACTTGAGGTGACCGACTCTTTAATACCTGGAATTTCTAATTCCTAACAAAATTTCTATGCATCTTCTTGGAAGCATCATTACCTCCAAATCTTGTCTTGATAGCAGCCCATAGTTATTTAGCATCCTTATCATCATGAAACTTGAGTAGGTGACCATCAGGTATAGCAGACAATAGGATGTTGAGAGCCTTTTCTTGATTCCTTATTGTAGCTGCTGGCAAGACAGCCTTAGGTGGTTTAGGTTGTCCAGGAACTTCAATAGGATCTGCAACAACTTCATTACCATTTACAATTACATTCCACAGTGCATGGTCTGTAATAGCAATGTACTGCCTCATCTTCATGCTCCAAAGATCATACTCTCCCTTCTTGATGATAGGAATTCTGAGTGAAGTGATGGATGGAGATGGTGCAGCTTCAGTCGACATCTTTAGGGTTTGTTGTTAACTAGGTTTTAAGGGTTTCTTCTTAATCAGAGTTTCCACACAAGCTCTGATACCACTTGTTGGATCGATATACTCTGACCAAACTAACTATGTAGCTTGTAAGGGTTTAGTAACCTCGAATAAATCCTAAGTCACTAACAATGAAACGCTGAATATACTTTACTAAGTATGCCGAAACTACTTAATAAAGCTAAGAAGAATTCACTTTAACTTCAATGATTTTATTAGAACTTAGAACCTGCTTGATACACAGATTCACTAACAACCCCTTACAACTCCAATATCGTACTTCTTGTAAACTCTAAAATTACTAATATTGCACGTACTTCTAATGTCAATCTAGGGGTCCTTTTATAGACATAAGGATAACCCTAGTCAGTTTACAATTATATTCCATGTACGACAAGTAATACTAAACTAAACTGAGAACATTCTAGAATTACATAATAATCCTTAACGATTTGCATAGCAGTCCTTTATCCTTGCAGTACTTTGAGAAGTGAGCAGTACTTTGACTTTCTTCTTTAGCAGTACTTTGACTCTTCATATCCCAACAAAGGTGACGGTAATGAAGTCACGTAGGGGCACGACTTCGAGTCTAGCTACAAGACTCATAAATAAAGAAAAACGCTTCATGGGAGGCAGCCCATGCTTAATTGTTTGCTTGTTTGTGTGTCATATATCTTTTCATTGATTGTTTATTCTCATGTTTGAATTTGTGAAAATGCTTTATTTTGTCTTTAACCTCGTCTTAATTACATATAAAGGTATTTTACAAAAATGATAAGTGTAGGGAAGATTACACACGTTTTCAAAACGAACGTGAACATGAGAATTAAAATTCTTGAAAAAGATATATATATATATATATATGTGTGTTTGTTAAATTCAAATGCTTGTATCGAGTCATAATGGATGTTTTGCAGGAATTTTTCCAGATTCTAAAGGTGTAATTCTTCCAGAAAAACGCAGCAGACCAGTTTCTGTCAGGATAACCTGACGGCTTCAGGATTGTAACCTGACGGCATCAGAAGGAGCAGAAACCATTTATTTAATTTTCTCTCGTTTTCTGTGCTACTTATAAATTTTTGGAATTTCTCAGATCTTAATTTTCCAGAAAACCTGTAAACATCCATTCCACAATCATTATATCCTACTTTAGTAGAGTCATATATAGTTTACAACTAATTTTACGTGAAGGTTTCATCTGTTTTCTTAAAGTGTGCAGGTTTTATTTATCAAGAAGAAGAAACATAAGATTGGAAGGAGCTTTTCACGCATACATTCTTCTTGAAGAAGAATTTAACCACTACTTCACACACGGATCCTACCGAGCTAATCAGGGGAGTATTAGTTTCTTTCTCTTTTAATTACCTTCCATTATCATAACTTTGATACTTTCGGGGAACATTGGGGACAATGTTCAGTTTAAGTGTAGGGAGGGAGAATAAAACGGGAACTTTGAAACGGATTGTACAATAATTAGTATGACCAGGCCTTCAATGGTGATCGAAGGGTTTGAGGGGTGATGTGCTTGCGCTAAACTTGTAGCCAATATGCAATAAGAAATAGTAGACACTTCGTTAAGTGATTGGGCAGGGTTTGGACCCTGCGAACCACCTCCGGGGTGAGAGTAAGTATGTGATATATGTTGTAAGTAACGTAAAGTATGTGAAATACTATGTTGAGTGAACATACCATTGAAATGACTCGTCCAACCTATTTATAGATAGAGAAATAAGCTTGGAGAGTGTTTGCACACGTTTCGGAGATCATGGGGGCGTCCCATGATTTGTGGTAACCGCTAGGGCTTCATCCCCACTCTCTCTGTCTTGGCGGGGAAGCTAAGGAGATAGTAGGAACGTGGGGGAAGACCAAGTCAATGTTCTCCTTTGTCTTAGTGTCTTCAAGAGAAGACCCCGAAGGGCATAGGCCTTCGGCTAGTGAATTCCCAACTGGTAACCATATCAATGATGAATGATTTTACGCCAACAATGACTTATGAAGAAAAGCTTGGGCCTTCATAATGTAAATTCAACTGAGGTCGAAGGGGAGTCCTTCGACCTGATCGGATCAAGCCCCCAGTCGAAAGTGATATGTACGAACGAGAAATATTGCTTACGACTCAAAAACATATACCAAACCTCTCCTCCGTCACAAAATTGAACGAAGATAAAAAGTTGGATATAGTTGACCGCGTAATTAATGCTTGGTACTTATCCTAACCACCCTTATCTCGGTAAATTCAAACGTCCCTTTAAAGTTTAAAAGGGATTTGAAATCCGGAAGTTAGGTGACCTCACAAGACACGTGTAGGGTTAGGATGTTAGATGCAAGAGGTATAATACATCAAAATAGTAAAACCCTAACTAATTTTTTTATCCCTAGCCCAAAATTTACACCTACTAGGCTGTCTTCCGAGCAAGCTTTCGAAAAAAAAGGTAAAGTATTCCTTCGTATCACTACGTTTTCAGTACTTTTTTGTTGATTAAAAGTTCCATGTCTGCCAATAAAAAGTTTGTAATCAGGAAACAAGGTTGTACCTTGACCAGGGAAGAGCTTAAAGCCTTCCTTACTGATTATCCCATTCCCAAACAATATAAGGTCATGTTACCCAGCAAAAGCCAAGGTATTTATGATGCTCCAAAGAATTATGTAGGCTTGTATACACATGCATTCACCACCTCCAACCTAAGGATACCATTGCATCCCCTGATTTTAGAACTCCTTCAATACTATGAAGTACACATATCTAGGTTTAACCCGTTTGGCCTAGCCAAGCTCACAACATACATTGTCATGTGTAAAGCGTATGGGTATGAACCGTCATTGACTGTGCTTAGAGGGTTTTTGAATCTGTACCCTGGAGGAGACTGGCTGACATTGGCCAAAAGGGGTGAACGGGATGTGCCCATTCTGATTGAGAGGCCTTTTACAAATATCAGAAACTGGAAAGGGAAGTTCTTTTACATTCAAAATACCTTTGTACCTCCACAATACCCTGCATTGCTAAACCCAGAGTTTCAGTTTGATGAGAAGAGGTTTAATGATCCCCTGCCCTATACTGTGAGGAGGAATCCCCTGTATCAATGCCTAAAATTTCAATTAAAATAAGCTTTAGGAACTTATCTTTCTGATATTTATCTATTTCCTTCCTTTTCGCAGAAATTTCATTCCGAAATTTCTTCGTTGCTGGTGGTGCTAAGGAAGTTAGCTTTATTCCGAAGGATCCCCAAGAGGTTAGCTAAGGTGTGGGCTCTCCTTAAGTTTCTGTTAACAATAACGATGTTGATGCCCAACCCATTGAGCCTGTGTCATCTTCTCTTCTTTCAGAAGAAAAGGAGCCTATGGAGGTTGAAGACCAGTTGGTTGAGAATGTGGCAGACTCAGATGACCTTGCTTCAGAGGATCAGTTGACAGGGTCCGAAACAGGAAAGGAACAAGCTCGAAGGCTGCAAAGTCTACATCAAAGAGGAAACTTATCTTGCCCACTCCCCCCTCTCGAACTACTCGGTAGAAGAGTGCTCAGGGTAAGGCTGTGGTGTTTCCAGCCATCGAAGGGTCCAACACTGATGACATTCATGGTAAGTCTTCTTCCCTGTTGCAAACATTATCTGCATATTGCGTTATACTAACAAGTGTATTTCTGTTGCAGGACTCCCTGATACGAAGGAGCTTCCGTCCCCCTAGCTTGTCACTTGCTCGTTGAGCGTGTGACCCATCTAGCTGGAAGGGGGTTATGGATAACATGTCCTTTGAAAGGCTCTGCGACCTTCATGATAAGAGCTATGTTAGACAATGTATATTGGATAATCAGCTTAACACTAGGTCGAGGGAGCTTCTTCGTGCTGTCACCAAGGCTAGGGAAGACATGGATGTCATGCTTGCCAGGGAGAAGGAAAGGGACAAGCAGTACATAGACCTGCAGGCAAAGTGTCAGGATGCTATGGAAGTCTTCAACAAAAATCATCTGGTCCAAGATCTCCGAGCAGATGTGGAGAAGCTCAAGGGTCAGTTAGCCGAAAGCCAGGCTGAGTGCAGCAGGCTATCTCTCGAAGGCGCGAAGGTCATAGGCTACAAAGAGCAAATTTTCGTTCTGATTACCAAGTTTGGAGGCCTTAAAGAAGAGAGGGCAAAGCTGATTGACCAAGAGATCAAGCTTAGGGAGAAGGTGGATGATAAGGATTTAAAAGGTACACTTTTGAGGGGTCATTTAAGCCCTTAATTGATCACTTTTGTATCCGTTACTACTTAATTTCGTTCCTTTTTCACTTTTTAGGTCTCTTGAAGGCAAATTGCTGGAACGACACTTATTCGGACGAAAAGGCGCGAATATACGAAGAAAATGGCCAAAGTCAAGAATCAAGACACTCAAGCCGCTGGAATTGAAGGGGACGGCGTCACTGCTTAAATGCCACGCCGTCGCGAGACATCTTGAGACGACTCAGAGAGCAAATTGCTAATTTACAAGTGACGGCATCAGGTTTAAAAGAGTAGGGCGTCGCAACTCAGAGGGCCTAGATTTGGATCCAGACGGCGTCAGAGGTTGAAGCCGACGGCGTCACAAGCATAAGGTGATGCCGTCACAGAGTTGACGTGGCCAAGATGAAACCCTAATGGCAGCGACCCGACGGCGTCACAATTAAAGAGTGACGCCGTCGCATTTTGTAACACTATATATAGAATCCGAATTTTTCAGTTTTTTGGGAGGTAGTTTTGTGGAGTAAAAACCTAAACCGAACCAAGGCTGTCTTGTGCAGTATCTTAGGGTTTCATACCCTATTTTACAACAAGATAAGTGTTTTACTTCATTGATTCAATCATGTCTTCAATTGTTTGTATGTATACTTGCATGTTCTCCATGTCCGGCTAATTTACTTGTGTGTTTGCTTAGATATATGAAACCTAGGTATTGAGTATTGATTGGTTGTCTCTTATCTTAATTGTGATTGACCTAGTATTGCGATAGGTCATTCGTTGTGTTATTAATGCTTGATTAGTCTTTGTTGAACCTTAGCTTATAGTTACTAGTGGAATTGTAGGCTAAATATCCAAAGATAACCTTAGTGTTAAGTTTATGAATCCTAGAGATTTCGTAGTCATTAACCTTAGGTAGCTTCAAAGAGTTAAGGATAAACGCATACCCTACGACCTTAGAAACACAACGCGTTAAGAATACGGACGTGACAATTCAACCATCAATAGGAGATAACTAGGGAGTAATAACATCTAAGTAAACATATTTTTAATCATCATAAGAGCACACAACAATAGACATAGACTACACTCACCTTAGATTAGATAATTAGATAAGTAGAGTAATCGGTAGAAATACCAACCCCCCAAATCCAATACCCCGAGATTCGTAATTTCAATTTTCTAAAAAAAACATAAAAAAGATAAAAAATAATCTTCCTCAACCCAACCTTAGCGTAGTAATTTCTCACTAGCATTCCTATTCCCCTGGAGAACGATATCAATTCCCGTGGCTTACCCTAATACTACACCACAACGATTAGGTTCACTGCCTAGGGTGTTGAAAAACTTGCTCAATGAAAAGGAAGTTCCTTTGACCCCGAACGCGCGTTGTACGCGTATCAAGTTTTTGGCTCCGCTGCCGGGGAATAGAATAGCTAGTTATATTTCCACCTCGTTTAGGTTCCCTTGCTTCATTCCTATCAAGTAAGCTTTTTTCTCATTTTTAGCTTCCTTTTAGTCTATCTCCCTTCTTTGTGTTTGTGTTCGTAAAACCCTTTTCATTTGTCGCGATGGCAAGTGAAGTTGCATTTGAATCATTAACAAATAAGGAACAATTGAATTTCGTAGATTGGATTGCTTTTTATTATTCTAATGAATTTGTGAGTGATCTTATAGATATCCAAAAGGAGACGGGTGTAAGGTTGGATGAATTTGATAAATTTTGTACTTGTGTGGCTTCTATTCAACGATCATTGTTAGAATCAACTCCTTTTAGTGAGACCCTCTAGAAAAATTTTAAGAAAAGCCTCCTAAGCATAAACCATCAGTTGTCACAACTTGAGGAAATGAATAAGAAGGATTTATCCAACCTTAGGCATCATGATCAAAAAGACCTAGTTTTTAAGAACATGGAACCTAAAGCCGAACAAGATTGTGAGATGGTTATAGTTGAACTACCTAGTTGCATGCGTGGGATAGATTTCACCAAAACATATGACACGCGTGAGGAATCCTTTAGGCAAATAGAACATAGTGATCAAATTTTTAAGAATGATTCTTATGAATCGGACCAAGAACTTGAAATAGCTAAAGAAGGATTTGAGATACTTAGGAGTGTATTTGGGTTAGATCATACTAAAACACATGATGAACATTTAGGATATCTAGATATAATGGAGAATGAGGTGGAAACTCCAAGCCCACAAGCCCTACCATCACTTGAGGAACACACATCGCCTATAACTTACCAGAAAGAAGTAGAAGAGACTATAGGAACCCCGATTGATTTAGAACCTTTGGACTAAATGCCACTAGAGAATGTAGGTTTAGATGCTTGTTGTCATGACCTCTCTCTTAGTCCTAGGGAAGTTCCTAATTTTGATGAACCGGAGCCTCAACCAAAAACCTTACCCAATTATTCGTCTTTAGATGTGAATCTTGGAATTGAATTAGGCCCTAATCCACCCATCAAAATAAATAGTTCGGGTAGTTGCTTGATAAATGTGGTAGAATATAGGCCATGTAGAGTGGAAGCTAATATAGGAGTAACCCATGACCTTACACACTTATATCACTCATTCATGGTTGATAACAAGAAACATTATGGGTTTAAACCGGGTTTATTAGGTCAAGATGGATTCTTAACTAAGAATCTTTTGAAGTTGATAGAAGATGATCCATTTTTAGGAGAGAGATTTGATTCACCCGTTACACCCATAAAATTAGGTAAGGTTAGAATGAATGGAGCAGACCCCTTTGAGCATATAAATCACCCATCACTCTCTCCTCACGTACCAAATTTTCACCCTAAGGGTGTGTATCGCTACTATCACCCGCACTTAAGCTTAAGTGTAGACAAAACATCCCCTTTATCCGTTAAATAAGGGTAGAGTCAAGCTCGTGACTCGAACAAAAACAAGCGCTTCTTGGGAGGCACCCCATACTTAATTGTTTGCTTGTTTGTGTGTCGTATATCTTTTATTGATTGTTTAGTCTCATGTTTAAATTTGTAAAAATGCTTTATTTTGTCTTTAACCTCGTCTTAATTACATATAAAGGTATTTTACATAAGGGATAAGTGTAGGGAGGATTACACACGTTTTCAAAGAACGTGAACATGAGAATTATGATTATTTAAAAGATATACATGTGTGTTTGTTCGAGTCAAATGCTTGTATCGAGTCATAATGGATGTTTTGCAGGAAATTTTTTCAGATTCTAAAGATAAAAATTTTCCAGAATTTTTTTCCAGAAAATCATGGAGACTGTTTTACTGTCATGATAACTTGACGGCGTCAGGGTCGCAACTGACAAGGCGTCAGGAGGAGTAGAAACGGCTTACTAATTTTTTCTCGTTTTCTGAGCTGCTTACAAATTTTTGGAATTTTCCAGGTCTTAATTTTCCAGAAAATCTGTAAACATCCATTCCACAAGAATTATATCCTAGTTTAGTAGAGTCATATATATATATATATATTGTTAGCGTCGATTTTACGCGAAGGTTTCGTTTGTTTTCTTCAAGTGTGTAGGTTTAATTTATCAAGAAGAAGATACATAAGATTGGAAGGAGCTTTTAACGCAAACACTCTTCTTGAAGAAAGATTTAACCACTACTTCATACGGATCCTACTGAGCTAATCAGGGGAGTACTAGTTTCTTTCGTTTTTAATTACCTTCCATTATCATAACTTTGATACTGTCGGGGAACATTGGGGACAATGTTCAGTTTAAGTGTAGGGAGGGAAAATAAAATGGAAACTTTGAAACTATGCTTATCCTTGACTATTTGCCTTGTCCAATTTCATTTGTGTAATAAACCATGAGAAATATCGGTTAGGGTAATTTTGGTACAAAATTTAAAATTTTTCATGACATGTAGGAGTCGGCCATTAGTCTTAATAAAGCGTCTCATGGATAGGAAGTTATATGACTAGCACAAAAATCCTTTACCACTTAAATTCCACCCAAAATGTGAGGATCGCCCTTAGATTTGTAGGAATTAAAGCATTCCACTTTAATGCTTCGAGTGTGAATCGGTAGTATAATAGATTCTAGAACTTGTTTTGTGATGCATTCCGAGATCGCTAGTGAGACTACACTTGTGTAGTTAGGAATAACTAAATGATAAGAGGCATTAGGATAACCCTTGTTTGATACCCGTAATATAATTACTTCTTCCACATCGGTTGAGAAATTCCCCCACACCCTTGCGTTTTACTCATCATTAGTACACGATACCCCTAGTTAACCCCTCAGAGCCTATCCTTTTCGCGGTTCTCGTGATGTTTCGGTTTTCCGGAATATCAATGAAGAGCATTGTTTACAATCCACCACCAAATGTACACCCAAATCGCCTTAGCCTACCTTGTATGCACTCACTTTTAGTACATTATTGTTATCATACTAAACCCTTAGTTCAATTATTTAGTTGCTTGCATAAGTTGCTAAGTCGAGTCATATCCTTTGTACACAGTTTTGGGACGATTGGGACTCATGGGAAAAGTTAAATGTTATGAAATGACGGGAAGGGAACGTTAAATTCAAATTCCCTTTATTTGCGTCATAATGTACTCCAAGTATTTTGATCTTTTCAATTCGGGTCAAATTAGTGTTAGAGTAATAAAAACTCAAGTGTAGGGATTTGCCTATAAATCCCTATTATCCTGATGTTATCGTAGAGGATTGTAGAGTAAAAAAATGAAAAAAAGTGTTGAAAAATATATATATATATATATATATATATATATATATATATATATATATATATATATATATATATATATATATATATATATATATATATATATATATATATATATATATATATATATATATATATATATATATATATATATATATATATATATATATATATATATGAATGAAAAACATCTGGGCTACCATCCTACACCTATCTTTAAATTTATGTTTATTTGTTTCAATTTATCTAGAGTTTAGAGTGTCGAGTCTTGGCATAGCACGCCATTCTTTTCATGCTTGTAACATAAAGATTTTGACTTGCCACCCCTAAATAAGCCTATCCCACCAAACCTTTTGTTTCCCTACGTAGTTTAAGCCTAACGCTTTACAACCCTTTAAAGACCTCTTGGATAGTTTTTCCTAGGTGCTTACGCGATGCGTGGAGGTTTGATCTAGTCTCAAGCCTATGGTAATCTATGTACTAGGGCGGTTAATGAGTGTTTATCTTCCATTTCCAACTTGATATATTTCATACACACCAGAGATGAGAGTATCCAAACACCACTTGTGAGGTGCTAGTATGTAATTTCCGTGCTTGTTATGACTTTTGCGGGGCTTATATGTGTTGTGAATCGTTATAAACTAATGCTTCATGACCCCTAACTTATAAATTAATTGGCTAAAAGCACATTTGCTTGAGGACAAGAAAATACCAAGAGTAGGGATATTTGATACGATTTAAAAGTACACTTTTGAGGGTCATTTAAGCCCTTAATTGATCACTTTTATATTCGTTACTACTTAATTTCGTTCCTTTTCACTTTTAGGTCTCTTGAAGGCAAATTGCTGGAATGACACTTATTCGGACGAAAAGGAGCGAATATACGAAGAAAATGGTCAAAGTCAAGAATCGAAAAGTAAATGCTTCGTGAACGGCATCGCCTAGATTTGGATACAGACGCGCGCCGAGGTTGGTGAAGCCGTCGCGCCACAAGCATAAGGTGACGCTTGCCCGTCGCTGAGAGTTGACTTGGCCAAGACGAAAACCATAATGGCGCGACCCGGCCGTCACAATTAAAGAGTGACGCCGTGCGCATTTTGTAACACTATATATAGAATCCAATTTTTTAGTTTTGGGAGGTAGTTTTGTGGAGTAAAAACCTAAACCTAACCAAGGTTTTGTCTTCTAGGAGATCTTAGGGTTTCATGCCCTATTTTACAACAAGATAAGTGTTTTACTTCATTGATTCAATCATGTCTTCAATTGTTTGTGTGTATGCTTGCATGTTCTCCATGTCCGGCTAATTTACTTGTGTGTTTGCTTAGATATATGAAACCTAGGTATTGAATATTTATTGGTTGTCTCTTATCTTAATTGTGATTGACCTAGTATTGCGATAGGTCATTCGTTGTGTTATTAATGCTTGATTATTCTTTGTTGAACCTTAGCTTATAGTTACTAGTGGAATTGTAGGCTAAATATCCAAAGATAACCTTAGTGTTAAGTTTATGAATCCTAGAGATTTCATAGTCATTAACCTTAGGTAGCTTCAAAGAGTTAGGGATAAACGCATACCCTACGACCTTAGAAACACAACGCGTTAAGAATAAGGACGTGACAATTCAACCATCAATAGGAGATAACTATGGAGTAATAGCATCTAAATAAACACATTTTTAATCATCATAAGAGCACACAACAATAGACATAGACTACATTCACCTTAGATTAGATAATTAGATAAGTAAAGTAATCGGTAGAAATACCAACCCCCCAAATCCAATACCCCGAGATTTGTAATTTCAATTTTCTAAAAAAACATAAAAAAGATAAAAAATAATCTTCCTCAACCCCAACCTTAGCGTAGTAATTTCTCACTAGCATTCCTATTCCCCTAGAGAACGATATCAATTCCCGAGGCTTAACCTAATACTACACTACAATGATTAGGTTCACTGCCTAGGGTGTTGAAAAACTCTGTTCAAGAAAGGAAGTTCCTTTGACTCCAGGCAGCGCTGCAGTATGACGGGATGGGTTGGATCTTCGTCTGAAAATGCTCAAGAAAAACAGGGTTGATTTGGTGACCAAAGTCATCCCATATAATGCTATGGAATTGTACCATAGTGACGCTATGGGCATAATGATTGGGAAGTTGGTGAATGCAGCCATGTTTCATGGCAAATGCACTACTCTTGAGGAGGTGGCCAATACATGTAAACCGGTGGATCTTGCAAGTGTTCCATACTACAGGGAAACCCATGAGAAGAAATACGATGATGCAGGCAATGCCTTATCCACTGCAGAGTTCCCATTCCTTGCTGAGGTGACGAAGGACCCAACGGCCTCCATTGAGTACTTGTTGGCAAAAAAGCCAAGGAAGGTTCAACCTGCATCTCCTACCAAGAAGACACCATCTCCAAAGGTCCCATCCCCAGGCTCTGCTGATCCAACGCATTCCAAGGTATGATGAAGGCTACCATGTGGTAGTAATTTGATCTTTCAGGGTGGTATGTACCCTGTTTAAACAATATGTCTTTATGTCCCTTTCCAGGAAATATGCCTAATGAAACAATTTACTTTTATGTATGTGGTGAAGGCCTCGGCCTAAGACAATATTTGCTTGTTGATCGTTAAGGCTACGGCCTGTTGGACTAGTTATACTAGTCATAAATGAATATCTACATGATGGCCACTAGGGCCTGTATTTTGCTAACTTTGTATCTTCTCTTTACGTTTCATTTGCACGTAAAATGTTTACAACCTAAGGCGTATGGTAGATGCATAGCCTCATTGTGTGTAATTTCTTCACCAAGAATATAGCAATGTGATAATTTAATTCACCACGGGGGTTGCGACCCACTCCATCTTAATCCTTTGGGTAGCAAAAGGCTTGGAATACCTTAAGACCACGTAGGAAAGTTAATGTGAAGTTGAGATGGATGTTAAGCATATGAGAAAGACGTATTGTTAGTCTTTGTACATCCCTTCGACATTGAAACTTATAAAATGACTTGGTGGACAAATCTTTGTATTATTGAACGAAACAAGAGATTTGAGGGAAAATGTGTTATATCTTTAAGTGGGTAGAGAGGATTACATCATTTTAAGAAATGAATAATAGACGCCTACCATTAATGCTTCTTTCCCCAAGTGAGAAGAATGCAAATACATTGATTGAAAGCAAATTAAAAAATGTCTTTAGACATTGTAAGTTTCATATGTAAAACATACGAAGGGTAGTGCCATTCCAAGTCCTATCAATAGCGTCTCGTCCAAG
Organism: Chrysanthemum makinoi; assembly: GCA_910596185.1. Taxonomy (NCBI): domain Eukaryota; kingdom Viridiplantae; phylum Streptophyta; class Magnoliopsida; order Asterales; family Asteraceae; genus Chrysanthemum; species Chrysanthemum makinoi. The sequence continues at coordinate 324,824,548 of OU343221.1, forward strand.
GGTTTCGGCTTGTAGGCTCCATTGCCATATGCTTAGATTCTGCACGTAGGGACCTTCCCATGTAGGCCCTAGTTTACCACGATACTCGACTTTACTTATGTTGTTGAGTGGGAGGGGCGTATTCTCACGGGCTTGATTGTCGGAAATTGAACCCCTATTTGTTGTACTACTTTTCAATCTTTTTGTTTGTGAATAGCCTCAGATGAGGCTATTTCCCTTCTTCTTGAGTAGGTCCGGGTTGATGCGAGTCATTCTTCACTGTCGGTTGCTTAGGAGTTCATGACTCGTTCTTTGACACTTACTTCCGAAGGGATGACAGCTTCTGGCCATATGTCAAGCTAAAAGGTGTCTCTCCATGACTTGACTTTGTGTGCATTCTGTGGGCCCAAAGTACTTGAGGTAGCTCATCCACCTAACCATGGTAGCTGTAACCGAGCCTTCGTTCTATGCCTTGGATGATGTCCCTGTTAGTAACTTCCACCTGTTCGTTACCTTGAGGATGGTAAATGGAAGTGGAGGATTGCTTTATGTTCAGGCCTTTACAAAACACGGGAAACACTCCTTCGGCAAACTGCTTCCCATTATCTGAGATGATGATATGGGGTACTCCAAACAGGTAAATGATGTGTTCTCACACAAACTTTTCCATATGCCTCCCTGTGATTGATGCTAAGGGCTTGGCTTCGACCCACTTTGTGAAGTAATCGATGGCCACAACCAAGAACTTTAACCCTCCTGGAGAAATTAGTAGAGGGCCTACGATGTCTATCCCCCATTGGCTGAAAGGCCATGCAGATGTCACAGAGGTCATATCTTGTTTTGGTAGCCTTGGCACTCTTGAATAGATTTGTGGCTGCATGCTTGGATAATTTCCACATTCTGCGTCCTGTGCGCATCGAAGCCAATAGTACCCTATCCTCATGATTTTAGAAACAACGGAGCGAGGTCCTGCATGCAGCCCACAGGACCCTTCGTGTACTTCTTGGTTTATGTTGGAGGCTTTCCTAGGTCCGACACAACGGAGCAATGGAGACAAGAAAGACCTTCGGTATAGGTCATTCCCCATGATCCTGTACTGTGGTGCTTTGATGCGTACCTTTCATGCTAGCCGATCCTCCGCATATGCCACTTATTAAGTACTCTCTTCGATGGAGTCATCCAATTTGACTCCTCCTCCAGTATTACGTCATACACCTCCTTTAGAACGATGGACCTTTCTGTCAATACTTCGACCAGAACCTCCTAACTTAAATTAGCAAATGCCATAGATTCCAGTTTGCTAAGTGCATACGCCTTTTGTTTTGGTTTCTTGAACATGCTCTATGCAGTAGGAGGTAAAACGAGCATCTCCTTGGCCTTATCCAGTCTTGCATAATCACGGTGCCTTGCCGTAGGGAGCCCTTGATCCGTTGGCCACGGATTGTGAAGTCAACAAAATAGCCAAGTCTTCTACCTCCATGTCTTTAGCCAGTCGGAGACCTGCTAGCAAGGCTTCGTACTCCGATTCATTATTAGTAGCATCAAATTCGAAGTGGAGTGCATAAGTATACTCCTTTCCTTCAGGGTTAACTAGCATCAACCACCACTGATCCATTGGTGCTGGAGGCCCCGTCGGTGTAAAGTTTCCACCTTTTTACCGTCTTCGCAGGCTTTTTATCAGCAAGTTTGTTGTCATGCTTCGGTTCGGAGGGTGTCTCTGCTAAAAATTCTGCCAGTTTTTGCCTTTTGACCGAGTTCCTTCCCTTGTACTCAATTTCATGCTCTCCTAGCTCGATGGCCCATTTAGCTATCCTTCCAGATTTCTCTAGCTTCGAAAGTATCTGCTTAATTGGCTTGTCAGTGAAGACGCGTTATGGGGTGAGCCTGGAAGTACCTTCGAAGGCGCCTCGCAGGATGAACCAAAGCTAGGATTAACTTTTCCAACTCTAGGTAATTCAGCTCAGCCACCTATAGAACCCTACTAACAAATTAGATTGGGATTTTCTTCTTTTCCCTTTCTGCTAACAGGACAACACTGATGCTTTCGAAGGAGGGTGCAATGTACATAAATAACACTTCACCTTTGATTGGGGCGGTAAGTGTGGGTAGAATTGCCATGAACTCCTTGAGCTTTTGAAAGGCAGCTTCTGCATCCGTGCTTCATTGAAACATTTTTTTTATCCGTGCATCCTTTAAGTGTCTTGAAGAATGGTAAGGATCTGTCTGCACCCTTCGATAGGAATCTGCTGAAGGCTTCTAGCTTTCCGTTCAAACTTTGTACATCCTTGAGAGACTTAGGAGCCTGCATGTCTGTGATGGCCTTAACCTTTGAAGGGTTGGCTTTAATACACTGCTTTGTGATCAGGTGTCCCAGGAATTGCCCTTCCTCCACGCTGGAGGAACACTTCTTGGGGTTTAACTTCATGTTGATGGCTCAAAGCTGATCAAAGGTTTCCTTTATGTCGGAGAGCATGTCCTCCTCCGTTCTGCTCTTGATAACCATATCGTCTACGTATGCCTCGAGGTTCCTACCTATTTGCTTGATGAAGGCTTTGTCCACTAGCCTTTGGTAGGTAGCACATGCATTCTTTAGACCGAATGGCGTCTTCTTGTAGCAATACACACCCTTTCCTTTAAAAAAGGTTGTTTTCTCTTCGTCTTCTTCCGCCATCTGTATTTGGTGGTAACCTTTGTAAGCGTCCAGAAAACATTTCAGTCGAAACCATGATAAGGATTCCACCTTCCAATCAATTTCTGGTAGAGGATAACAGTCCTTCGGACAGGCCTTGTTGATGTCGATGAAGTCTACGCACATTCGCCACCCTCCATCATGCTTTTTAATCATCACGGCGGGGGTATTTATTAAGGGTTGACGGTGGGTTAGTCAACTCGGTCGAATCAACTTCGGGTCAAGCCTTAGAAAATATAGCCGACCTTTAGAACTCAGGGTCAACCGGGTGTCGGTCTGGTCAACTCGGGTCGATGGTCAATCGGGTCCGGGTCAATTCGGGTTTGGGCTCGGCAGAGTTTTTACATAGTAAAAGTGTTGTTTAGCGGGGTTAGTTCGGGGGTCAAGGCTAAAAATATATACGAACCGACCTTGTTTAGAATTGGGTCAATTCGGTTAACCCTTGATTGACCAATATAATTTTGAACCGATTGACCGATCGAATTTCGGGTGGGCGGGTTCGGGTCGGGTCAGCCCGAATGACACCCCTAATCACCGGGTTGGCTACCCAGGTTTGATACTTTACTTCCCTGAGTATACCCCTCTCTACGAGCTCATCCACCTCCTTGCATGCCGTTGCATTCCTTTCGGGTGCGAGGCTTCGACGCTTCTTCTTGATAGGTTCAATGTGCTTGAACTCGTTAAGCTTGTGCGCAGTGCCGAAGGGCTTTCCATCTATAATGAGAGCTCTGGGGACCCCTGTCATGTCAGAGTAAGTCCATGCGAAGACATCCGCATTAGTCCTTGGCAACTTTTCGGTTTAAAGGTGGCGGTAAAGTCGCTTTCAATGACCACCTTCGATCATGTAGATCGTTTACCAAGATGCGCTCTTCGGCATCAGTGCAGCTGAGAATATCCTTCGGAACCTCTTCAGGACTTTGTTTGACCCTTTTTCCTACATCTGTAGGCTTCTTTGAGTTGTAGCTAGAGAAAACCGTTCCAATACCGAAGGGTGTTTGGAATTTGATAGCGGCATGTATGGTGGAACAGCGATACCCATTTTCGCATTGCGGCTCTCCCTATTAACGGGTTATAGGAGATTGGACCTACGATTCGAAAACCAAGGTTTCGTCCTTTTAGCCTTCCTTCTCCAATCAGAACCTCTAGAGGGACTTCTCCTAGAGGCCATGAATGCTCCCGAGAATCCCACCAAAGGTACCTTGAATCTACTCTCTTGACCTTATGGAAGGCTTCAGCTTCGAAAACAATGCTCATAGATGACCCTTGCGGGAGCTTCCGATCTAAGTAGGCTCTATTCACTCTGTTGGAAATTCGACTTTGATGACCTTTGGGTCATTTGAGAGAACCTTGCGGTGTCGAAGGAAATGTAACATCTCCTACCCGCATAATACTTTCTCTGCAGCTTTTCTCTTTGAACCAGAATCATCCACATAAACCATGAGGAGTTGGAGCTATTATTTGGTGTGGTATCTTTCCCCAATTTGTGTAGGAGACCTTCTCTACCTTTCTTTATGTCCTTCACCAAATGTCCCAATTGGCCAGACTTCACGGCCTCTTCTATATGTTTTTTGAGCTCTCTGCAACTGTTGGTGTCGTGCCCATAATCTTCGTGGAAATAGCAATACTTGGTTGTATCCCTTCTTCTTCCTCTACTTGCCAAATGAGGGGGAGGATCGAAGGCCTTCGCAGCCCTTTCCGTGGCAAGTATTTCCCCTGGAGATTTAGACAAATTTGTCAAGAGTCCGTGGTTGATGTTTTTGTTGTAGGGTGTGAACCTGTCCCTGCCTTTGTGTCTATTTTTGGATCCTTCCCACGAAGAGTGCTTTGGGATCTTGTTGTGACTTTCTTTGTTTTCGATCGGAGCTCCATTGGTAGACACTTCTTTAGCTTCGATTCAGGTGTATGTCTTCTCCATTAAGCCTTTGTAAGTTGCGGGAAGGTCAGTGGATAGGAATTCCACCGGACTACATTTAAGTAGGCCATGCACAAAACCGAGAGATGTCTTTGGTCTTCGTGTGCAGAACCAGAATCTGAAAGGTGTCATCGGTGTATCTAGTAACGAAAGCCCTAGTGCTCTAGATTTTTCCCTCTTCTTGATGTTATGTCTTGTCGGTGAGTCCTCGTGAACTTTTCTTACAGCGTGTGATCTAAACTTGGCCTTGAGATAATCCAAATTCACTATGCTACCTGCTTTTTGCCCGTTCCACCAAATCTGGCGGAGTCTAAGTAGGGTATATGTGAACATGTGGCAAGCAAGCATAAACCATTTACGCATTCTAATAACCCTTTGAGCATGTAAAATTATCCGGGTCCCCTTCCCATCATAAGTACCAATATATGCGGGCATTTTCAACCCGCGTCGGGTAGAGGGTAGTCTTCTATCCATCTACGAAGGGTGTTGTGGAACCCATGGGCTCGAATAGAGGCAGATTGTAAGATGGCATGTAAGAGTAGGGACCGTGTTGTATGGGTTATGGTTCGAGGTACTCCGGGATTTTAGTTAACATAAGGAGGATTAATGAGGTGTAAAATATGGGTGACTTCCCATAGGGTGCGGTATACCATTGGTTGCCCGTAGGGCATGTTTCCATATGATTGAGGAAAGCTAGGGTTGCTAGTCTGCCCATTAGGTGGGGGTAGACCCCTTGAGGATAAGATTGAGCCTGAAAAGGAGGATACATACCATGAGGAGGAAGATTTCCTCCCCCATTCATTTGAGGTGGATTGCCTTCATTCGGATCGTGAGAACGTAATGATAAAACCCCGCTCAGCTTCTCCCGTATACGGGGAACGCCAAGAGTGGTGTTAACCTCCATAGTTTCCCTTCGGTGACTCCTCCCATTGGAGCCTTCCATTGTTCCTTCCCTTCTCGTGAGCCCTCGGAACATCTTTGAAACCCACCGATCTTCCACTCGGCCTTGACTTCCGAGATCCTACCCTCAAGATCGGCCTTTGGCGCTGTAGCCCAGGAGCCAGGGGCCTAGTCTCCATTTCTATCTCTTCCTCATACTCATCACTATAGTATTCCAACTCCCTCCGCATTTCTACGTTCCGAGCTTGCCTCCCCTCCTCGTTGCCCCTGAATAGAGACTCTAGTGCTTAGCGATGTTAGCTTCGACGCAGCAGGTGCATCTTGGTTCGGGGTTAGTTGATGTCGAAGCATGGTTGTTAGGAGTTATTTGGGGTGAGATCGTGTGGTGAAAGTGGATGCGGTTATGTTAGGAAGGTTGTTAGGATCGTTGACTGGGATTGGTGTCAAGGTCGAGAAACCCGGAGGGGGAGTATCTTCTCTTCTTTGAATCATGTCTTATAACTAGTGAGCGCGATTGACTGTTATAAGTTTGGAATAACGAGACCAATTGTAGCGGGTCCCACGGATGGCATACTTGATTGTACAATAATTAACGCACCAGCCTTCAATGGTGATCGAAGGGTTTGAGGGTGATGTGCTTGCCAAACTTGTAGCCAATCGAAATAAGAAATAGTAAACACTTAGTTAAGTGATTGCGGGGGTTGGACCCGCGAACCACCTCGGCGTGGAGAGTAAGTATGTGATATGTGTTGTAAGTAATGTAAGTATGTGAAATCTTGTGTTGAGTGAACATACCATTGAAATGACTCATCCAACCTATTTATAGATAGAGAAATAGGCTTGGAGAGTGTTTACACGTTGAGAGATCATGGGGGCTTCTGCAGATTGTGGTAACCGCTAGGGCTTCATCCCCTCTCTCTCTCTTGGCGAGGAAGCTAAGGAGATAGTGGGAAGCGGAAGGAAGACCAAGTCAATGTTCTCCTTTGTCTTAGTGTCTTCAAGGGAAGACCCCTAAGGGCATAGGCCTTCGGTTGGCGAATTCCCAACTGGTAACCATATCAATGATGAATGATTTTACGCCAACAATGACTTATGAAGAAAAACTTAGGCCTTCGTAATGTAAATTCAACTGAGGTCGAATTGAAGGAGTCCTTCGACACGATCGGAGGGAATCAATGGGCCATCAGAAACTATGCTTATCCTTGATCATTTGTCTTGTCCAATTTCATTTGTGTAATAAACCATGAGAAATATCGGTTAGGGTAATTTTGGCACCAAATTTAAAATTTTTTATGACATGTAGGAGTGGGCCATTAGTCTTAATAAAGCGTCTCATGGATAGGAAGTTACATGACTAGCACAAAACCCTTTACCACTTAAATTCCACCCCAAAAATGTGAGGATCGCCCTTAGATTTGTAGGAATTAAAGCATTCACCTTTAACGCTTTGAGAGTGTACCGGTAGTATAATAGATTCTAGAACTTGTTTTGTGATGCATCCCGAGATTGCTAGTGAGACTACACTTGTGTAGTTAGGAATAACTAAATGATGAGAGGCATTAGAATAACCCTTGTTTGATACCCGTAATATAATTACTTCTTCCACATCGGTTGAGTAATTCCCCCACACCCTTGCGTTGTACTCATCTTTAGTACATGATACTCCTAGTTAACCCCTCAGAGCCTATCCTTTTCGCGGTTCTCGTGATGTTTTGGTTTTCCGGAATATCAATGAAGAGCATTGTTTACAATCCACCCCAAAATGTACACCCAAATCGCCTTATCCTACCTTGTATGCACTCACTTTTAGTGCACTATTGTTATCATACTAAACCGTTAGTTCAATTATCTAGTTACTTGCATAAGTTGCTAAGTCGAATCATATCCGTTCTACACAGTTTTGGGACGATTGGGACTCATGGGTAAAGTTAAATTTTTTGGAGTGACAGGAAGGAAAGTTAAATTCAAATTACCTTTATTTACGTAATAATGTACTCCAAGTGTTTTGATCTTTTCTATTTGGGTCAAATTAGTGTTAGAGTAATAAAATTCAAGTGTAGGGATGTGCCTATAAATCCCTTATATTTTGATGTTATCGTAGAGGATGGTAGAGTAAAAATGTATGAAAAAAAAAATTGAAAAAAAAGAGAAAAGAAAAAAATAGAGTGTTGAAAAAAAAATAATAAAAAAAAATAATGAAAAAAAAAGGCTACCACCCTACATCTATCTTTATGTTTATGTTTTTCAATTTATGTATGTTTGTTTCAAATTTATCTAGAGTTTAGAGTGTCGAGTCTTGGCTTAGCAACGTCATTCTTCTCATGCTTGTGACATAAAGATTTTTGGCTTGCCACCACTAAATCGCCTATCCAACCAAACGCTTTGTTTTCCCTACCGTAAGCCTAACGTTACAACCCTTTAAAAGACATCTTAGATAGTTTTTCCTAGGTGCTTACGCCAAAGCGAGAGAGGTTTGATCTAGTCTCAATCCTATGGTAATCTATGTACTAGGACCGGTTAATGAGTGTTTATCTTCCATTTCCAATTTGATATATTTCATATACACCTGAGAGATGAGAGTATCCAAACACCACTTGTGAGGTGCTAGTATGTAATTTCCGTACTTGTTATGACTTTTGCGGGGCTTACACTTGTTGTGAATTGTTCTAAACCAATGCTTCATGCCCCCTAACTTATAAATTGATTGGTCAAAAGCACATTTGCGAGGACAAGAAATAACAAATACCAAAATGTAGGGATATCGATAAGGATTTAAAGGTACACTTTTGAGGGGTCATTTAAGCCCTTAATCGACCACTTTATATCCGTTACTGCTTAATTTCGTTCCTTTTCACTTTTTAGGTCTCTTAAAGGCAAAATCTTTGGAATGATGCTTATTTAGGCGAAAAGAGCTGAATATGTAAGAAAATGGCTAAAGTCAAGATCAAGACATGGGCTTAAGCCTGGAAACACACCTAACATCGCAAGAGTACGCGCCGCCTTTAATTGCACGGCTTCAGGGTGAAATTGTTATTTTGTACTGACGGGCCAAAGTTTGAAGAGTAGGGCATCACAACTTAGGCGGCCTAGTTCCAGTTCCGGCATTCCACAAGTGTCGGAAGTTGAAGCCTTTAGCGTCACAACCACAAGGTGACGCCCGTCGCAAAATTGACTTGGCCAAGGCGAGCCGAAACCCTAATAATGGCGCGGATATGGCGTCACAATTAAAGAGTGGACGTGCCGATTCTGTAACTCTTTATATAGAATTGATTTTCCGGACTTTTAAAGGGGGTAGATTTGTGGAGTAAAAACCCTAAACGATTTTGGTTTGTCTTGGGCAGTATCTTAGGGTTTTCATACCCTATTTTACATCAAGATAAGTAATTTACTTCATTGATTTCATTATGTCTTTGATTGTATGTGTGTATGCTTGCATGTTTACCATGTCCGGCTAATTTATTTGTGTGTTTGCTTAGATCTATGAAACCTAGTTATTGAATATTGATTGGTTGTCTCTTATCTTAATTGTAATTGGCTTAGGATTGCAATAGGCCATCGTTGTGTTTTTAATGCTTGAGTAATCTTTGTGAACATTAGTTTATAATCGCCTAGAGTTGTTGTAGGCTAAAATTTCAAAGATAACCTTAGAGTTAGTTTATGAATCCTAGAGATTTTGTAGGCAATAACCTTAAGGAATCCTCAAAGAGTTAGGGAGAAAAGCATACTCTACGACCTTAGAATGCACAACACGTTAAGAATAAGGACGTGACAATTCAACCACCAATAAAAGATAACTATGGATTAATAGTATCTAGGCAAACACATTTTTAATCATCATACGAGCACACATCAATCAGACATAGACTACCCCTTAGCTTAGTTAATTAAATTAGATAATAGTAGAGTAATCGGTAGAAATACCACCCCCCAAATCCAATACCCCGAGATTCGTACCTTTCAATTTTCTATAAAATATAAAAAACTAAAAAAGATAAAAAATAATCTTCCTCAACCCCAACCTTAGCGTAGTAATTTCTCACTAGCATTCCTATTCCCCTAAGGAACGATATCAATCCTCGAGACTTACCCTAATACTACACTACAACGATTAGGTTCACTGCCTAGGTGGTTGAAAAACTTGCTCGAAGAAAAGGAAGTTTCCTTTGACCCCGAACGCGCGTTGTACGCGTATCACTAACCAAGGACCAAATGCAGTCGCTCTAAACAAAGTCGTTCTATTAACATTCAATAAAGCTTTAATAGTAGCAATATGTTCTAGTCTAGATCTCACCGTAAGCTTGGCATCAAACATTGTCGTCATTGGAACGATTATGGATTAGGGTTTTGGTTTTAGAATGAATGAAGTGTGCAGAAGCAGTTGGATCGTTTGAGTGTTTGAGTGTTAGTAGCAGTTCTTGATTGTAGAACGTTTGAGTGTTTGATTTGTGTGTTAGTAGCAGATTTGTATTTTGTATTTTATAAAAAGTGTATTTTGATTATAAAAAGTGTAATTTGGAATATAAAAGGTGTATTTTGTATTTTATAAACTTGTATTTTGTATTAAAAAGTATGGTACAAGTACCAATACAATAAAATAATATAAATGTGTACTCTCTACCTAATCAGTCGCCCACGAATACATATATGTATGGGACCCAAGATGCACAAGAAATATGTGCTATTATATAATAAAAAGACTATATTTTTTACTAAAAGACAAAAATATCTCTCACCGAAGAATGCTTAGGTGTGATTCTTTCAAGAATTAGCACCTTATTAACGAAGTCTTATGTAAGACTATTGTCTGTGAAGAACAAAGTAGGCCCAAGCATAGGGACACATGTCAAGTAGAAGTGAGAGTTACCCAAACATTTAAAAGCTTAAGCAAGGTACTTGGCGTAGTGTATTTAGAAGTTGAAATTTTTTGGAGCACTAGGGGTGAAGTCCTTGGGCAACTGAGGTAGTTGAAGAATTTTCCCTTTTGATTCAGATATAAAATGATAAATTAAATGGAAATATGGAGGTTATATACTTAGCAATTATAAAATATAAATTTAATAAACCTATAGGTAGATAATTGACTAAACGCCCATTGATTTTACAAGAAAAAGCAGTAGCAGAAAACAGTAGTTGTTTGTTTTGTTAATGCGTTTTGTAGCATAGTTTTATAGTTATAATTAGTAAGTGGAATCGATAGTTGTTTGTATATGCTATAAGAAGTACTCCCTCAGTCCCATATTAAGTGTCCACTTCCAATATGCACAAAGTTTTAGGAAATTTCACTAACTATATTTTCTACCAATCAAATATCATTTTCACCCACTAAACTCATTGGTTGAAATACATTATGGACACTTAATTTAGAACATCTCAAGATTCAATTGTGGACACTTAATATGGGGGCCGGACGGAGGAAAGATATCATTTTAATCTCTAATGCGCTTAGAAAAGTAAAAGCGAGTGGTTTGTTTTCAAACAAATTTTTTATGCAAAAAACTAACCGCTTGTTCTTAATTGCTTCAAAACACTTCTAAAAACTTGTTATCAAACATACCCTAATAAGGAGTCATTAAAAATCTCAAAACCAACTATTTTAACAAGTGTTACCGCACATGGCACTCTTCATGTATCATTGTGTACTTGTGTTAAAAATAAACAAGAATAAATGAGAACAACTTATTATTTATACGTAACTTCTTATTAAAATCTGTCCCTTTTCATGTGATGATGTACGTAATTGCTATGATGGCAGAAATCAATTGCAAGATGTGAATCGTGTTGTTATATAAAATTATATGTATATTTTTTTTAAAGTTTAATATTACGTAAATATCTTTCTCATTTACATAAATAATTTTTTTATTTTTATAATTATATCAATGTTTTTCTCAAACTTTGTAATTACATCAATATCTTTTCTGCAAACTTTAAATTCTCATACATATCTAGAAATTAATTAAATTATAATTATATTTACTTTAAATTAAAAAAACTGTTACTTATCTCTTATTTATCTCTGATATTCATCATAATTATAATGTTTATATATTTTTTTTGCCTCGATTGATGAAAGAATATGATGACGTAATTACAAAAGTTTGGATATATAAATAGCATGTTGATTTTGAGATATATACAAGAATTTAAAATTTTGAGAAAGATATTGATGTGATTTAAAAAGTCTGTGAATGATATTGACTTAATTGCAAAAATGAGAAGGATATTGATATAATTAAAAAAATTGATATTGACGTAATTACAAAAATGAGAAGGACATTAATGTAATATTAAACTTTAGTAAGGATATATATGCTTTTGCCCCTATATTAGATACTAGTATTGTTTTGTAAGAGTTCATCATTTGGATTAGAGTAAATTACAAAGATGATCCGTGTAGTTTGTGTTGACTTTTACTCTTAATCCTTTGACTTTTTTTTGCACAAACAATTACTAACTCTCAAACTCTTAACATAGAAAGTCTTTTGACACAACATTAGATTTGACTGTTAAATACCCCTCATGTGACTGACACATGAAGGTATAGTGTCATTTTAATCCATGTATCCAATTTTTTTTTTTTTCTTTTTTTTTTCTTTTTTTTTCTTTTTCATTTTGAGCCCCACAACTCTCTTCCTGCTCAAAAACATCACTCATTCCTCTCCCCATGAACCTCATAGACACAAATACAATCACCACCAAATTTAAAATCCATGATTTTCCCACAACCTCACTATCAAATCTAAAACCATCAATAAAAAAAAAAAAAAAAAAAACTAAATGAAAGTAAATACCTACAATCACCACCACTGTCATGTTTGAAATTTTTGACTCAAAAATCAAGATCATGGCAATGAATGCCTCGTTTATAAATTACCAATATAAAAAGTAACATCAGTTTATAATTTTTCTTGTTTGTTCCGGATGAATATATATATATATATATATATATATATATATATATATATATATATATATATATATATATATATATATATATATATATATATATATATATATAGAAGCTTCAAATGGTAGAAGTCTATTTTTTGTGAACGCAGAAGAGATCCTAGCCCTTCATCTAATCCTCCTTCTAATTCAATCCAACAAATGAGATCGATCCTCCCGATTTAGGATTCAATAAACATTGGCATTTTCGACCATTTATTTTCAGACTACTATAAAAGATTAAAAACACACACATCTCAGCATTTTAGAGTGTGAAACCAGGAAATTCTCTCAAAAATCATCACTAATCCCAACCGAACTTCGCAACGTTCATCAGCCTCACCACCGTACTTATTCACCGCGTAATCACCATCGTTTTCCGCGTTCACCACCGATAATCATGATCCTCACCATCATTCATAACAATCATCGAGAAGCGATAACACTCTCTCTAGGTTCATCAGCACCACCAACCACCACTATGTCCGCCATCGCGAAATGCCACAACAATCATCACCGATTACCACCATGCTTCATTGATTATCATCATCATCATCATCAGTAAGTGCAAATTAAGCTTTTGATTCAATGATTATGGATAAATTATTTTTTCTATATATTTAGTAATTAGTTATATATTTTGAAATTGATGATGAAACTGATGAATGTGTCTTTCAAGATTTAATATTTAATTTTCACATGTGAGCAAGTTGTTCAAATTTAATTTTCACATGTGAACAAGTTGTTCGAATTTAATTTTCAAGGCGAATTAAGTTTATTCGAATGTTTGATGTAGATAAATTCTTTTCGTGCTTTTATATGTTTTATGTTAGCTATTAGTTATGTTGATGAGTAATTTAGATGATTATGTATACTTGATGAAGAAATTGAAAGTTGAACTTGTTTTTTTCTCGTTTGTCAATGCACACTAGGTGTTATTTGAAATGCTAGTTTTCTTCACATGTGAAGATAGGTCGATGCTTTTGATTGGCGCCCATTATTAGGTTAATTCATGTAATAAAACCTCCCGAGTTTCAAGTTCTTGTATATTACTTTGTATATAGAGAAACTTATGGCGTTTGAAACTGATATAGCCTACCTCATTTAGTAGTTTGGTCTAAATGGTCACCAGTAGTGGTCCCTTTTTTTCTTTGTGAAGAAGTTGTTTCTCACATGTGAAAAATGAGGTGTCTTGAGCAATGATAAGCAACTTGATTGGCCTTACGTATTGAGTGAGAACCACGGTTAACCTAGTATCACGGGTTTGAAATCGTTTCTCTTAGTATGTTTTCACACGTGAACAAATAGTAGTGTCACATGTGAAAATAGTTTCTCAACTAAGTGTGATTCTAGTTATGGCAGTTCAATGGTTTGGGAAGATCTTAGATACGAGTTTCAAGGTAATCACTCATAAGTCAGAATGGTACAAACATGCCATAAATGTCAAATTTGCACGTGTGAAAATGCTGCCTAATATGTACTTTAGTAAACCTTGTAAAGGCACGTATTCATCATACACATTGTTTCTTATATGTAATCTTGCATTGAATGCGTGGTTAGGCGATGGTTATTCGATTTTCCTTCTCGAAGCCTCTGTGTTCTTAGTAACGTGGGTTTATAAAAGTAAGGCCTTGAAAATGAATCTGAAAACAGTTGTGTTCACTCTTTGTGCCCCCACTATCCGCTAACCCAAGCACCACTGTCCCCATTTCTCGGTCGAGTTCATACTTTGCAGTTTATCAAGTTGGACTCAGAGTTGATGATTGGTAAGCCTTCAAGTGTGCGTGGCCTAAATTTTGAGTTAGTATTGTAAGTTTCTTTTGGTGAAGAAGGTTGGTCCAAAATGGCGGTTGAGGTATGCTTGTCCTTGATGGGCAGGAATATTGCTCGATTTGTGCATCACTGGTGCTTTCTCCTCTTTTGTTTTCTTTTTTCCATTGAGGACGTACTTGATTTTGTGATCTATTGTTGTTACCTTAGGTTATGCCCGTTTTTGAGGTTATCTTGATTAAAGGATGTGGACTTCAAGAATCAGGAAACCATGCCATGGATATCTTCATTTCGTGGAAGAGTGGAATTTCTCATTCGGAACTTTAGTTATGTTAAACTTAACTTTAGTTGCAACTGTTGGATAATATGTTGCCGATTTCAACGATGTCTTTGAAGTGTGAGAGAAATCCACATTGGCGAGTGGATGTGCTTTCGTAAAACTAGGATTTTTTTCTAACGTGTCCCTAATTGCGGGTGCTTTCGGATATACTAGTTGTATTTTTTTCTTAGAGTCAATGGAGCATCGGTTGATCTTCCAAGTGCGCCTTCAAGAAAGCAATGCGGAATCTACAACACAAACAATGACGTGCAAGAACCGAAGTCATGCGATCAGCATATGCATGAGGATAGTGAGCACATTGATGCGAAAATTGAGAACTTCGAAGTTCTTGACAATGGGTCCCTCCAGTATGGGTACGACGGTTAATATCTCTTTCCTGTTTATCTATGAAGTTGAGTTTGTGTGGTGGGTTAGTAACCTATGGTTTTCGGTTCCTCGACAGATGTCCTCACTACCGTCGGACGGAATTAGGGCTCCTTGTTGCAATGAGATATTTTATTGTCATCATTGTCATAATGAGGCTAAATTGTGTAAAATTCAAATAAAGGTTTCCGTACCCGTTAGGATTATAGCTAAGAACCACTGTGTTTTAGAGTAGTGATAATTTTTTCATCGCTCTACTGAGAATGACATCAATGTTGATCAAAAGGAGGCATACGATCCTCACCATGAGGTCCAAAGGTAGCTTCACCTGCAAAAGTTTTGAAGTTTCTTTATACTTCTTTTTGCTTTGTACACATGAAACATGCATATAATGTGCCTTTCTTTCGGGTTATATGCACCCTTTGTAGCACCGAGCAAGAGGTGAGTGCTTTTATTGTTGCCTTATTTCTTCATTATATGTTTTACTGCTTTCTACTTTTCTTACTCTTTACGAAAAATCATGACTTATCAATGTGTCTTTGCAACATTCCTAATTGTGTTTCTGCTTATCCTATTAGGTTCAAAGAATGCGCCAACTGTGGTGTGTGCATGGCCAAATACTTTTGCGGGACATGCAAGCTTTTTGATGATGATGTAAGCCTTTAATCCTTCTATTTGTTTAGACGAGGTTCCTGTAAACGGTGTTTTGATACAGTCCTTTGTTTTCCATGAGGCTCTTGGCCTGTTTTGTGTGTAGGTTATCTAATTGCTTACTCTTTGTTTTGCAGATATCCAAGAGACAGCTTTCACTGTGATGGTCGTGGTATCTGCAGGTACTATTTTTAAATATTCATATTACGCAAAATATCATAGTAGAAATATCGTACAAGTGTGTATTGCCAAACAGTTAAAAAATGACTGTTTCACTTGTAAATTCTTAAAAAATGACTGTTTCACTTGATGTTCTTAATTGTAAAAGCTCATGTAAGCTTTTGTTAAAAGGATCAAACCAATCTTTAAAGTTTTTAAAATCTCAAACCTTTTTTTTTAAACAGTTTCATAGTTATGCCCTTAAGGGGTGTTTGGATTTGCAAGGTTTATGGGTCAAAAACCCATTTTGACCCATTTTGGGTATCAAGATAGGTCAATGTAATCTTCACTTAGTATAGTTGTTAGAGATATCCAAGGTTTTTAGTGGCAAAAAGCAAGTTGAGTAGTGTTCCACAACTCCAAATCGGTCATACATGTTCTTAGTTTCTTACGAAACTGTTCCAACTGTCATTTTTCTATAGTCATTTTGAAGCTCCAAACTAGCTTGTTTTTAGCTCTAAATCAGTTTTTAGGATATTCAATATATGAATTTAATCTGTAGGAACTTATTTTAGCTTTTAGGATAGATTTCATAGCTTAACATTGACTTCAAAACACCCCTTTATGCCCTTTTTTTAATGTCTGTTACAGAACCCATAGTGTCCCACTGCACCATGTTCTGCTTTTTACGACCATCTTAAATTTGAGACTTGGCATAAATTTCCATGTGTCACAATTAGTTTAGAAGTTAGAAATTCTGTATAGTTAGAAGTTAGTTTGATATTTTAGTTAGTTGCTCTATAAGTCTTGACTCATTCGACCCGTATGACCCGCAACCCGTTTTGACCGTGACACGAGAAGCTTTTGTTTGCCACCTCCAACCTAATTACATAATAACGCCAATCAATTACTAAATTTACCAATGTTTTATAAGTTATTCCATCATCATTATCATTATTACTATTAACTCAATATAATCATTATACATAGCTAGGGTGAAATTTCACAATCAATGTTAGATAATTGACAATAAATTTATAATTTCAATCAATTTTGCAGCATCACTATATACAACATGACTATTGTATGTTTGTTAATTACGCTAATCTTAGAAATATTAAAGCACCAATTATGGAAATAGGCTCATATATGCGTATCTTGAATTATGTGCTCAACGATTATGCTTCAAGTCTTGTGACTTCATTTTGCAAATGTTTCATCAATTTTTTTCATCAACAACCTAAGAGTAAAAGGAAAAAAATATAAGCACGACTAAATAACGATCTAAATATTCTCGTATGGTGCTCGTAATAAATATGTAACCGGTTGCTTATATAATATAAACATCAAGTAGCTAAAGATGTATCACAATGCTTTTATAACAAGTCATTTCAGATTTAAAATTAAAATAGTCGCAAGTTCATCATACCATATTTACTTGAGCATTGTTAGCTCTGGATTGGTAGTTACGAAACGAAGCACAAACATTAATACGTGATGAATGATGTCTTCACCTCAGTATCATTTAAGAGACAAAGGGTACGAATCATCGCATTTAATTGGTCCACCATTCTCATTATGGATTTGACTTAAAACTTCAACACAAATATACCCCTGAAAGTCATAACAAGTACATTACAATGAAAAAAGTTGAAAAAATATATATGGAGGTGGCAATTTTGAACCACGGGTTAATAAATTTAGCACTAGTATAGTTAAATGTAAACATGTAAATGACATAAAGGTAACATTGTGAATATGAGTATCAATGTACTCTCCTCTCTAGCACACTCACAATAGTAATAATGTGCAGGGATAAAGAAAAGTAGAAGATTGCAAAAGGATCTTGATCATCATCATGAACTTGTCATTTTTTTACAGATTAGGTCTCACTTCACGCACAAAATATTTGGAATAGTCACCGATCTTAAGAGAGGGAAAGGAAAATCAGATGCACGAACTTATTAAACATGTGTGTGTTTTTTTGAACTCGATAAGAATGTAGGCGTATGAAATTCGTGTAATGATTTGATCGATAAGAATGTGGCGTATGAAATGGCACTGGAACTTATTAAACGTGTGTGCGTTGTTTGAGCTGGTGAAATATTTGTTATACACAAGATGAAGTGCAACTTCGCTCATAAGTGTATAAAAGAGGATGAAGTGCACTTCGCTCATAAATTCCAAATCTTGAAGTGCTACACAAAATTCTAAACCACGAGTAAGCACCATGCTTTTATTCGTTGTTTTAACTGTATGTATGGATTACTTATATCAAGATCTTATTCTAATATCATCCAATGATGACTTTTCAGGCTCGCAGTTTGGTTACGGGATTTAAACTATCAATTAGTTCTTCGTTACCATGAAACCAGGAACCTGTTAGATCAGGTACTTTTGTTTATCCGACGTTCTCCCCTCTTATTAGTTTTTTTCCGTTGGTGATGACAAGATGGGAAACTGGGTCACTGACAATAATAGTTTTGCCTTAAAATGGGTCAATTTCAAGTACGGGTCATAATGCGCTGGGTTGACCCACCAACACTATCTATCCGATTTTAAAACAATATAGGCTTAAATTACGCTTACGTTTATATACCCTTTTTAAAGGCAATTTAAATCTATATATGTGAATAAATTGATTTAAGAGGTTGTATGCTATATAAAAAAAAACCTTGGGTGACTTTCCATCTCTTTGACCTGTTTAAAAAACACTAATCAAAGGCTTTGATGTCGTGAGAGCTACCTTTGGATGAGGTATACGTTTGTTAGTGTATGTAGTTTTAACATTTATTCTTTTCTTACTCCACGCCATCCGTCCTCTTTAGGTTGAACTAAATTTGGATGTTTGTTTACGCTAAAATTCAGTCATTCTTACCTTCGTGCGAATATATTGACATGAATAAATTTGATCCGAGTACGGTTAGGAAACTGATTCCTCTGCAACCAAGAAGAAAAGAAATCATGTGCTTCAATTGTGGGTTTGTGTCATTTACAATATTGAATTCCACTTTGTCTGCTTTCTATACCTTTTCCTTTTAACTTGGTAGTAAATGATGAACAAGATTCCTAGACCAACTTCTTCTAGAAATGTTCTTGAGCATCCAACTTGCTTATATCAGAAAAAAAAAAGAAATATTCGATAAGTGGGTTGCAAATGTACTTATTTAGGGTCATATGGATTTCCTTTTTAGTTTCAGCTATTTTTTTTATCGCATGATAAATTAATAGACTCATTGGTTCCTATGCAGGTATATGCTTATCATCCTGTGATTTCGAATGAGATTGTCGAAGGCTCTGTAAGGTACGCAAAACTTGAGTACACGAAGGTTTCCTCTAAATACTTAAGTACACTGAAGGTTTTCTGTAAGGTTTCCTCTAAAAATCTGCGAATGAAAAAGTTCGACATACGTCTAACAATAATTTTTTTTGTTAGTTTATAAGGTGTGCGATGACTAGAATCTTAGTAACTCTAAAAACTATAACAATGGGTCAATGGTAGAAAGAACTTAAATTGGCTAGGTTTATCACCAACAATGACATGAGCTTAGGCTCAACTGTATGACCATAGCCAAAACCCGATAACCTTTAATTTTTATTGAGTGGGGTTTAGGGTTTAGTTATTTATGTTATCGGGTTGTTGGGTTAACCCGACAAGACCCATAAAATATTATGTAACTTAAGCTACTACCAAAAAAATACATTAACTTATTAACTAGGTTTTGCTTTTTAAAGGTAAATACCTTTATATCATGTCAAAGTAGCAAAAAGTAGCTTTTCTTAGTCTACGTCACCTTTGAAGTAGATGTTCAACCAACGACATCTACCTTTAAAACCGAAATTTTTATTTTTATTCATTCATTTATTTTTACCAAACCCAATCTTGATTTGCAAGTGATGTGAATTACAGGCAACCGTGTTGGATCAGGAAGCTTCGAGAGAAGCTCACCTCATGCACATGCGCAGTTAATGGAATGTGAACTTTACAAAGGCAATGAGTGTGATCTGCCAAGTATTCATTCAAAAATGCTTTGGCCAAAGTCTTGACTCTTGAAAGCATGTAAGAAAAAAGGTTATAGTGAGGTTTCTACTTTATGCCTGTGTGAGAATGCCATTATCAAAAAATATTAGCTTAAAAATCTTAGCTTAAAAATCTTAAGTTATATGTCTTTTGGTACTCTTTTGTAGTCTATTGCTATTCCCTGTCCGACAACATAACAAAAATGACCAACATTCAAAACTTATTAAAATTTCTTACATATATGACAAGCCAATGTTGTAAAAAACACGTGATCTATTCTACTTAGAAACAACACATTATAAAACCGAAAACGCATAGCATTATATGTGTAAAAATAACCGGCAACTACAAACATTTAATTTATGAATAACATTTTAAGAAAATAACCGCCAACTAAGGCGTCCCGCTTTTTTTCATACCTGCTTTTTTCTTCATTTGTGTGTAATTTAAAAGCAAAAGTTAAGCCTTGTACTTTGTAGTTCATACATGCTTTTTTCTTCATTTGTGGTCCTATGTTCTATTTTCGCTAATGTTGGCATCTTTCACTAATTGATTGTTTACTATATGGTTTGAATTGGATAGTAACGAATCATAAAAAGCTACGAGATATATATCTTCACATAAGACCAAGTTACGGGACATATTCACAAGTGACCAACTGACCATGTTGTTCATCTTTAAAAACTACGAGACATATACTTTCACATGTGACCAAACTATAAGACGTATATTTTCACATGTGACCAAGTTGTTCATGTATCTTAAAAAGTTATGAGACATATATTTTCATATGTGACCAAGTTAATAGACATATATTTTCACATGTAACTAAGTTTTATGCATCTTAAAATTTTAAAACATAAATATATTCACATGTGACCAAGTAGTCAATATATTCTTAAAAAGCTTCAATCATTGCTCATAATTTTCACATGTGAAAATATTCTTACAAAAACTAAATAATCGTCTAAAAATCATCAATATATCTTGTTTTTGCACTTTTAATATAAACAATATGCTAGTAAGACCAATGATTTCATCCTTGCTCATAATTTTCACATGTGAAGATATACTAACAAAACTTAGATAATCGTTTATTTTTAAATGTGAAGTTCTTAAAAAGCTACGAGACGTATATTTTCAAATGTGAAGAAGTTCTTAAAAAGCTACGAGGGCGTATATTTTCACATGTGACAAAATTGTTCGCACATCTTAAAAAGCTAAGAGACATATTTTCACAAGTGAAGAATTTCTTAAAAAGCTACAAGGACGTAGATTTTCACTTGTGACGAAGTTGTTCACACATCTTGAAAAGCTAAGAGACATATTTTCACATGTGAAGAAGTTCTTAAAAAGCTACAAGACGTAAATTTTCACATGTGTGAAGTTGTTAACACATCTTGAAAAGCTAAGAGACATAATTTCACATGTGAAGAAGTTCATAAAAAGCTACGAGACGTATATTTTCAAATGTGAAGAAGTTCTTAAAAAGCTACGAGACATATTTCACATGTGAAAAAGTTCTTAAATAGCTACAAGGACGTATTTTTCAAATGTGAAGAAGTTCTTGAAAAGCTCACTTTCATACGACTATTGTCTTATCTCAGGCTTGTTTTCGACAATGAAAGGGAGGATGTTTTGGGGCGCCATGATATTTGACAATTGATATTTGGTTACGGAATGTGATTTTTCAAATCATTTCAACGATTTGCAGTGAGGACTTCAAAGTCTTTGGAAGAAATTTCGAGCGTAAGTAAATATATACATATCCTTTCTATTGAACACTTTACGGTATTATAAATGCAGTTTGCCTTCCAAAAAAAATATATATACATATCCTATGTAGACGTGGCAACTTTGGCCCATTTATATATGTCTAGGTTGATTTCGTCGTGTTTTTATTTTAAATGGTTCCCAAATGAAACGATTCAAGTCGATATGGGAACAAGTCTTTTAATGCTAGCAAACTTCTAAATCGTTTTTGTAACAAAACGTTTTTTTTTTAAATGCATTATAATAGCTTTAACTTGCAGAACACTAGAAGTGTCCGGATGGACCAACCCGCATACAAAACATTTACTGAGGTTTTCTGGTTTATGTTTTGCATTGAAAAAAGCAAGAACTTGCTGAGCAGGTGAAGGAAATGTCTCGGAACTTTGAGGTGTGATTTCTTTCTTTTTTACACTAAACATTTCTAATTTATAAAAAGTCACCTAACCGAGTTGTATTACTTTCTTTGGTGATGCAGAACAAGCTCTGATGGTTGATCGTAGAACAGATAGTCCTTTTCATATGCCAAAGCATTTAGGTCATCGTAGAACAGATGTTTTTGATTCATACATGCAGAATGATGAACATGAGTATCGACTTTCCGTACATTGTAAAAGTTATCCTGAAGGGTCCTTTGAATAAGAACCAAGATCGAAACCTTGGAATTTTTCAACAAGCTTGACTCCTATGCAAGTCCCAAATCATAATTTCTCCATTTTGTTTTTCCAAGAAATTTCGCAAGCGCATATCAAAACAGTGACAAACAAACTTACATTCATGAACACATAAACTACCCGTAGAGCAAACGTTAAGATCTATTAGAAACTAACCGAGAAGCAGAACTTGATGTATGGGGTGAAAGTCCATCTTGTTGATCGATGAGCTCATCAAATCAAGGGTCATAACCACGGCTTTAGGCATCATCAGATGAATACGAGCTTAGCCCATGACTCATCCACTGTAACCATGCAGGATGACATTTACAGGAGGATGAATAACATGTACCAAGATCGGGGATATATGGCGGCTAGTATCAAGTAATAACTAATAAAGAATTAAAATTTCAAATTTTCAAACGTGTTGAGGTTATTTAAAGAAGTGCTAGAGTAGTGCGTACATCATCGAAATGAATCAAATGAGGCTTCACCATCATGCACCACTAAGGGCATGGGTGCAACGATTCCACACCTCAGCAGAATCCCGAAACACATACTGAGGGGTGAGAGTACCCTCGATTACAACCACAAACCGAAATAACCTAATCAACAATGTACATACACCCGTAAACACTATTTACGATATACTGTAATTAAAAGAAACCACGAAAAAAGCGGAAAGAAGAGTTTATGTTTGGTTACCATGATGTAACAAGCTTCTTTTTCTTTTTCGAGACAACAACGTTTTTTCTCTCGGAAATGATTCTATCAAGATCATCTACTATCTCATCTTTGCTTATTTCCTTAAGCTCACACTTGATAGCAATAATAGCAACTTCGTTCATTAGGTTCTGCAAATAAGCTCCGATGAAACACGGTGTTCTCCTTGCAATCTTATCAAAATCAACACACCCCGCAGAGTGCACCTGCCATATCCAAAGTACTTAACCATTAGTAAAGGTCTGATAAACTTCAATAATGACAAATTCATAATCTTTAACCATACCATGTACAAGGAGTTATAGTTTTGACAAGAAACAAAAAGTTTTAATAATCGGGAGATATTCTTGAAATTTCAATGTAATGGATCAAATAACGTAGTATGAGTTGTAACAAATACAATAGTTGCACTTTCACTTGTTGAAGTTACGAAATAGTTGAAGTATATTTCATTTATATCCATAAGTTAACTAGTATCCTTACCACAATTGCAATTTAACTACTATGACATACATTGCTAAAATTTATATTCAGAATCGATTCAAAAGCATATCCAAACACCCTATATATAATACCTCCTTGTGAGTTTATGATTAGTCCTAGCTCCTAAGCATCTACATAATCAGACATCCTATTAAAGCTAATAAATTTCATGTAATTCTTAGTAAACACATCTATAATTTGTTCTCAATGGTCAACCAATTCAAGTAACTGCATATGCATTCGCATCAGAAGCTCATAGTCATAAAAATTGTATGCATCACACAATTCAAGTAGTTGGACAACATCAAATCTGAAGGATTTTGACAACATCATACCTATCGGACAAAGTAACTTGCCTATCGAACCTTCACGGTCTCAACAAAGCCGAACCAAGAACATCAGGGCCTATTAATAGCGGCAAGAACAATAACACATGAATTACCCAAAAAATCATCCTGATTTAGTGAAGGTAACTATGACCATCTAACTACATATGACCAAATAATCGGTTTCATAGTTGCTTGAGCGAACTAATTTTCGATTGTCTCATTATCACAAACTTCAAACAGCAGACTCTATGAATGGTGGAAGACTCTAATCATAAATACAGAACTTTCAGTGGCTGCACCATTTAACCTATGAATGGTGGAAGACTCTAATCATAAATGGAAGAACGCTATCAGTAAAAAAGAGTTCGAACTAGTATATCCTTGGTGATATGCATCTGGTCCTTCAACGAATAGAAAACGACGAAGAACACTCTCGCAATCAACACCACATATTTTCATGTATGGTTCAGTGACCTCGGATTGCAAAGCAAGAACTTTATTTTCATATCTTTGTCGAAACTTTAATTACTAGCTTCACCCTGCATTAACAATACGAAGTTTCTTTGGAGGTTGTCATATCAATTATTTGCCGATACCAATTGTAAGTATGAATCACTTTTAAACTTCATTAGTAATTAACTATGGGAAACTGTTCACAAACAAATAGTTAATCTGTAGGCTAAATGTCTCGTGTTAGCCGTCACCTCAATACTTTCGGATGTAAATTGGCGAAAATCAGAAGGATATCCTATGCAGTCTTTGAACACATAATCAGAGAAACAAACATAGCTATGATCAGTTAACTGTCAATGCGATCACTAATCGCTCACTAACACTATGTCTAAGCATTATTTCATGATTAAATGCAAAATGACTCAACTTGACAAAGCTAGCCATGCTCAGTTTACTATCACTCCTATCATTAATCATAGATTAGCCCTAAATTTAAGCATCATTTTATCAAAGACAAAAATACTTCACAATCAAATTACCAAGAACCAAACTTATAACAAACCTAAACACATACAGAGTTTTCCTAATTACAACAATCTCAAACAGCTTCAATAAACTAAACACAAACCAAACCGTAATCTCCATACACAAATTGACAAAATCCGAACAAACTCCAAGCCAGTTTTGAGAAAGCGCAACTCAAGGCTACGCGGTAAACTATAGCTATAATAGTAATTATCAACTAGCCCTAACTTTAATCAAATAAACCTAAAACTATCAAACAACTTCAAACAGCAACATTACATATTAAACAAAAACAAAACGTGAATTACGAATAAAACATAACAAAACTGCAATCCCTGTATGCAAAATGATGAAATGCGACCAAACTCCTAACCAGTTCCTTAAAACCACAACTCAACGGAACAAACTACCTACTGGTATAACTATCACTATAATCATCAACTAGCCCTATATTTAAGCATCATTTCATTAAGAACACATACAAATATCAAACAACGTCAATCAGCGAACTCACAGATTAATCATAAACACAAACGAATAACGAATAAAGCATAACAAAACCTCGTTAGCAGAAATCGGTAATTTCCGTGAATTTACTTATCAAAGTTTATAATCTATAACATTATGCTACTATATTCCTCGAGTGAGAATTTGAACAGACCTGAATACGAGCTCCTGTATTGGCTTGCATATTTTTTATCGTGTCACTCCCTTTACCAACAACAAGACCAACCTATAACCAAATCCAATTACATAATGTCATGTACAGAGCTGTAAGTAAGCCACTTACAACAAACTTGCAGCAACTGCAGTTACTTTTGAAATAGACTAATAGAGTACCTTTTTGGTCAAAAATTTGCATCGAAAACTGTTGGGTCCCACCGTGACCACCACTCTACAAACAAACTGAAGCTAAGCGCACTGAACCTACACGATTCACTGTTTCAAATAGAACGTAAGTTGTGTGTGATCGTTAGCGTTATCAATAGCATGTTACCAAATAGCCTTAAAACATATAACGAATAGAAAACACCAAATATGGTTAAAGGCTCTATATATATATCTCAGCAAGAACCTATATTTATATATTGCATGTACTCGTGTGTGATCAGTTAGCGTTATCGAGTGATTCGAACAATACAGATCCCACATGCGAATACACTTATAACCTTAAAACTTCATTACTTACTTATTTTTCACCGCGAAGATGATGTGATACAAACTTAAATTTGCTAATAAGATCGAACTTTATTCCTAAGCGATAATCTTCACATGCGAATATATTATAACTAAAATTATATCCACTTATAACCTGAAAACTTCCACTGATAATCTTCACAATCTTAAATCCTTTATTAATGTCAAAACTTCATTTCTAACTAAACTTATACGCACTTATAACCGCAAAAATCAATTACTTACTAATATTTTTCACACGTGAAGATAATATAATCCAAACTTAAATCCGCTAATAACGTCAAAACTTCATTCCTATATGATAATATTCACATGCGAAGATAATATAACTAAACTTATACGCACTTATAACCGCAAAAATCAATTACTTACTAATATTTTTCACACGTGAAGATAATATAATCCAAACTTAAATCCGCTAATAACGTCAAAACTTCATTCCTATATGATAATATTCACATGCGAAGATAATATAACTAAACTTATACGCACTTATAACCGCAAAAATCAATTACTTACTAATATTTTTCACACGTGAAGATAATATAATCCAAACTTAAATCCGCTAATAACGTCAAAACTTCATTCCTAACGGATAATATTAACATGCGAAGATAATATAACTAAACTTTATATGCACTTATAAGCTCAAAAATCCATTACTTACTGATATTTTTCACACACGAAGATAATGTAATCCAATCTTAAATCTGCTAATTGCATCAAAACATCATTCCTAAGTGATAATCTTCACATGTGAAGATAAATAGATAATATAACTAAACTTATATGCACTAATAACCTCAAAAATTCATAATCTTCACATGTGAAGATAATACAACTAAACTTATATGCACTAATAACCTCAAAAATCCATAATCTTCACATGTGAAGATAATACAACTAAACTTATATGCACTAATAACCTCAAAAATCCATAATCTTCACATGTGAAGATAATACAACTAAACTTATATGCACTAATAAACTCAAAAATCCATAATCTTCACATGTGAAGATAATATAACTAAACTTATATGCACTTATATGCACTAATAACCTCAAAAATCCATAATCTTCACATGTGAAGATAATATAACTAAACTTATATGCACTAATAACCTCAAAAATCCATAATCTTCACATGTGAAGATAATATAACTAAACTTATATGAACTAATAACCTCAAAAATTCATAATCTTCACATGTGAAGATATTCGATACCTTATATATTCACATGTGAGTATATTCGATACTTAATATCTTCACATGTGAAGATATTCGATACCTTATATCTTCACATGTGAGTGTATTCGATACTTTATATCTTCACATGTGAAGGTATTCAATACCTTATATCTTCACATGTGAGGTATTTGATACCTTATATTCATATGTGAAAACAACTAGCATTTCATCGAACACATAATGTACATTGACAAACCATCAGCAAAGGACATGTTCATCTTTCATTTTCTTCATCCAATTATCAACTTAACTAATAACTAAAATCAAACACATAAAACACAAGAAATAAATTATCTATAATCATTGAATTAAAAAATATATGAATCAAAAGCTTAATTCAGACTTACTCAATACCTTTGTATAATACATTCTTTGATAGTAGTTGTCACTCTTTAATGGTTAGCTGTGATATTTTATTAATGATGATGATTATTATATATTGATGATTGGGGTGATCGGTGATGATTACTGCCGTGGATGGAGGTGATTGGCAATGATTGAGCTGACGGTGGTGATCGGTGATGATTACGGTTGTAGATGGCGGTGATCGGTGATGATTACGGCGGTAGATGGTGGTGATCGGTGGTGATTATGATTGTAGATGGTGGTGATCGATGATGATTACGGTTGTAGATGGTGGTGAATGGGTGAAGACTCTGGTGGTTGCTGGTTGATGGTTTTTGAGAGTTTTTGTAGTTTCACACTTTAAAAGTGAGGTACGTGTGTTTTTTTATTTATTTATATAGTATATTTGAAAGTAAAAGGCTACATTAACATTTGATCATAGCCATTAGATTTAAAAAAAGGAGGGATTAGATGGAGGGCTAGGATCTCTTCTCGCGTTCTCACAAAAATTAGACTTCTCACAAGAAACACCCCATATATATATATATATATATATATATATATATATATATATATATATATATATATATATATATATATATATATATATATATATATATATATATATATATATATATATATATATATATATATATATATATGGAATATATTAGCTACAATTTTGTAAAAAAAATGTGGGTCTGATTATTTTGTGGGTCATGATCTTATTTATGAGTCCACTGAATCATGCTAAGTGTATTTTTATGAAGGATTGTAGCCAATTGCCTACAAAAATTATAGCCATTAATTTTATCCTCTATATATATATATATATATATATATATATATATATATATATATATAAATATATATATATATAAGCAAAACAAATTATAACAAAAAAAGTTACAATATGATATAGATCTGGAAATCCTTGTTGGCGATCATCATCAAACACATAAACGTTGTGGTGAAGGTGACCGGAGGTGGCTGACCACTTTGGCAGTGGGGAATGGAGGTGACCGGAGGAATGGCCTCGTGGGAGGTTTATTGGGACACTGATGGTGCAGGTGGTAATGTGGGGTTTGTTTGTTGGTTGTTGGTGGCGGTGGTGGTGATTTGGTGGTGGGCTGATGGTGGTGGTGGTGATTTGGCGGTGGGTGTGACTTGTGAATTGTGATGGTGTAGTGGAAGAGAAACAAATGGTGTATATGGTATGATTAATTAATTTTACTCACCACACCACAAAACAAAACTTATTACCAACAAAACCATATACACTTTCTCTCCAAACTCTTTCTATCCTAATTTAAGTGTTCATAATGGAATTTTTAGATGTCCTAAATTAAGTGTTTATAGAATATTTCAACAAATGAGATGACACTTTAGTGAGTGAAAATGATATTTGATTGGTGGAGAGTGTAGTTAGTAGAATTTTCTAAAACTTTGTGCATATGAATAGTGGACATTTAATATGAGACGGAGGGAGTAATTGTTATTGATTGTGGTAGTTGATGGGTCATGGGTGGTGATGATAGATGATATTCACCATAAAGAAGAAGAAGATAGATCAATAAAAAGAGAGGGGAATGATGTTGATATTTGATTGTGGATACATGTGAGATAAGGACAAGTGTATATCTTTATGTGCTAGTTATAAGAGTGTGTTAATACAAATAAGCCGTAAAAACGTTTATTTATATTTTACGATCTTCTAATGTTTTGTCGATAACAAACGTAAAATCATTTTAACGAAACAAATAAAATACGTAAATGGTTTGAGCCAATAGTTTTCTAACACACTTACGTTTTCACATAAAACACTAAAACAAGTATAAGTGGTTTTATGATTTTGTAATACATATGTACAACAACTAGTGTTTACATATTGGGCTAATATATACATAACTAGTATGTATTATAATAGGTAATACAATTGGGTAGAAACTTAAGTATTTTGACCCATTGACCAAATATATTGAATGTAGTTGGGTACAACCCATGGAGCTTGACCCATAACTCATTGCATGACATCATGCTTATGTCATATATGGATATTATCCATGACCCATGGTTTTAATCCATGGCCCATAGTTTTAATCCATGTATCATGGACTAGATGCATTGCATCTTATAGATACACTAGCTTCATAGCCCGCCCAGATGGGCGGGCTAGCTTCATTATATTACTTGATGAGGTTTAGTTGGTCATTTTGAGGTTTCAAGTATTGATTGAAATGCTTTCCTATAGTGGCATTAAGATCATAAGGCATGTTAATGAATAGAAAACTGAATCGTAATTCATGGTGAAGCATGTATATTGTAGTCACTTAAGTGTCTTCTTGTTTAAACCACCATCCCCTCGTATTTATTGTCAAGTTCAAGACTTAATAGATCACTTTTTGAATATCATGCGTCATTTATTACTATATATCATACATGCACCACAATGTTTGTACTAAAACAGCCTCACAATATTATTAATGCATGTTGTCAAAATATACATTATATTCCTTGCATGTGAAACGAAAAGAGTATTAACATGTTACACGTATACAAACAGCTATAAACACAAAAATGTGAAAGGAAATAAATGATTGTTGCTTTTGTCCATATAAATTTACCATTCTTTTTCAATTATGGCCACTACAATATGAGTGTATTGGCATTAAGTTGTTGAGATAAACAACCTTTCATATCTGCAAGAATTAAAAGACATAGTTAGCATAACATGATGAGTGTGGTAGAAACTAAATTTAAATTCAAAACTTTTATGAGTCAAATGGAAAACTTTAAATAGCTGGTAAAATATGTTGTGATTAGAACCAGTGAAATAGTTGCTTGGCCATTCCTCGATGTTTAAAGAGTGATTAATGAAACACAGAAAAACTACCTCAGTTCAAGCTATAATAACGCTCATGAAGTAGTTATTCGAATTGTGAATAAAAATTATAAAATTTCGTCGAGTACAGAAGCACCCATCAAACATAATTGTTTTTTAACTTACTCATCCTCTAGAGGTAGAACTAATTTGTGAGTACTTCGATATGGTTCATTCAATGACCCAGTCAAATTGACATCCTGAAAATATAACTATCTAGAGAAAAGTTCAATATAGAACTCATATTTGTCATAGAACCAATGAACCAATCATAGCCACTCATTTTTTTAATTAAAATATAAAGAATAAACTTTCACCCTTTTTTTAAAAATTAAATATCTCACAAACCGTTAATCGTTACGCCAAAAAAATCATACCATCTCATAGATATGCATTGTTATATACTTTCGACGAACTTTTTAAAAAAAAATCATCTAGAAGAATCACATGTGATTTGTAAAAATCACATGTGATTTCTTAAAATCATATGTGATTTGATTTTTACGAATCACATGTGATTTTTAAAAATCACATGTGAATTTTACAAATCACATGTGATTTTTCTGGACGAACTTTTAAAAAAAAAAGTTCGTCGAAAGTATATAACAATGCATATCTATAGAAAGATAATTTAATTCTCGTCACGATGGTGTATTTTTTGTAGCTTGAAGATTTACCGTTTGCAAGATATGTTGTTTTAAAAAAAAGGTGGAAAATGATTTTTTATTAATTTAGATAAAAAAAATGGATGGATGTGATTGGTTAATTGGTTCTATGACAAATTTGAGTTCTATATGGATCTCAACTCTAACTATCTATCAGGTCGAAGTTAACACATAAATAGATAAATGTCAAGCATTTGACTGGTGTATGACTTCTTTTACCTTCATGGATAAATAAGTCTCCAAAAAGCCCTTCAAGTATGAATAGTTTGGTTTCTCTAGGCTGAGTACATATGACGTTACATATAGCCCCACGAAGAGAATTAAACTTCAGATTCTAAGATAAACTGGAGAATGTGAGTGGTTTTTCCATAACCAGTTTCACCTGAGATGATAACATGTACCAGGCACATTATCTTATTGTAAAATTGCATTAAAACTTGATCATATGTTGGCTGATGTATGTTTCTAAGGTAATTTTTTCCTATTGACCCCAGCTATATATTATGTGAAATGTGTAATCTGTTTGTTCTTGCTTTCTTTATTAGTATCAGATAAAATTAATAAGACCAGATAAAATTTAAAAAACTCCTTATACTAAAGACATGAGATCATTACCTATTGCGATCCCATATATCAACTTGCGCACCACCACCTGTTGCGAAAAGATCACTTTCCCACTGATTGTCCACATCCCTAAAACGATTAGAAATATTAAACTGATATTAGTACCTTTTGAATGAAAAAAAATGAAAACGCATGATGTAGAAAACTTACTTTGAAATGCATGATGTAGAAAACTTACTTTGGAACCCTCCACAGTCTAACACTGAAACAATTGAGATAAGAATATACACTTTATAAAGCTGTATTTATTCGGAGGACTATAATACTGAAAGTAAAAGTTGGTCAGGCTTCTTACGTGCAATAAGTTCCACATGACACAAGCACACGTCCATCTGTAGATACTGTTAAACCCCATACAAGACCTTGGTGACGAGAATATTGGCATACAGTTTTTCTACATAATAAACCATAATCAACTTAAACTACATAACATCATAAAAAAATAAAAATTAAAAAAAATCAAGGACGGGATTGAAAAACAAACATCTTTAAAGAATATAAAAAAATAGAATAAAAGAAAAAGAGATGGATATGTAATCAAGCAAAATAATAAAGAAATCAAGGACTGGATTGTATTACATACTTGTTCTTTTAACATTGCAATTGAGTATAAAGACACTATCATGCATTCCTACATGGATCTTACCGGCTGCAGTTAAATATAAAGAAACTATCTTGCATTACAATTGCCCCCAACAACCCCAAATTCAACACTATGGGCAATTCCATTAGAGTTGCAAAAGAAAATTTAACTCACCAAGTCAACATATGGGCCTAGCACTTTTCTTGCTTTCTCTTCATTTCTGACCTGCAATTAGAAACATGACACAAGTTCATATACAACCTTTCTTTGATATCTTGGTAACATAAGGCATGTCAATATTGTGCAAATAATGTTCCGAAATAAATTTCAACAATACTGAAGTTCTAAACAATAACTAAACACAACATAATCATACTTTATAAGCACTTATTTCACTTGTAATTTAGTAATTTCTAGCTTGACAACATAATCAGCAATATAAACAATAAACACCACTAATTACAATCAGGGTAAATAACTCAATATTTTGTTTGGTATGATAATAATGACATTGTTAGGTAGCATATGCTTACCTTTTCTGGTGTTTCGCCAACACAATGTACAAAGGATCCTTTTAATATTCTCCGGCTTTCAACTTGAAGAACTGCAAAATGATGCATCCACTGTGAGATTTGCACATTGTGTAATTGCCACACATAATAAGTGGCGTTCCTCATGCCATTGTGCAAAGAAGAGAAGTGTGATGGTACTTTCAGGAAGTAATAACATTTTTACAATGATAACTCACTGAGTAACAATTTTTCTAACTAATCAGTTTGACCAAAACCTTAAATAACTATAATCTTTGAATTGTGCGCATACTAAATTACAATAGAAGACGGTGCTTACAATAGTAAACATAAATAAAAACAAAACTTTAATGTTAACATCAGAGATTGCATTTATTCTAATAAGAATAAGTCACAAAATATTAAGATGTCGTAATGTTTTTGATACACAAAAAATAAAATTCCTACCAAACATCCAATACTTGTGAATAAAATCCCAATATCAGTCTTTTACAAAGTTATCTTCATAGACATTCTACCAAACACTTTGTGTGCATAGAATCTCATCATGAAATTAATTATGAATCCAAATTATAATTTCACCACAAATTACATAAAAGCAAATCAATCAATAAACAGATAATGATATAAAAAGATTGTAAAAATCAATAGCATACATGTGTGTCACACCCCCAAATTACCTGTTTTGCAGCGGAATGGAATTCCTGGGGGATGACTGTCATAGCATCAAAGTTACAGTTATATCGAATGACCTAAAGTGTCGTTTTGAAAATATCGTTTGATTAAGTAAAATAATCAGAGTTTACAAAACATAGGTCCCAAAATATTTCCAATATACCAAAATGAGTTTGTTACAATCAAACGATAGTTAAGTGCATAAAATATATGTGAGATGCGTCGACACCGCGACTCTATGATAAGTCCACATGCATGCCATGAAGTGAATGCCTTAGATACCTGAGATAAAACATGCTAAAAGTGTCAACACAATGGTTGAGTGGGTTCATAGAGTTTGTTTAACAAGTAAAGCTTTTAAAAAGCGTTTATGCAGCAAAGGCAAGGTTTTTGGTCATATAGAATAGTCCACAAAAGCAAAGGCATTGTAAATCCACTCAGTTCCAAGTTCCGCCCATACAAAACTTGCAACCTGTGTGTTCACAACCCACTGCCAAAACATGTCTAGTTTATGTTCATGCACACGTTGTCAAATGAGGTCACAAAGCAAAGGCATTGTAAATCCACTCAGTTCCAAGTTCCGCCCATACAAAACTTGCAACCTGTGTGTTCACAACCCATTGCAAAAAATATAGTGTATCTAGTGGTCAAGTGTACGATGTCATAATAGTTCATAGTATAGCACCACGTATATAATAATTCAGGGATGCTCCGAACATGGGAGACTTTGCACTGCTCCAACAAGGGATACTCCTTTGTCACTCGACCACCTAGGCGAGAATTATTGAGAGCGCTCCACCAATAAGGCGAGACTTTAGAACGCTCCACCGATATGGCGAGACTTTGTACACTCCACCAATAAGGCGAGAATTATTGAGAACGCTCCACCAATAAGGCGAGACTTTGCACACTCCACCAATAAGGTGAGAATTATTAAGAACGCTCCACCAATAAGGCGAGACTTTATAGTGATGCTCCGAATATGGGAGACTTTAGGTCAAGGTCATGCACGTACGGTTCAATAAGTTCAAACAAGTCATAATTTTGTATTTAAGTTCAAGAGTTCCGTTCAAAAGTTCGTAATTAAGTTCAAAGATTTAAGTCGAGTTCAAAAGTTCAGAACAGTCAAAGAGCTCGAATAATATCAAAAGGTTCAAGATAGTCGAAGCGTTCAAAATCACGTCAAACAAGTTTAAAATATATCAAAAGGGTCCTTTACAAGTTAAAAGAGTTCAAATATATGTCAAAAAGTTCAAATCAAGTCCAAAGTGTTCACTTATATGTTAAAGGGTCCGAATCAATTTAAAAGAGTTCAAATATACATGTCGAAGGGTTCAAAATCAAGGAAAGCGTTTCAACTAATAGCGTTCATAACATAGTGATCAATTTAGTTCGGGCATAATCTACTTACGTGCACATAGAGTGAAACAAAAGATATTTAAGTTCATATAAATGTAAAGTAAAAGCAAGTAGTTGAGCATGTATCTCCCCCGAAGAGTTTATAAAACAATTAAACGAGTAAAAGTGGGGCTACGAACTCACCTGATGCAATGATTATGATGACAAAAGTAGATACACTGAAATGAGGTGCGATCTCTATCCGCAACCTAATATGAATGATGTGTTCTAATGTAAGTCATGAAACAATGTCGTGCATGCAAACTCATATGAAATCCATACCACTTGTACATTTGAAAATAATATTTATCGTCTAAATATAGGTTTATGACATCTCGTCATATTATAAAATACTTTACAAGTATTTATGTTGAAACAACCTCCTACGATAGTCGTTTAGTGATTTATCAAGAATTTATAGCTTTTCGTCGCAAAATAATGTACTTTGATAATTTGTGAAAGTGACTAAATGACCTCGAAACGCTAGTCGTAAAATAGTGAATATCGAGTGTTAGGAAACAAACTCAACGGTTTTGGAAAGCTTGTATCATTATCTCAAAGTTTTAGCATTTAAGTTTTTATCATAGAGGTCTCGATCATAGAGAAAAACATAGGCGAAGTAGGGTACTTGTACCCAAAATATTGTTTAAGGGTGGTTTTCGGTAAAGTTTAAGTGACCGTATTTTACTCGTTACAACTCCTTTTGACGAACGGTTGGACATTTTAGAAAATAGGCTAGGCGAACTTACTTTTGTTAGAAGACATCACTTTATAAAAAGTATTCCATCAATGCTAAAAACAACCCTCAACATGGTCATTCGCGGCCGTAATGTTTGTCTATTAGAAAATATATTAGTTATGCTTATATAAAATAGTTACGGCAACTTTGTTTAAACGCGTGTAATTTAATCGTTACAAGTCCGTTTTCTACGTTTTATATGTCCTTAGCTTCGTATTAAAGTATACTAATATATTTTTGATAAGTCGACTCATTTAATAACGCTTAAGACTCATTTTTGACTCGTAAAAGTTTGAGACAACATGCTGAATTTTCTGAAAATTATAGTTTTCGTCGTTAAACTTGAAAATAGCATAACTTTTTCGTTATAACTCCGTTTTAACCCATTCAAGCGGCCACATTTTCGTTTTAAAGTATATTTTCTGAATATATAGCCCAAAAATTTTTACAAACTGTCAAAATTTCCAGAATTAGCAAAAAAAAATGATCAGACCCTTATTTATAGTTGTCGAAAATGATTTCTCTCGCGTAAAACTTATTCTAACCACTTCAGACCAACGCCAAAGCTATTCTAAGCCTACCATACACCTTCTTAGGGTGTCATGGATTCCTAGACATCATCAAAAATGATATGTTTCAAGGGATAATTATAGGATGATATATATATATATATTTATAGCACTTAAAAACAATTAAAGTGGTATAGATAACCATATAACTTGCATGTTTTTCTCAAGCATGATAAAATGACCATAATATGCATATGAAAGAAGAAAATGATCATGAAATGCTTACTAGTTACTTGATGAGGTTTAAATGAACAAGGGTTTATCCTAAATACCATAGGTTTTTATTCCAAAACCTTACTTAAGAGTATGCCTAAGTTGTGAAATTACTTGTCTTGAAAAAAATTATGATCTTCTTGTGCTTCTTCTTCCTTGGCCGGTTGATAGAGTGAAAAAGATGAGAGAATTGTTTTGTTTTACACTTAAGGATATGTGTCATGTATGTGCTAATTTGTATAATATCATTAAAAATATATAAATATCATTGAAGACATAGATATTTAGGTCTCAAAAA
This sequence comes from Chrysanthemum makinoi, assembly GCA_910596185.1. Lineage (NCBI taxonomy): Eukaryota > Viridiplantae > Streptophyta > Magnoliopsida > Asterales > Asteraceae > Chrysanthemum > Chrysanthemum makinoi. The sequence continues at coordinate 324,861,179 of OU343221.1, forward strand.
TTGTGTGTCATTCATTTGTGTCGACATACACAAGAAATAAAAAGGAGTGATGTATTTAAATGAGTAAATGCATTTTAATGCTAACTTTATTGTGTAATAAGTAAATATATTTAGGTATTTAATGTAGCATTAGCTAGAAATAAATTTTAACGGAGCAAAATAAAATATATCAAGGTTGTAAAAATTATAAAAATACATTTCTTGCAAAAATTTAGTGAAATAATAATTATCGAGTAGTGTTTACGAAAACCGTCGTAAATATATAAATATAACAATTTATATACAAAATAAATTTAAAACACCGGGTAAACTAATAATATAATTTTTATGGTCTTAAAATGAGTATAAAAATATATCAGGATAATTTTTGGAAGTATCGGATCAATTATTCAAAATAAGTGATCGTACGATAGCGTTTATTTAATAAGAAAAATATACGTTAATGAAATATAAATTTTCTCCGGGAATGAATAGTGTTTTGTGAATAATAAAATTTTGAAATATGTTCTCATAATATCAAAACGACTACGAAAATAATGAATAGTAAAATGATGAATAGTAACCGATGAATAGTAAATTCCCGAGATGAATAGTACTTTGAGAAGTGACCGGAAATTGAGAATTGTGACAATGTGTCATTGTGTTTATAAAACCCTAGCCACGCATGTGATTTGGATTAAAGATGATGAGATTGTTTTGTAGCGTATGATTGTTTGATTGTTTTGGGATTGAAAATGGGTTTTGATTTGGTGTTATTGATTGAGAAAGATGGGATTGTGAATATATTTTTTGAATTAGATGATGCGTTTTGATATTTGAATGGAATTGATTTTGGAAATGCGAGTGAAAAGGTGGTGTGGTTGAACAAAAGGATTGACTGGAAGAGTTTGTTAGTATGATAGGATGGGAATATTGTAGAAAGAATAGCAGTTTGAAAAGAAGAGCTTACACCATAAAATGGGGATTGCACCACTGGTATAAGCGCATATACATGGAACTCCAAACCCGAGTTCGAATCTAGCCAGTGACATTTTTTTTTAAATGTAGTTGGAGGTTGTGCCATGTAAGCATTTCCATGTCATCATAGATGCTCCATGTCAACATTATAATGCCATGTAAGCATTAGTGACGTGTCATGCTTAGTCCCATATATATGTATAGATAGATTGTATCTACTTGATATCCATGATCCATAACCCATGACCCATGACCCAAAACCCATGGGCAAAAGGGATCGTCCCACGGATCCCCAGTATTACACTGGACGGATCCCTCAAGTGAGGGATCCGTGGGATCCGTGAAACAGTAGCTATTTTCTCTCTATAAATAGTGAGTCATTTCTTCATTGTTTCTCACCCCTTTCTCACATATTTTCTCTTTGAGTTATAAACTCTCTAACCTCAGATCCAAGTGATTTATGTGTGTAGTTTTTTTTTTTGTGATTCTCTAGGTTCCTCTTAAAGGCGAGATCACCATCTTTTGAAGACGAGCAAGCTCAAGTCCATGAGTTTCCATGCTTCGTTATCATCAAGACTACTGAAATTCTCTTGTTGATAGTTCTTTTCTTTCTCATAAGAAGTGTAGTGTTGAAGACATTAGTGAAAGATGTCTAAAAGAGTCAAGACGAAGATATTAGTGAAAGGTGTCGATCGTCCGTATTGAAAGCACTAGTGAAAGGTGCTTAGAAGTCAAGGCTAAAGGCATTAGTGAAAAGTGCCTTGAAGATCTAGTCAAAGGCATTAGTGAAAGGTGCTTTGAAGATCGAGTCAAAAGGCATTAGTGAAAGGTGCCTAAGGTGTACATTCGATATGGTGTGATTCGATGTACAAGATAGATTAGTATTGGGTTAAAGGATATTGATATCCTTGTTGATGTTGTGAAAATGAGTAGATCTCCTTTGGGGTTAGGTGTTTTGTAGTGTTTGGGTAGTAGTTCCTCCATTGTAATGGAACTCGGTATTTAGCCTAGTACCGGATAAGGGTAGGCGACGTTGTGATAGGTTTGGTTCTACCTCGTGGAAGACCCCGGTATCTAGCCTTGTACCGGATAAAGAGTAGGCAACGTTGTGAATGTTTCTACACCATAAGGAGCTGGTGTTGTGTAGTGATTACAAACTCTCGAGTAGGTGACTCGGGGAGTGGAGTAGGGCAAGAAAGGTGTCCTTGTAGCCGAACCACTATAAATACTCGCGTTGTGGTTTTGTTATTCTCACTCTTTATCTTTTCATTACATATTTATATTTCTATATGTTTGTTTATCAACATCCAACACACATCCAAATAAATTGACATAAGTCGATCTAAATAGTTTAAAACGAAATTTTAATCGGTAAAACTATTCAAGTAGGGTTGGAACAAATTACGCATATATCAAATCCTTTTGTCTTCTGATACATGGTCAATATCACCTCTCAATGGAGCAATAAAGTATTTGGTTGTACGCCCGAATGGTTCCCACTTTATAGGAATCATTATCGCCTTTTCAATCTTCTCGATTTGATCCAAGATCGATGTTTTGTCTTCAGAAGAACTTACGAACATGCCAGAATTGTTCTAGAAAAACAGTGAGCAAATATTAAGAAAGTAGGAGTGTACATGGCATCTAAAAATACCATATGTTACTACTTGCTAAATAGCCTTTCTCAAACATTTTCGAATACTCTATTGTTACATATATGTTACCTTGCGTAAAGCTAGATTCGAAGGTGAAAGTTTCACCTTAGCCATCTTGATTATATCGTTACACTGTTGTTCAGTTCAAAAACCCGGAAAGTACGGCGCTCGAGGTTTCCAACACAAAATCTAACAATTACAATATCAACCATAAACGAAACTCAGTACACGAATATACCATCTATATACATAGTTCACAAATAGTAGTCATAGCACTATAGTAAGTTATATAAACACCAGTGCATCACATAAACAACTCTACCTGTGAGAACAACCACCTTCAGCGTATCAGTATTAGGTGACGCATTATATATATATTATTCCTGGAAAAAAAAAGTAACAGCATTTTTACATTAATTAAGAGGTTAAAAAAAATATTGCGGCCATGGTATAAACCGTTAGCTATTAAGTAATGAACTTTAAAATTAAAATCTTTTGAAAGCGCATTTAAAGTAGAGGTGTTCCGATAAAGTTATCTTGTTTTTTCGACGACACAATAAACCGTAAGGACCTCAAAAAGCTTAGGGTTGTTTATGATTAGCTCTGTTACTGTTTTGGTAGTTATCCCATTCACACACACATACATACATACCTCGTCCATCTCCATATCGTCCTCAATAGGAAGTACTCCCGTGGCTGCAATCTATTTTTTAAGCTCGCTATCCAGCTTTAAACGGTGGCTCATACGCGTCCTGCATATCCTGCTTGCTTACCTGTATATATACAAACTTGTAGACGTCAACCATGAACCACGTTTCTAAACTTTTCTTCAAAGCAAAGAACACGTATTGCAACATACTCGTAACCTTTTTTAGCCACCACCCAACAAATGGTAATTAGGACTTTTTTAAAAAACCACAAAGAATTCTATTATATTTGTTAACATCAGTATGTACAACATCATATCAGATAAATTGAGCGTCAGTCAATTTTTGAGCTCTTTTGACCAACCTCAGACCCTGACGTGTAATACCGCTGCTAACATTTTTGAAGTTTCTGATCAAAGGCATTGTGTGGATCATGCCTAGAAAGACTTTACCTCTTTGTCAACATCATTCCTCCTTGCAACACAATTCTTGGTAGATCTTAAAATTGGCTGTGTGAAAAAGAACACTTGTCAACTTACACAATTTGGAAGATTAGGATCGAACCTACAAAAGCCGTGGGTTATCTTTTTTGAACCAATTTTTGCGCTTACGTTGACCAAGAAAGCAGCAAGCATACAGTAACTAAAACTTATGTAATAACTATTTGTAACATAGTTTCAAGAAAAAGAATTATACATTATCAGAACATAATGAGGTACATGTATCCCGTAGCTCTTTTTACCATTTTATAAGATACCAACTAATGCAAAAATATGAACACGCCATTTCACCTTGGGACAAATGATCATAAAACGGATAGTCGAACAATAAGTTAAACAAAAAACAACAATGAAAAAAATCACGTGTGATAATATTTCACATAATTACAGTGCATTCTAGGGTGTTTATGTGGGGTTTTTATCTCAATTACATGTGTTCGTATGTTGCACTACACTTACTAAAGAGATGTTTGGGGATATCTTATTGACCTATCGAACCAACCTATTTCACAGTGATAGATTATTTACTGAATACACTTGTTGTACTATACGTTATCACAGTAATAGATTAATTACTGAATATGGTAATTCTCTGGAACTTGAATGCAAAAAAAATATACGTTGGGTAACCTACAACCCGTTTGACCCCTTTCCTTTTAAGCTAATTATAGTCGACCATTCTCATTTGACCCGTTATAAAAATAATGTAACACGCCCACTGTATTTTCAAAACTCAAGTGAAAACAAACAAAAACCGAAGCAATATAATAGAAAAGAGTTTTTACCTCATCTTTAAGCCAATGAAAGGAAGCCCATATCATCTGAAACTTAGGACCCTGTGGAATGGCAAATAAGCTTGAAGATTTGTTACCAGGTTCCCAGATTCTGTAACTTCAGTTTCAAATTCGGTGCCATTTTCAATCGTGGTTATGTAATCAGCAACTTAACCTCTCACGGTGTCCCGTGAGAATTCTAAGGTAAACCCGATGTCCTTGCCCTTCTTCGTGGCACCGTACTTTTTAAAGCAAAAGAAAATAGATAGAACATATATGAGAAATACTACTCACTAATTGAATACAAAAACAATATAATGTCTTTTTTTCAGGTACCTTGATTACGTAAGTGACATGGGATTCACGTCAGTGGCCAAGTCATCATTCAATTTGTTGCTTCTAGAAACTGTAAAAAGGTTCGTTCGCAGCCACAACTCCAGCCATGGACACTTGCCATGAGTAGCGTGAACACCTCGATTTCAGCCCAAAACTCCAATCACTCTACGGTTGTTTTGATTGCTTAATTTTACGCGATAACCCAAGTTTTGTTTTCAATATGAAAGGAACAACAGAAAGCAATCCTAAAGGTTCGGTAAAACTGTTCGTCTCCTTACTCGATGTCAACATTCAGCTGATATCTCTTCATCAAATATTGGATTTCTTGTTCGGCGAATTAAGATCAAATAAAAAAAGTTTAATCAATAGGAAAAGCGCCAAAAGCTAAACAAAAACCTGTTAGTAAAACAAAAGCACCATTGCCGCTTCGCCCTTGGTTGATGTTTCAGTTCAGAAGTTAGACCTTTAGAGACCATTGGTCACTTCAATTCCTTACTACTACCTCAACAACACTGGACCGACGAAGATTTAATGTATCAAACACCCCTAAGGTTATTAATATGTGCTTACTGAACGTCATATGCATCAAAAACGGCTGAGCCTCTTTTCAAAATCATCAACATCATTCGAGACATAACTGCAAAAATGAAAATAATAATAAGGCTTAATAGATTGTCAAATACATAATTTTTTGCAAATTAGTTGTATAAAAACCAAATCTTACTTCATTTGATTTCTGCTGAGTCATCTTTCTATCTAGTTGCAACAACACCATTCTAATTCTCAATCACGCTTTTTTAGTTCTACCTACATAACACTATTATATAAAGTCATTGTATAACGTTTAAGGACCTTATTCTTTATAAAAGTATAATCATTTATTAAATTAAATGTGGGGTACGAAGAAGATGGTAAACCACAAACTTACGGGTAATGTAAATATGATGTTTACCAGACTTTAAAAAATAATACAGAGACAAACGATCGAATAAATATGCCAATTATAATACATGATACATATGCAGAAAGTTACCAGCGTACAGGTGGCTTACACAGACAAACGATCGAATAAAGAGAATACACACGCCATGGCTGCAACCGTAATAAGTTGCCCCAACACGATACGATGTATCTTAGGTTTATCGAATCCTCAGAAACTCATGACAACCTACACGTGTATCGTTTGCAAAGCCAGACACCAAAAGGCAACCTTTGGCTAAGACCGATAAACAGCCGACCATAGAGGATACCTCCGCAGTGGCTGCAACCATAATAAGTCGCCATGCCAAAATGCGGATAACCTCAAGTCTATCAACTTCATCGAGACTCGCCATAACCCATTACAATTATTATCAACATCACTCGCATCTCATAAAGAGAAATTTCTGTGACCTGAACAAACAGGATACATCCCCCGTGGCTGCAAGCATAATAAGCTTCCAAGCCAAGGTGGCTTTCTTTAATCGAACCGGCCAAGACTCGTCCAAAAAGTCTGTTACAACCAATGGCATCATCAGTCCCATCTAAGAAAACCCTCAGGAAAAAAAAACAGTATCATACTAACGGCATGATCATTCTCGTATAAGCAAACAAAAAAAAAACAGTCATCTTCAAGTGACGCAACCCAATAAACCTAACAACAAAACCTTAATTTTAATATCCGGTACCTTTAAAGGTATATATGTTAAACATGAACAAAACGCATAACCAAATGCACAACCAGTTGTGTATCATCTTGATATAGTAATCCCTCATCCTTCACCAAAATTAGTTTTGCGAAGCTCAATACACAAAATTAACTAACTATCGAAATTAAGATCTAACAAAGGTACAAAATAAATAAAAAACTTGCAGCACATTCCACATCATAGGGTACCCTGGTGTAATAATCAACCCTGTAACAATGCCAGCAACAATTATTTACACACAAATGTTAATTAAAAATAAATTCAATTATCCAATAAAATAATTTAGCTTCTATGGCACGATCAACCTGCAAGAAGCGGTGTGGCTGTTGTTTCAACAAATAGTTTGTGTGCACCTTGTTACATAACTGAATCAAAAGAAAGCAAGAACATAACAAATTGATTCCAATTCTTCAAACTCACCTTGTTGTTCCAAGATGCATTCGAGTGTGTGAAAAATTCTGGAAGAATAAGCGGCGGTTTGATGGAATGACACGTATCACCAAATCCACGTAACAACTGAAGATATATCTTGTGTAAGGTGTGTTTCTTTTTCGCTTAATCATCTTAATAGAAAAGTTCCTTTATCCAACTAGTAAATTTTTTGTTTCTTTTAGGGGGCTAAAACTTGAGTGATGCTTCACAGACAATAATACCCTCTATATTAGCTACAATTAATTGTAGTCAATTGGCTACAATTTTGTGCAAAAAATGTGGGTCCCTGATTAATTTTGTGTGTCATTCTTTTTTGTGGATCCCTGAATCATTTCTAGTGTATTTTTTATGAAGGATTGTAGCTAATTGGCTACAAAAATTGTAGCCAAGTTATCCCCTTCTTTTATTCTCTTTCTTCCCCAAATACCTTTACTCCCTTTCATCTTTGCATATGTGTAAATCCACATACTACATCCGTCCCATAATAATTGTCCACTTTGACTTTTTCAAGTCTTTTTTATTCAATTTTGACCATAAATATTTTTATTTGTATAATATAGTACTTGATGAAAAATATATGAATAGATTGGGTTTTAAATGTATTTTTATTTGGTATAATTTTCATCAAGTATTATATAACACAAATAAAAATATAAATGGTCAAAGTTAAACAAGAAAGACTCATGAATAGTAAAAATGGACAATTATTATGGGACGGAGGTAGTATGATTTAAGGTTTTTTTCTTTTTTTCTTCTTCTAATAAATCGTTATTTTAGATGGTATTAAACACATATCACTTGATACAATCGGATCTATTAAATTATGTTGTTCATCTTGTGTTTTTTGAAGTTTTTGGTAGCTGAACTTTATTCTTGTTTCTTATTTTATTTTTTATCTTCGATTCGAATTGTTATATAAGAGCATGTTTTTGGTTTAAATTGATATGATAATAAGGTATTTCTTCATCTTTACCCCATTAAATTCCACTATTAATTTTTTTGATACTTTTATGTTGAATTTGTTGCTGATTTTGGCTCACAGGTAAAGAGAAAGTATATATCGATTTTATAAAGACAAGGGTAAACTGGACATTTTGTTTTTTAATATAGGTCATTAAGTATGAAAAAAGAAACATGTATATGTACAAATGATCCTTAATCCAAACAACACTATTAATCCAAACAGAAATTATTTCCAAACATGAAAAAAAAAAGAAACATCCCCTAAGTGGCAATGGACAACAGATTTGTGGGCTCATAACAGGCTAATTTTTCTGGGCCGGTTTTTTTACCTTATTTTAATCACTTAAAAATAAATAAAAAAATTGCCGGTTCAATATAATAGTATCACTGACGTAGTGTTTTAGTAGTATATATTAATTAGTATAAATACTAATAGGAGGGACGTCCCCTAAACTATAGTATTTTATTCCTAAGGTGTGGGAGGGTTTTGGGCTTGCCGTGTCTTTGTTTGGGCCGACCGTTTTGCTGCGGCCTTTGACCCGTGTCGAGTTCTGATATCTCTCCGTTATAGTGTAGTTGGTGACGTTTAGTGTCTTTTCTTTTCATAGAAGATACCTTGCCGGTGCAGTGTTAGCTGAGTCATGCAGATCTTCACTGTTCATGGTCGGTGTGGTGGCTCTATGCCTTCTGCATGTTGTTTATGATTCCGGTTTCTTTGATGTTATATATTGATGTTGTTTGATGCCGTTGAGGTTATGACTTTTGTTTCTTAGCTGTGGTTTGGGGACGTTCCTTCCCATTAATATTTATACTAATGGATCCAGCTGGGTATTTCAGGTTAGCTTTCGTGTCTGAGATTAACATCTGTATTTTCATTGTTACCGACGGTAATTTCGTTTTTGGAACAATTAAGGCTTCCAGTAGATCAGGGCTTTATGTTTATTCGATTACTTTAAAATTTGGGGCTTCGATTAGGCTGTGGCTAATGGTGGTTTCGTGGTGTTGCTCAAAAAATTAGGGTTTCATATTTTCGAGGCGTTGGCTGTTTTGACATGTTATGTTCGTTTGGTTGCAGGTTAACGAATGGTTTATTGAGGCGTAGCTTGCTTTTAGAATCACTGAGCCCATTTGGTTTCGGGTTATGTGTTGCATGTTTTGTGACATCAGTTGTTGATGTATTATCATGATTTTGTAACAGAAGCGCTTTTATGGTCAGAAAAGTCTGAGAGCGGCTGTATCTTGGCGAGGCATTTATAGTAACGCAGCCATGGCGGCCGTTCCGCTTTTTGTGAAATTGGTTATTGTTATTGACTTTGTTATATTATAACTTGATTTTAGAGTTGCTACATGTATTTTGGCACGGCATCCTTTTGGGGTTGCAGCCATCATGGGCAACTACGCATTTTTTGATTCATGCGGCTTGGGTGACACTGTTTGTCTACCTATTTCACATTCGGTATTCAAATGCACATCTGCAAGAGTTGTTGTTAACAGCGAAGTGGCTATGATGAGTTTTAACGTGCCCGGTAAAGAGTAAGATGGTTCATGTCTTGGCATGGCAGCCTGTAGTGGTTGCAGCCATGGTGAGCGCATCTGATTTTTCCGTATGTTGTTCTATCTGAGCCTTAAATACATGAATGGGAAGGACGTCCTCTAAACTATAGTATTTTATTCCTAAGTTTTGGGAAGGTTTCGGCTTGCCGTGTCTTTGTTTGGGTCGACCGTTTTGCTGAGCCTTTTTTTGCTGCGGCCTTTGACCCGTGTCCAGTTCTGATATCTCTCCGTTATAGTGTAGTTGGTGACGTTTGGTGTGTTTTCTTCTCATAGAAGATACCTTGCCGGTGCAATGTTAGCTGAGTCATGTAGATCTTCACTGTTCCTGGTCGGTGTCGTACCTCTATGCCTTCTGCATGTTGTTTATGATTCCGGTTTCTTTGATGTTATATGTTGATGTTGTTTGATGCCGTTGAGGTTGTGACTTTTGTTTCTTACCTGTGGTTTGGGGACGTTCCTTCCCATTAGTATTTATACTAATGGATCCAGCTGGGTATTTCAGGTTAGCTTTTGTGTCTGAGATTAACCTCTGTATTTTCATCGTTACTGACGTTAATTTCATTTTTGGAACAATTAAGGCTTCCAGTAGATTGGGGCTTTATGTTTATTCGATTTCTTTAAAATTTGGGGCTTCGATTAGGCCGTGGCTAATGGTGGTTTCGTGGTTATTTTTTGCTCAAAAAATTAGGGTTTCATATTTTTGAGAAGCTGGCTGTTTTAACATCTCAGTAGTTTGGTTGCAGGTTAACGAATGGTCTATTGAGGCGTAGCTTGCTTTTTGAATCACTGAGCCCGTTTGGTTCCGGGTTACGTGTTGCATGTTTTGTGACATCAGTTGTTGATGTATTATCATGATTTTGTAACAGAAGCAGTTTTATGGTCAGAAAAGTCTGAGAGCGACCGTATCTTGGCGAGGCGTTTATAGTAACGCAACCATGCCAGCCGTTCCGCTTTTGTGAAATTGGTTATTGTTATTGACTTTGTTATATTATAACTTGATTTTAGAGTTGCTACCTATATTTTGGCACAACATCCTTTTGGGGTTGTAGCCATCATGGGCAAGTGTGCATTTTTTTGATCCATGCAGCTTGGGTGACACTGTTTGTCTGCCTGTTTCGCATTCGGTATTCAAATGCATATCTGCAAGAGTTACTGTTAACAGCGAAGTGGCTATGATGATTTTTAACGTGCCTGGTAAAGAGTGAGATGGTTCATGTCTTGGCATGGCAGCTTGTAATGGCTGCAGCCATGGTGAGCGCATCTGCTATTTCCGTATGCCGTTCTATCTGAGCCTTAAACACTTGAACCAACTCAGGCACGTATATGAATGCCGATGCGAGGGACTATAAATACTAATGGGATGGACGTCCCCTAAAGTATACTATTTTATTCCTAATGTTGGGAGCTTACCGTGTCTTTGTTTGGGTCGAACGTCCTCTTGGGCCTTTTTTTCCTTCGAGCTTTGGTCCGTGTCCACTTCTAATATCTTTCTGCTATACTGTTGTTGGTTACTTACAGTGGTGTTCTGTGTTTTTTCGGAAAGAATGAGCGTTACCGTCCCAATGTTTGGTCAACCATGCTGATCTTGAGCAGTTTGTAAATGCGTGTTGCACGTTGTCTGTAGTTCAGGTTTATCTGTTTTATATGTTGATGTACTCTGGTGTTGGATGCTGATGTAGTTAATGACTGTTGCGGCTGCGGCCATGAGTGCAACGAAGCATGTCTATGCTTTGACCCGTATCTACTTCTGATATCTTCCAGTTATAGTGATGTTGGTGACGTTTTCTGTGCTTTCTCTTGCGGCAAAAACGTTGCATTCAAGTGTTGGCTGACTCATGGAAATCTTCACTCTTCCTATTCATTGTTATTGTTTTATGCCAGTTGCATGCTGGATGTGCTTTGAATTGCTTTAATGTTTTATGATGTGGAAAGAACGAGGTCGTCCGGAACTTGGCATGGTAAACTATTTCGGTTGCAGCCATGCTGGGTGCCCCCTATTTTCCCCGGTTACTCCCACATCTGAGCCTAAATTTTTAAGCCTTTAGTCGGTAGGTGAGATGTTATACATGGTGGCATGTTGAAATCATTATATTTTGTTCAATGTCATTAAAAAAAAAGGTGTTATGGCTTCTGACACTGTTCTTTATGGGCAATCAGTATGTGCCTACGGTATATTTCTAAAGGCAATGATGAAATTTTTCTGGGCAACATCTTGGCGAGGTAACCGCACCACGGTTGCGGTTGCAGCCATGCCAGATCTGAGCCTCTGTCTATGCTGTTTATATATTTTGTATTATTCCAGATTTTCGTAGGCCCGTGAACAGGAAAAGATCAGGTTTTGGAACCGCTGAACTATTCATTGCGATGTTGCTTTAAATAGGTATCGTCGTTTATCTAAGATCTACAATCTGTATGTTCATTCTCATCAAACATGGTAATGGCATTTTATTGCAATTGTTAATAGTATATATAATTGGATTCTGTTAATCGTGGGCTCAAGCATTGCAGGAACTGTTGGTTTAAGGTCGTTGTATGACTACTGATGGGATAACAACGATTTTATGTGGGCCATGGAAAAACTGTGGGCGTCCAGAACTTGGCATCGCAACCTACTTGCCTATTGTTATTGGACCTGATTGGATCAAAGGTTGCTGATATCAGCACTAATGAGGCGATCAAGAGTTCATATGGGTTCCTGAGAAACTGAGGTTGCCCGGAACTTGGCATGGCGACATGTTCGGTTTGTAGCCATGCCGGAAGCACCCTGTTTTTCCAGGTTACTACCCCGTCTGAGCCTTATATTTTTATATCGGTAGGTTATAATTCTCATACTCCAATAAAACTACTTGGAATGGCAATATTCTGATATTGTGTATACATTTATATGACCTTTCAGAATCATGGGTTACTGCATTTCCGTAAGCGGCGAGTGATTGCAATTGGCAATATGTATGCCGTCATTTCGATTTGAATCTTATATTATCGAGTTGCAGTGTCACTGATTGGGATCTTTCCACCTGGTAGAATACTTCAGGCGTCGTTTGCTGATATTGATATGAGATGTTTATGATATTCCCCTTTTCTGAATCACTCTTTGAAACCCTTTCGTCCCCATAACGGTCTAGCAAAACGTCTGGTGCAGACCTTTGCATAGCGGCCGTTGGAATGGCAAAAGGAATTCAGTTGGCGGCTAGATGGGTATCACTATCTTGAACATCGTGTCTCAACATTGGCGACCGACGTTTGAAATGCACTCCCGAGCGGGGAGATCTCAGTCAGTGACGCAACAATATTCAGGTACGCATATAAATAAACCTTTGGCCACTACAGCATGTGCGGGTGTATGCATGTCAGTATGTTTAGAGTTAGTAGGACTACGCTTCTGGCTACGATATCACTTTTGCATTGTTCATCAATCTGAACACGTTCCGCTCCATTATATGTTATATCAATAATAGTCGACGATGATTTTTTGGACTTATATTCCTTTGGGACGTGGTTCACCGAACCCCGTATCTTGGCGGGGCATGAACATTAAAAATGTGTGTGCAGCCATGGCGGATGTTTCATGACGATCCCACACTCGCGTATCTAAGCCTCATTTTCGCGATGTGTATGGTATATTTGTCAAGGCAATGATGAATTCTTTCTGGAAAACATCTTGGCGAGGTAACCGCAGCGCAGCTGTGGTTGCAGACATGCCAGATCTGAGCCTGTATCTATGGTATTTATATACTTTGTGTTATTACATATTTGGTTAGGCCCACCAACAGGGGAGGGTTGCGTTTCGGCATTGCCGAACTATTGATTGCGATCTAATTTAAAAAAGGTATGATCATTTATGTAATATGGATAATCTGTATGGTCATTCTAAGTGAAGATAGTCGTGGTATTTTATTGCAATTGTTAATAGTATACATAATTGGATTTTCTTGGTCGTGAACTCAAGCGTTCCAGGTACCCTTGATTCCCTGACTACGTTGTTGTATGGCTACATTTTACCCTCCACTCAGTTTGGAATTGTCAGTTTCCACATTCAGTCCAATCCAGCTAGGTACTCATGTCATCGACCGGAATCTTTCCAACAGGTACAATATTCAAATTTTCATTTGTTGACATTGATACAAGATGTTCATGGTACTGCTCTGGTAAAATAAGCATACTTTTTCCTACTGTACTCTAATATACTTATGTGCGGATGATCAAATAAGCATACTTTTTCCTAATGTACTCTAATGTTATTGGACTTGGTTTGATAAAAGTTTGTTGCCATCAGTACTGGAAAGGCAATGATGAGTTTATATGGGTCCCGGAAAACCTGAGGATGTCCGGAACTTGGCACGGCAACATATTCAGTTTGCAGCCATGCTGGATGTGCCTTGCTTTTCCGGGTTGCTTCCCAATCTGAGCCTCCTATTTTCTTAAGCCTTAATAGGTAATTCGTATCAAATTCCGACATCAGGTTTGTGACTCGGTTCTTTTGATGTGGAATCTTATCCTACTAAATATTCGTGTCATCGATTGGAATCTTTCCACTCGGTAGAATATTCCAGTTTTCATATGCTGATATCGATACGTGATATTTATGGTAGTGAACGTTTCTCATCTTCACCTCCATTTCCTTTCGTTGTCACAAAAATCTGGCAACACGTCTGGTGCAGACCTTTGCAGAAAGATTTTTGAAACAGCAAAAGGAATTTGAGGTGGAGATAAGACGGGTTTCACTACCCTGAACATCACCTATCTATATCATCGACTGATGATTGGGATATACTTCCAAGTTGTAAGATTCGATTCGATGACACGACAATATTTAGATATGGAACAACAGGATGCTTTACATATAACAAATTGTCCATAAAAAGACGGTTTCGTTTACCTATTTTTCACAGGCCTTTTGTTTCTGCCAGTGGTTCATTTATAAAGGCGATGATGAATATCTTCTGGACACCATCTTGGCGAGGTAACAACAGCGTAGCTGTAGTTGCAGCCACGCCAGATCTGAGCCTTACTTTATATTACTTTTATACTTTATGCCATCACAGGTTTTCAGAAGGCTGTGCAAAGTATTAAGACTTCTAAAAGGATTTTCGGACGAATTCTTCCAACACACAACAGGATTGTTCTCAGTTTTGTAAAAAAGTTAGAAAAGAATGTAGCCAGAATTTTCAACTTTGTATCATTTACATGTGTAAAAATTGCAGTTACAAATGTTAGAAGATATCATTAGTTTTGTCATGTTTCAATTCATTAATGTTTCAACCCATTATGTTCCAATTCTAGAATGTTCACGGTATCGGAAAATCCCCCCACGGAGTGGCGGGTATCGAACACTTGTTTGTTATAAATAACAACACATGTAACTTAAAAAAACGTTAAAACATTTCTGGAAGTTTGATAAATTTTCAACTCATATATGGAAGTGGGCTTATGCCTATGCCAAGCAACCAATGCATATAGCCGAGCCCAAGAAGTAGCCTTACACTTTTGTATTACCGGATCGGGCCTTTGACTTAGCAACTTATCTCCCATTGATCATCATTTATAAGGGAGTATAAGCTGTGTTATTGTACATGGTCATCACTTGACGAGTGTCACAAATTTTCATGCACTTCTATTATATATCTATAAAATATGAAGCTTCAGTTTAGTTAGTTATGCACTACTCATACATATGCATTTTGTGTGCATCTTTAAAGGCTTGTTTATTGTAATCGCACGAAATCACAGAAATTCATGAGACTACTTTGGAAAGAATGTTTAACAACGAACCATGTTCAGAATCTCGTTCGAGTACATGAGCTAAAAAGCGTTTATTAAAAGGTGTTCAAATATATATATATATATATATATATATATATATATATATATATATATATATATATACTATATTATAAAGCATTTGAAACTTTCTATAAAAGAAAGTGTTAAAATTAAGACAAAAAAATTACTATAAACGGAAAATTATAAAAATAATGTAAAATTTAAAAATTTAAGTATCATTTAAACCATATAGTAACCACTCCAATAATGATATATTTTAATATGTTATAAGAAAAACTCGCTAAACTTATAACTATCAATTTAATGCTAAAATTTGAAAAACAAAAGTGCTAACTATTTATACTATTAATAATTTAGATGTTCTACTTTTGAAAAACATATATCTACTACGTTATAAAGTATTTGCGACATGCTAAATAAGGAATATTTAAAATAAAAAACATTTACTCGCCACAAAAATAGTCATCGAATACCTACCGTCGCATAACGCGGGTATCCTTCTAGTTTAGATTAAAACATTGGCACATGTCACACTTTTAGATATGACCCGTCATCAAAATATGTATATTTGTACACTTTTTTTAAATAAGACACGCTTGTATGATTAATTGACAAAAGCAAATAGGAGAGTTATTTTATATACAAAATTTTTCTCACATATCAAGGGACTCATCTCACCTTCTATTTAAAAAGAAATCAATGGTTGAGATTAAAATCATTTTATTATTTCACGTATTTTTTATAATTTAAATATCTCTTAAACCGTTAATCGTTAAGCGAAAATAATTACACCATCGCGATGAGCATTTAATTATCTTTCTATAGATGGGCATTTTGATTTAGTTTCAAAAACGAAAAAAAAATTGTTTTTTCACGTTTTTCGTCTTTTTTCATTTTCTTTTTCGAATATGAGATTTGCATGAAAAATCACTTGTGATTAAACACTAATTTGAATATCACATGTGATATTAGTGTAATATCACATGTTATAATAGTGTAATATCAGATGTGATTTAACACTAATATCACATGTGATATTCAAATTATTGTTTAATCACATGTGTTTTTTTTTCATGCAAATTTCAGTAACGAAAAAAATATAAAAAAACGTGAAAAACACGAAAAAATTGTTTGTCAATTATATCAAAGTGCCTATCTATAAAAAGATAATTAAATGCTTGTCATAATGGTATTTTTTTTTTCGCTTAACGATTAACGGTTTGAAAGATATTAATATTCGGAAAAAAATGATGAAAGCGAGTTTTTAAAATTTTTGGGATTAATCTGATCCATTAGATTACATAAAAATTAAAAAAAAAATAGAAGGTGAAAATTGATCCCTAAATATGTAAACAATATTTTGTCCCCAAATAATCTTAAATCATATACAAAACGTTGATAACAACCAAGGCCAACAACATGTTAAAACCAATGAATGATATTGGATTTGCAACTATCTATACTACATATAATAAAAAACGGTCAAAAGTGAATTGTTGAATTGTTGAAAGTTGAAATTGGTCAATGGAGAGATAAATTCATAATGTAATTAATACTCTTATTAAACCACTCATTACTTAAAAGTACAAAAATTTATTCACATTATACAAACAATTAAAATCATATCTACCAAATTAAAAACAAACAATTAAAACACCCCTTACTAAAAAGTACAATAAAATTTTCATAACGTATAATTTAAAGAAGCTATAAGATAATTCAAAATATAAAATAATTAAACACTATAATTAATATTAGACTAAAATATACCGTTGGACCCTAAACTTGTAGAGAAGCATCGCAGTGGGACAAACCTTGCATTTTTCATCGTTGGGAGTCCCTTGACCAATTTTCTGTTAGTCAACGTCTGTTACTTTCCCCATGTGCCTTGCACATGAGGGAAAAATGGTCATTTCATTGTTTTGGTTAATTATTTTGGTGGTACTGGTACAACCTTAGGGACTAACGGTGTATTTAATCAATAAAATTATATCATCACCACCACCACTCTCTCTTTATCTCTTTTTCCTGCTTCTCTCTCTAAATTTCTGCTTGTCTCTCTAAAATTAACACCATCACTATTCTCAAATCTCATAAACTCCTCCACAAAAAAAACATAATCTCAATCAAACACCATCACCATTCTCTCTCTAAAATTAACATTATCACCATTTTCAAATCATGTAGGTTGGATTAAATACCCAAAAAATGGTGATGGTCTTTAATTATTTTGACTTTAATCGAACCAAATCCAAACCAAAGCGTCGATTTTGCAACATCATTCCACATTATCAGATGAAGAATGGAACCCTTCAAAAAAACGAAAAATAATAACATAGCAACTACAATTCTACAGTTGTATATCTTTTGCAGCAAACATCGATGGGGAAGTTTTGTGACAAGATTCTCTCACTCCAAGTGCTTAAAAGGGGTGTCGTATTGTGACAGTAGAATGGATTAAATTGATGGCCTATGATGGATTCTTAAGGACTTGAGGTTAGCAGCTTTGTAGAGGAAATAGAGGCAATAAATATTTTTCTAATGCACCAACACCATTGTCGATGGGTTTACGGTTGGAGGGACAGTGGTGGGAACTCCGAATGCTTAGGTGAGTCTTTTATGGATTTGAGATGGTAGACAATTAGAAAGGTGTTGAGTGATCTTAAACCTTATCTGCTATTACAATCGTCATAAAAGTAAATCACATTTGAAAGGAAAAATAATATCAAAAACCCAAAGAGGCAAAGAAGTCGTCATTTGATAATGTGGAATGATGTTGCAAAATCGACGCTTTGGTTTGGATTTGGTTCTATTAAAGTCAAAATAATTAAAGATCATCACCATTTTTTGGGTCTTTAATCCAACCTACATAATTTGAAAATGGTGATTATGTTAATTTTAGAGAGAGAATGGTGATGGTGTTTGATTGAGATTATGTTTTTTTTGTGGAGGAGTTTATGAGATTTGAGAATAGTGATGGTGTTAATTTTAGAGAGAGAAGCAGAAATTTAGAAAGAGAAGCATGAAAAAGAGATAAAGAGAGGGTGGTGGTGGTGATGTTATAATTTTATTGATTAAATACACCGTTAGTCCCTAAGGTTGTACCAGTACCACCAAAATAATTAACCAAAACAATGAAATGACCATTTTGCCCTCATGTGCAAGGCACGTGAGGAAAATAACAGACGTTGACTAACAGAAAATTGGTCAAAGGACTCCCAACGATTAAAAATGCAAGGTTTGTCCCACTGCGAGGCTTCTGTACAAGTTTAGGGACCAACGGTGTATTTTAGTCTTAATATTATTTTTAAAACACCCTAAAATAAAAAGTAAATGATATTATACACATTATACAAATTAATAAAACACACAAACTTCATAAAAGCTAACAAGTTGATGGTACATATAGTTTTAAAAACCGGACTGGACCAGACCAACGTATTCAATTGGGAACCGCTGTCGCCACCGGTTCACCTTACCAGTTAAAGCCATCCGAAAACGAACCAGAGAGGACCCATTGAAACCGATACAAACTAGTGAATCATATCTCATCGAGATCTATTTCTCCGGTTAATCGTCACAGGGTACCCACCGCCGAAACGTGCGGGTACCCTGCTATATACTATATGTAACACCCCCAATTTCGTGATACGCAGCGGAATTCAAACTGGGTGTTACTTCATGGCACAACAGTCATAACAATAGAAAACGTACTCTAATGGAGTCGTTTTAAAAGATTTATCATTCGATTTATATAAATATCAGAGTTTACAAAAATGAGGTCCCAAATGGTTCCATGTTTACAAAATACATTAAATTGATTTTCGAATGATAATAAAATTTATAGCCTTCTTGATATAGTCCTGGCTCTTCCGTGCCAGCTTCCGACATTATGGACCTGAAATACATGCTTAAAACTGTCAACACAAAGGTTGAGTGAAATTCATAGAGTTTAGGAAATCAGTTGAACACATAATATTTGTGTGGGTTACGTTGTTATACACCCATAATGTTGAAAACAAAGCAGTTTATTATTCACTAAGCATCATGCAATCAAGGCGTTAACGTGTTCCAAATTTAATTGAGAAAGCTGTTGATCGTGCCCTTAACAGGTAAAATTGCCAATTTTACCTAATGTACTCAAATATAGTGCGTTTGTTTACGGACTGGTCAAACAAACGGGATTCGTCAATCCCGATAGATCTATCCACAATATTCGCGCTCACTTCACTCGTGATTAATGATTCATGATTAGGGACTTAAGATTGGCAAATGCGGAAACTTAGTGCAAGTAGAATAATCAGATAAGTATAGAATTTGAAAGCAATGTGTTCGGTTTAAAAAAAAGCATGTATCTCCCCCCAAGGGTTTGTAAAACAATTTAAGTAATATAAAGTGGGGCTATGAACTCACCTCAGAGTAAATGATATCAAATGTATAATGAGCATGATGGATATGCTGTGAGAACTTCCACGAGCAACCTAAAATAGGATGTTGTGACTTAGGTTTGGAATAATGTTTAGGAAAACATAAACCATCCTATATACGTCTCTATGTTGATCATGATGTAGTACATGGTATTTGTGTATGTCATTTATAGAAATGGTCTAGTTGTGAAAACATGTTTAGTTTATAGATATCTTACTACCGTTCGGGCCATCATAATTCAGAGGTCATGCAGTAAACGTTCGAGGAGCTAGGACACTTTAATTCGTAAATCCAGCAACTCGTCGATCCGTTTACCCAAATGAACCCCTCACATGAAGTTCCCTAGTTTTGTAGTACTTAGTAGATAAAAAATAGATTTTGAATGAAGATTGTTATATAAATAAGTTTATCATGTTTTTACAAGTATCTAGTTTTTACAAGTTCTCGTCATTTTCATAAATATGATCACCTTAGTTAACTGTCTTGGGTAAACAAGCCTTAAGGCTTTAGCCATGGCCTTGTCGTGACTTTGGTCTTGGCTTATGGCCATTAGGCCTCTTGGTTTGCTTTTAGTTGTGACAAAAGTATAGTTATGAGACTATATTTACGGTAGTTTCTGTTTTTGAAAGATTTTTGGCCTATTTATGCGTTTTCAAGGTCCGAGCTTCTTTGCTATTATAGGAAAACGTCGTTCCGGACAACTTTCGTGTTTTAACTTTTTGATGATTCGGACAAGAAGTACCATTTTTAAAACGGCAGAACTCAAAACAGCAAGCTATAGGCAGTTTCGGCGTTTTGGTTTTGCTAACTTCTTTTGGCTATAACTTTTGACTCGTTTGTCCGTTTCGGGTGATTCAAATTGCTATGTTTACCTTTTTATCTTGTATACCTTATTATGTAAGTTAGAAAGTCCATATGTTACTGATTTTAATGGTCTCACATGTGTAGAATATGACTAGTTTACTAGTTTGTTACTTTTATTACAATATGTGAATTAAAACAAGTGATTGAGTATATGTACATCATGAATCAACATAGTAACTATATATATAGCATGAAATAGTTAAGATTATGAATAATAAAGATGAGATGATGGTGGTGATAAGTTGCTTATAACTTTTGGCTTTCAATAAGAAATGAGTAACTTAGTAAGGATAGGACTTTGATTGATCACTTAAGACTTTGAATTGAGCTAGCTTTCCACACCTTGGCACCCTTGCAAACTTGAAGAGTTGGTGATGAAGTAATAAGTGACTTGAGTGGATTTAAACTCAAGAAGATCACTTAAACTTGCTAGAGATTTGATGTAGTAGCTTGATCTTTGGAACTTCCTTGCATAAACTTGGAGTTTATGGATCAAATGATGGAAGATATGTATGAATTGTGATATGAACGACCCAAAACAGATTATGAGGGTTCTTAGGATGTATATCACTTGCTATTTATAGGAGAGTAAGTTTGGTTAACCATATATTGGGTTAAATATTAACCATGGTTAGGTTAGGACACTTGTAATGATCTAAAGGAAGCATGGTTAGGATTTTGCCACTAAAATGATGACTCCCCCCCCCCCTTAGGTCGGCCAAGTGAAGATAAGATGACTTAGGTGGTTAGTTTTGGTATTATCTTGGTTACGGAGTGAGTTTTGGTTCCGTTAAATTCCAACCGAAGCCATAAAACGTAAAACCGGGTATCGTAAAAATACGAAACTTGTAGGAATGATGAGACTCATCATTATACTCCATATAAAAATATAAAATAAGTGATAAGTCTCATTGGGTTGCAAAAACGCGCTTAAAGAAATTTGGAAATACGGGTCAAAAACACGTATCTGCAGATTTTCAGAAAAGAACGAAATTTTAGGGAAACGACCGTGAATTTATTTAGAGTAGAATAAAATTAGTCTAAAAGTGATATGAGATGTTAAAATGTGGTTTTAGTCATATGCGGGATAACTTTACAGTTATTCGTGAAGTTTAAAAGTTACACGATTTAAGCAAAAATGTAGAACGTACAAGGTTAATTCCTTTATAGTCAAAGGAGGAGGGAAATATGTTTGACTTTTCCAAAAATGTAAAAGTGTCAAAACATATTAGAAACACAGTGCAGGAATCGTTAAGTCTGGATGTAAGTAGAATTGTTTTAAACGTAAGTTTAGTTTTGTTCTCTACCGGCTTATTTGGTAATATTAAAATAATAAATCTTAAAATTCTCAAATTAATCATGAGTGATCTAAAAATTTATCTGATGCGAGGAAAATTGTCATAGTTGATTTTCGTTATGCGTGTGAGGTTTAAACGGTGGACCGTCTAAAGCGAAACTTTAAAACGATGTTTACTTAATAACTTTTGCGAAAATGATCTAACGATGGTCGAACTCTCTGGTTATTACTAAAATAATTTATCTTACGAGAATGTGGATTAAAAATTTTACGGGATGAATAGTGAAAGTGAATAGTAAAAGTGAATAGTAACTTTTCAAAATATGAAAAGTAACTCGAAAAAAATGCGGGTTGTTATAGTCTCACCACCTTAATGGGAAATCCGTCCCGGAATTCAATGTGTGTTATCCGATGTTGAAGTGTCTAGGAAAATGAGGGTGTATACGTCAAATTCTAATCTTTGTGTTCTCAAGTTTCTAGTCATAGAATGTATTATGTACCATGTGGCTTAAGTTGATAACCTAAAGGGTTTTGTTAAAATCTTATAGAGTCCAATATACCTAAAGTTTGGCTTTTCCCGATTCTCAAAACGAATCATATCTTATTGTATCGAGGCTATAAATAAAACCTTAATTTCTAACATGGAGTTTTTGGTGATAGTGTGCGGTATGGAGCCTAATTTGTATTTGTATGGTTTCCTTAGTTGTTTCGTGGGTGATCTCTGAACATCTTAGCCCATCAATTGGTTAACTAATACTTTCGTCTATATAGTGCCTAAAAAATGGAATAGTTTTGTTGTTGTTAGGGTAACTGTTGTTAATCAAAGGTGTAAGATATTGTTGATGTGAAATGGTTTGTACCGATGTTGTAGGAAAGTCTTGCTAGTGGCAAGTGGTTATCCAAACCATGTTGATCCCAGTTGAGCAAACGATCTAATATAGAAACTGACTTAGAATAACAACTTATTAAGTATTATGCGGAATTTAACACTTAACCTTAAGAAGAAGAACAGTTAACATTCAACACCTCAATATTATTTATTAATACGAATACTCTTACAGTATTAGGGTTTTGCAACCTTGAAGTGTATCGACCTTAGATATAAAACTTACATTTAATACAGTATCTAAGCTTCTCTTCCACACTCTCTAGACCAACCCTATAACCTAAGTTATCCATAGTTAGTCTTTCTACTTCTTTCCTCATACTCTTAGTGATAGCCTTTTGATTATGCTCTCTTTATATAGTAGAGCATTAGGGTTTACAAGATACTACGAAGGACTTGCTTGCAAAAGAAGATTTATTATTTAGTCCTTCGTAGTATCTTGTAAACCCTAATGCTCTACTATATAAAGAGACATGGGGTCTAGGTTTTCAAATAGACGTCTTCTATAATGTAGTCATTAAAGGTGTGTGTGTGTAACCTAGGGCATGTAGTTTATTGTAAACGCCTAGGTTAGTTGTTTACCTCCAAGATCTAAGGTGTCTTAGATCCCTGTTACAGTTAGGTAACATGTATTATTCTGATCAAATAATATTTTGAGGAGATTGGGTGAAAGTAAAACCTTGTGTCAATAATATATAATGTTCTTATTATTCCGCTGCGTATTGCATATGTTATTGTTTAACCCTAGCACTCTAAACGGTCCAAGGAGTCTATCAAACTCCACAATTGGTATCAGAGCTTGGGGAGCTCGTTACCTAGGGATTCGCAAGGTTTTTCGATGAAGAAGATGGAAAAATTCGAAGCTGGTACAAAATTCGCAACTTTTCTGCAGCACTGTTTTCCAGAAGGCATAACTTTTTATTCAACCGTTGGATCGGGCTCAAATTCGAACTGGAGCTTCTTGGTATATCTATCTTTAATCTCACCGAAGGGATTGTCAATCGGAGCTCTCAATCAAAAGTTATTCAGTGTCGAAGTCTGCTGCAGAAAATTCGTAAGGTTACAACAGCTCTGTTTTAAAACGATCATAACTTTTTCGTTAACCGTTGGATCGTAACGAAATTTTGGGTGGATGTTCTCTATATATCAATCTAACTTTCCACCGAAGGGATCTTCCATCTGAGCTTTTATGTGAAAGTAATGCTGAAAGTACTACTGTGAATTTTCAAAGTACTGCAGATTTTAAGTATTGCAGTTTATATACGAAAGTACTGCTAATTATTGCAACGTACTGTTCAAAGTACTGCTTATGCTCAAGGTACTGCTACTTTTCAAAGTACTGTTATATTGAAAGTACTGCTTCTCATATGGTTTTCGATTTAAGGGGAAGTCGAGCATATTTATTGTTATGATTTTTGGATGACACACACAGAGAATGGTTGTTTGGTTCACACACACAGGAAGGAGTTTATGTTCTTAAAAGGATTAAAAAAGGCTCGTTTTTGGTTTTATTGAAGAATTGATTACGAAGGAGGTTATTTATCAATTATTTGAAGGTGAAGTGGAATTACTTGGATACGTGTTTTATCATATCTTAAAAGTATCATACCTGCTTTTAAGGTAACTTGTTCGTGCTTAAATGATTGTGATGAAGAATTGACATAACACTTAAAGGAGTGACGTTATTGTGCTCAGTGATTATTGTCAAGAGATTGCGGTCTCCCTATACATTGGTTAGTATACGTTCAGAGTCACGTGGATAAACAAGACATAAGATACAAGTTTGGGTTATTTTACTTCTTCATCAAATTAGTTATATTTGGTTTTCTTCACAAGTGATCATTACATAGAGCTTACAGATTTGAAGAATCATTGATGTTCATGCACCACTCAAGGGGAAGGTTCTACTGCTTATATTCTCTATTTGTTGATAACAAAAAGGGGAAGAAATATTGGAGTGCGATGGCATGGATTAAGGGGAAGACAAAGGAAGATATGATTTGTTTCATTTAGGGAGATGTTTACATCTCAACTTCTACTACTTCGTCTAGAGAAGTTCGTACACGACTTTGTTTGTTTTGTCATCATCAAATAGGGGAAGATATAGTGGTATCAAAGCAGGCATATCAGGATCATGTGGATACTCCTCTTCACCATGTAATGGCTTTGCATGTGGTCCAAAGAAAGTACTACTATCAGTACTTACAGCCGGGATTTCACTTGTAATAACAGTGGTAGAAATTGTTGGCTTAGCAGTGGTTGTATTAACTCTATCCGTGCTTATGTTTGGCTTATCGTGCTTGCAGTTGCTTTTTCTTCTTTTCAATTTCTTCTACCAACACTGAATTATCTTTCAATAACTCATCCTTATCTTGATGATGAGCACTATTGCCTTCAGTATTCAAAACATCATCATCAGTAGGACCTTGCTTATCAATGATGGGTGAGACAGAACTAGCTTTCCACTTTTCAAACAAATAGAACTCTTGAGGAGAATCAGCTTTCTTAGAAATTGCTTCTGCACCATAATTCTTTTGAGTACCTGCATCAACATTAGTGGAAGTTCCTGCAATGATAGGCTCATAATTCATAGATTTGGTTAGCATATCAATGTTAAACAGCCAGTCTGGTCCTTTGGTCTCAACACTAGGAGTCTTTTCACTGAATTGAACATGTAAATTCTCTTCAACAATTCTAGTCCTCCTATTGTATACTCTAAAGGCTTTACTATTTGATGAATAGCCTAAAAAGTATCCATCATCTGCTTTTTCTTGAAACTTACCTAGGTAGTCTATGGTATTCAAGATAGTAACAGGACACCCAAAGGTTTTAGGAATGCAATCATTGGCTTCCTATCATGTAACAGCTCATAGGGGTCTTGTTATGAGGCTTCACTACCTTACTCCTATTCGCACATAACATGCAGTGCCTCTGACTTCAGCCCAAAAGGTAGTTGGTAACTTAGACTCAGACAACATAGTCCTAGCAGCCTCAATTAGTGTTCTATTTTTCCTTTCAGCCACACCATTTTGTTGTGGTGTTCTAGCAACACTAAATTGTCTTTCTATACCTTTATCTACACAAAACTGATTCATCACTGCATTCTTAAACTCAGTTCCATTATCACATCTGATTATCTTGACTTTATGATTCACTAGATTTTCTATCTTAATAATGAAACTCTTGAGAACTTCACTAGTTTTACTCTTAGACCAAAAAGTAAACCCAAGAAAATCTACTATAATCATCAGTGATAACTAGGCAATACTGCTTATGGTTCAAACTCTTGACAAAAGTAGGTCCAAATAAGTCCATATGAAGCATAAACAGTGGTTGTGAAATGGTGTTGACAGTTTTGGACTTACAAGAAGCTCTATGTTGTTTTCCTTTCTGACAAGCCACACACAGTTCCTTACACTAAAAAACCTTAGAAGGTAACCCTCTCACTAAGTTCCCTTTAACCAGTTTATTGATTGTTTTGTAATTTAGGTGACCTAATCTTCTATGCCATAACTTAGACTCATCCACAGATGCTTTAGCAAATAAACAAGTTAAGGACCTATTAGGAATTACATCTTTAAGATCAAAACAGTATATATTTTCCTTCCTAGGTACCCTAAGTTGTATAAACTTCTCATCAGGCATCTTAAACTCAGGAGACAACACCACACACTCATTTTCACCAAAAAGTACCCAGTTTTTCTTATCACACATTTGAGAAACACTGAATAAATTGTACTTAAGCCCCTGTACCAAGTAGACTTTTTCAAAGTCTAAATTTCCTGTTCTGATTGTGCCTCTTCCAAGTATCTTTCCTCCCTTTGGATCATTGCCAAAAGCCACATATCCTCCATCAAAAGCTTCAAAATCTTCCAGGTTGCTCCCATCCCAAGTCATGCGCCCGAGCAACCAGTAAAAACTCCTTTATCTTTTAGCTCATCTTGTAGATTGCCCTGCACATGAAAGTAAACAAGTTAGTTCCTTTTGTGGACCCAAGCCAATACTGACTTGGGTCTGCCATGTGCATCAATATAATCAAATTTGGTTAGGTCCATTGATGCACAGTTGACATGATGTAAAACCTTGGTCTTAGGTTTCCATTGCCAACTAGCTGAGGCCTTAACAGCATAAAAATGATTCCCAACCACTGTATCAGTTATCACCTTTGGAATTTTTAAAACTTCTTTGTTATCTGTGGTGATTTTTGGCTTATCAATGGTTTGATTTTGCTTAGCCGTGTTTACACTTTGCTTAGCAGTGATTGGAACCCATTTGGGAGAAGCAGTGACAATTGATTTTGTATTCCCATTCCTCATTAACACTGCTTTAGGAATCATGTTTCTGTTAGGATGAGGGTTTGTTTTCTTTGAAAAGTTTTGGTGATTTACCCTCCTCCAATGATTCCAAACTTGTGGTATGTTTTTATTACAATTTCTCTGTAAGTGCTCAAAACTACCACATATAAAACAAGCCTTTTTAACACATTGAAACTCATCACCTAATCTGTTAGAAATTAAACCATTTAAGCTTCTTTGATTACCCCTAGGTTTATATTGTTTCATTTGGTTCCTAGGTATTTCCCTGTACTCTACTACATTCTTGGTAACGTTAGCTCCAAATCTAGGTACAAGATTAGCTTGTCTAGTATCAACTTTCTTAATAGGTTCTAACTTTTCAGGCTGTGTTGATACTTTACTAACTTCCTCAGAATCTGATTCCCAATCATCAATGATGGGAGCATCAGATGACATATCAGAACTTATCTTAGGTGTCTCAGTCTTACTTATTCCTTCAACAGGTTTGTTAAAACTGAATTCACTACTAAATGACAGTTCTTTAGCAGGTGGTGCATGTTGCATAAGAGTAGGTGGTGGCATATTGTTGTATCCTATCCCAGAACCCTTTTTCATTAGATGACTCTCTATAGATTTATGAACCAGATCAGAAGCAAATTTTGTTTTAGCTACCCTAACAACATGTTTTTCTTTTTCATCTAGGGCCTTTTGTTTTTCACTCTCTGCTAGTTCAAGTTTCTCTTTAAGCATTTTTATCTCTCTATTTTTAAGATCAATTTCACCACCTAATATATTGATCTTATCTACATACTCAAACTCACATCAAGAAATTCGAATTTTGGTATCATAAATCAATCAACGACATCCCAGAGATACTACGATATAGAAAACCTAGACCCCATGTCTCTTTATATAGTAGAGCATTAGGGTTTACAAGATACTACGAAGGACTAAATAATAAATCTTCTTTTGCAAGCAAGTCCTTCCATCTTTTAGTAGGTTTCATCTCTTTCACTTTAAGTCCCTTTGTTTCATTCTTGTATTTATTTTGTCTCATCAAATCCAAGGAACCTAAAACCCAACAAATCATTTCCAAAGTTGATCATGTCTTAGGTGGTTTCGGGATGAAGGTTTTATCGTATAGTGTTGATGTCTACTAGTGTTTCAAAGAAACGTGATACTGTGAAGTTTTACATACTGAATTTCAATGGGGTTCAGATAATGATGTGATATGTTGACGATTAGAAGAGTGTAGTGTACGCTTACCATTATTCTTAGGTAGAGATGTCAAGTTTGTTTTAAAATCAAAAGTGAATTTTAAAGGAATATGGCGGAATGATATCCTTGAAATCTAATCAGGCTAGTACTTCTAAGGAATGACGAGAAGATTTGATGACTATCCCAAGAGAGTAGTTCGGATTATCTCATGTATGAAAATTTCAAGAATGAAATTAGGTAGTTTAAATAAGATGTTAAGATTTTGCTGAATGGTAAGACACTATCGTGTCTCTATATCTTTTTAATGAGTTCTGGTGGTTTATCGAGTTTAAGTAGGAAATTAACCTGAATATAACCCTTGTATAACTATTCTCAGTGTTTGAAAATTTTAAGTCGAACATAGTTAGTGATGAGTGTGTAAATACTCATCATTTTTGGTCAAATCTGAACTGCAAAACATTTAAAAACACTCAGAAATGCATCAAAATACTGAAAATATCCCAAAATTGTATTTTATATGTTTCAGATGCAAAATGTTTAAAATCAGATGAAAAACGAGCTAAGTTTGCATAATTGGCAGTTTCAGTCCCTCAGCTTTCAAATCTTGACAAAATCAGTCCCTGAGCATTTGTTTTGGAATAAAAGTCAACCCAAGTCCTTTTAAAATCAAAATTTATCAAAAATGATCCTTGGGTAAAAAGTTTGGAGAATTTACAAGTTTGGTCCTTCAAGTTTCAAAATTGGCAAAAATAGTCCTTGGAAGTTTAAAAATGGAAAATTATCTTTTATGGTCCTTGTACTAATGAAACTTGGCAAGTTTGGCCCTTGGAATAACTTTGGAAAATTGGCAGGTTCGGTCCCTCAAAATCAGAAATTACAAGAATGGTCCTTGTTATTAATACCAAACCCCTTGAACCCCTGCCAATATACCCTTGACCCCTGCCAAAGCAACCTGTGAACCCCCAACTTGAACCCCCTCCCTATTAATATACCCCCGGTCAAATACTCGGTCAAACCCACACCTTTTCCCTCCAAACCCACCTTCTTCACCCACCCTCTGCAAAACCAGAACTCACCTCACCTCCAGCTCACATTCCACTTCCCTTATCACTCCACCTCAACAACAAAACAAGAAGCATTTAATGCTTCTTCCTTCCTTGCACTCAACCCACCCCCAATTGCTATATCAGTTTTGGCGCCAAAAACTCATCAATGGCTAAAAGTGATTCTAATGATCCAATGGCTCTAAAAAGAAGTGGGAATTGATCAGAGGAGAGAGGGGAAGACTTTTGTTGATAAATAGAGGGAAGAGAAGCTAGAGAAGGGTAGTAGTTAATTTTTATAATTTCATGAAAAACGTTTTTATTATGAATGTCTTAGTTTAATTCTAAAATTGTAATTCTAAGTTTCTATGTACTAAGCTTAAGTTGTTTAATCACTTGTAATAGAATTCAAGCATCAATTCAAAGTTTTATCCAAATTTGTTGTTTTTAGATTTCCTTTCATTTATTCAGTGCTAAATGTGTTAATCCAAGCTCCAAAGAGCTTATTTCTAAACTCAAACAAGCCCACTGAAGCTGTTGATAGCTTTCAGTGAGCTTTAGAAACAGATTCAACAAGCTTGGTATCCGGTCAACAAAAGTCAAACTGGAGCTTCATTTGGAAGTGGTTATAACATTGGTTGATGCAGAGCTGGTTTTGAGTTGATTTTGATTAGAATAGTGGTAGTTTGGTTATGGTATAAGCTGCATATAAGCTGGACTGCTTGTGAGTACATTTCTTATTTCAAATACTAAGTATTATTTGCATAATCTAGTTCTGCTTGAATTTGTTATTAGCATTAATTTAGATCTGCTCTATTATTGTTTCTAGAACTATAATTAATGTAGTTTCAGTGTTAGGATAAGCTAGTTCAGTAGTTAGAGTAGTTAAATTGAAAAACAGTTAGTATAAGGGGTGTTTGAATCTGTTAATTAGTCTGAGTTAGGGTGTTAGTTATTGGTTAAAATCGGTTGCATCAGTCTAATTTAGGTTAAATACAATCATTTCAGTCACTACTTGTCACTAAAACTCAATAAAAGTCAAAATTACATGTGAGCTGATCTTATGCCCATTTCTGTTTGAATCAAGTTTTCAAAATCTTGCATATAGGATTAAATATAGTATAGTTAGCTTGCATTAGCTTTATTTCATCATAATTCATCATTTTCAGTTCTTAAATTGTTTTCAAATCTCAAATTAGTCAAATTCTCAAAACTGTCATAAAAGTCAAAATTTGCTCAACTCAGTTTTCACCAAAGTTTTTGGAATTTTCATGGATTCGTTTCTGGTTCAATTCAAGTGAAATTTTGGACTTAACAAGTTCAGTTGGTCTTGAGTTGGAATCTGATTTTAGTGGAATTTTAGTAATAATCTATAAGCTCCTACATAGCTTGCAAATGGGTCAAAAGTGCCCTGTGCACACACTCAGTGACAACTGAGTGTGCACATGTTTGTGCAGAGCCCTCAACAAGCTCATAAGAGCTTTTCTTGGGCTAATATTTGGTTTATAAGCTCCTTGCTAGGTCCACTTGAGATTGTGATATCTGGTCTTGGGTTCCAACTAGGGTAGATAGCTTATTTTTAAGCTTGAAATAAGCACCTCAGGACTGAATTCACTTGTTTGATTTTGTACTCATAAGCTTGTAGCTGGTTATCTTGAGGTTCTGAGTAGCTGGAATTAGTTGCTTTAAGGTAGTTATAGCTTAATCTAGCTTCTGTGTTCATTTTGTGCTTTCTAGTGCTTATTAGCTTATTTTAAGTGCTTATTCTCAAACAGTTTGCACTACAGTTTCATTTTCTCACACATAACCCTAGTTTTTTTATATTTTTAATAGATTTAGAATAATATTTTAGAATTTTCCTGAAATTTTCATAATTTTTCAATACTGTTTGCTATTTTTCCCATTTAAAATAGTTTTTAAGTACTTTTTAATTAGCTTTTATTGCAAATAAATCAGAAAAAGTTCAAAAAAAATAAGTTTTCAATTTTCATAGATTAAGATAAATATAAAAAGCCAAAAAAATATTTTTCCATAATTTTTCTAGTTTAAATAGTAATTTTTAGCAATTTAATTAGTTTTAAATAGTTTTTAAATCATAGAAATTAGAATATAAATAAAAAAAAATACAAAATTAGTTTTGAAAATTCTCTTTAGTTAATTTAGATTTTTTAAAAATAGTTTTATAATTTTCCCATTAATTTTCATAATTTTTAGTATTTTAATTTAGTTTTAAAAGTTAAAATTAGTTTTTAATTCAAATTTATAAAATAAAAATCAAGAAAATCCAATTTTAAAAATAGTGATAGCGTTTATTTAATATAATTTAGCTTTTTAATTTTCTTTCTCAGATTTTACTTTGTCATCTAGTATTATCATTAACCCCTTTCCTGTTCAATATCACCCGATCACTACGCGTTTAGCTATTTAATCGCACAGCTCGTTGGGACTTAACGACCCGGGGAAACACTAAACTCTCCTGGATAATTGCATTGCGTTCTCAAGTGATTGACTCTTGTTGACCATTCACCTGGTTAATTTGGGTTGACCGTTTTGGCCCGATCAGTTAGTCAGACTATGTTCCACTATCCCTAGGTTAAATATAGGTGACTAGACTATATTTAGCCGAGGTTCGATAAAATTTTCAAATACCTAAATTAGGTATACTTGTGATATGTCCATAGCGTTTGAGAAATTGTCCACTAAGCAAAGGTGATATCAAACCATCCAGTTGCAAGTCCTGGCCATAAAAGACTTGTAACCTATGTTTTCACATTCCATTGCATAGCAGATAGTATGGGTAGATACGTGTGGAAAGGAAATCTTAAGTAATTCTAAAATAGTCCATACTTGGCTAGAATCACGAACCTTTAACAATGAAGGTTTCAGAAGAGAATTTTGATGAATGTAGAGAAAGTTGCTGAACTTCAGCTTTTTGTAGATGACGAGTCAGTTTATCTTTTAGAAATCCCATTTCTTGTATTCCATTAGGAAAATTGATAGACTGTGACGGGTTTCATGCAAAACGATATCATATAATGTTTAGAAGATAATTTTTAGAGACTATTGTATAACTTACAATATCTGAGGAGTAGTTGAGACCATTGTGCAACTCACAATGTTTGAGAAATAGTTGAGACCATTGTGTAACTCACAATGTCTAGGAAATAATAGAGACCATTGTGTAACTCACAATGTCTAAGAAATGGTGGAGAGATCATTGTGTAATCCACAATGTCTTGAGAAGTGATAGAGAGATCATTGTATAACCCACAATGTCTTGAGAAATGATGAAGAGACCATTGTGTAACCCACAATGTCTTGAGAAATAATGAGACCACTGTAGTATTTACAGTGTCTGAGAATGTAATAGAGACCACTGTATCTCACAGTGTCTTGAAAAATGAATGAGACCATTGTATCTCACAATGTCTGGGAAGTAGGAAAGACCATTGTAGTCAGTTACAATGTCTTGGATAAAGTTTCGTAATCCTAAAAAGCACGAGTAGATGCATGATTGGGAGATTAGGAAAATATGATTGTTCCGTAATGCCTTAGAATAGGCATACGCAGATATGTTGAGTACTTTGTTTATGATTGAAATTATGTCAAGTGTATATATCAATATACTAGTATGTTTGTATAGCTTAAAATGTTTAAAAGTCACATAATCGTCTGGAGGATGGAAGGCACGGAGAACGGAAGGCTATAAAATGTTTTTGTTTGAAAAAGTAGTTATAGTTTAAGTCTCGATTAGACCCGTTTCTCTATAACTGTGGCTCTGATACCAATCTGTAACACCCCCAATTTTGTGATACGCAGCGGAATTCAAAGTGGGTGTTACTTCATGGCACAACAGTCATAACAATAGAAAACGTACTCTAATGGAGTCGTTTTAAAAGATTTATCATTCGATTTATATAAATATCAGAGTTTACAAAAATGAGGTCCCAGATGGTTCCATGTTTACAAAATACATTAAATTGATTTTCGAATGATAATAAAATTTATAGCCTTCTTGATATAGTCCTTGCTCTTCCGTGCCAGCTTCCGACATTATGGACCTGAAATACATGCTTAAAACTGTCAACACAAAAGTTGAGTGAAATTCATAGAGTATAGGAA
Organism: Chrysanthemum makinoi; assembly: GCA_910596185.1. Taxonomy (NCBI): domain Eukaryota; kingdom Viridiplantae; phylum Streptophyta; class Magnoliopsida; order Asterales; family Asteraceae; genus Chrysanthemum; species Chrysanthemum makinoi. The sequence continues at coordinate 324,894,621 of OU343221.1, forward strand.
ATCAGTTGAACACATAATATTTGTGTGGGTTACGTTGTTATACACCCATAATGTTGAAAACAAAGCAGTTTATTATTCACTAAGCATCATGCAATCAAGGCGTTAACGTGTTCCAAATTTAATTGGAGAAACTGTTGATACGTGCCCTTAACAGGTAAAATTGCCATTTTTACCTAATGTACTCAAATATAGTGCGTTTGTTTACCGGACCTGGTCAAACAAACGGGATTCGTCAATCCTGATAGATCTATCCACAATATTCGTGCTCACTTCACTCGTGATTAATGATTCATGATTAGGGACTTAAGATTGGCAAATGCGGAAACTTAGTGCAAGTAGAATAATCAGATAAGTATAGAATTTGAAAGCAATGTGTTCGGTTTAAAATAAAGCATGTATCTCCCCCAAGGGTTTGTAAAACAATTTAAGTAATATAAAGTGGGGCTATGAACTCACCTCAGAGTAAATGATATCAAATGTATAATGAGCATGATGGATATGCTGTGAGAACTTCCACGAGCAACCTAAAATAGGATGTTGTGACTTAGGTTTGGAATAATGTTTAGGAAAACATAAACCATCCTATATACGTCTCTATGTTGATCATGATGTAGTACATGTTATTTGTGTATGTCATTTATAGAAATGGTCTAGTTGTGAAAACATGTTTAGTTTATAGATATCGTACTACCGTTCGGGCCATCATAATTCAGAGGTCATGCAGTAAACGTTCGAGGAGCTAGGACACTTTAATTGGTAAATCCAGCAACTCGTCGATCCGTTTACCCAAATGAACCCCTCACATGAAGTTCCCTAGTTTTGTAGTACTTAGTAGATAAAACATAGATTTTGAATGAAGATTGTTATATAAATAAGTTTATCATGTTTTTACAAGTATCTAGTTTTTACAAGTTCTCGTCATTTTCATAAATATGATCACCTTAGTTAACGGTCTTGGGTAAACAAGCCTTAAGGCTTTAGCCATGGCCTTTCCGTGACTTTGGTCTTGGCTTATGGCCATTAGGCCTCTTGGTTTGCTTTTAGTTGTGACAAAAGTATAGTTATGAGACTATATTTACGGTAGTTTCTGTTTTTGAAAGATTTTTGGCCTATTTATGCGTTTTCAAGGTCTGAGCTTCTTTGATATGGAAGGAAAACGTCGTTCCGGACAACTTTCATGTTTTAACTTTTTGATGATTTGGACCAGAAGTACCATTTTTAAAACGGCAGAACTCAAAACAGCAAGCTATAGGCAGTTTCGGCGTTTTGGTTTTGCTAAATTCTTTTGGCTATAACTTTTGACTCGTTTGTCCGTTTCGGGTGATTCAAATTGCTATGTTTACCTTTTTATCTTGTATACCATATTATGTAAGTTAGAAAGTCCATATATTACTGATTTTAATGGTCTCACATGTGTAGAATATGACTAGTTTACTAGTTTGTTACTTTTATTACAATATGTGAATTAAAACAAGTGATTGAGTATATGTACATCATGAATCAACATAGTAACTATATATATAGCATGAAATAGTTAAGATTATGAATAATAAAGATGAGATGATGGTGGTGATAAGTTGCTTACAACTTTTGGCTTTCAATAAGAAATGAGTAACTTAGTAAGGATAGGACTTTGATTGATCACTTAAGACTTTGGATTGAGCTAGCTTTCCACACCTTGGCACCCTTGCAAACTTGAAGAGTTGATGATGAAGTAATAAGTGACTTGAGTGGATTTAAACTCAAGAAGATCACTTAAACTTGCTAGAGATTTGATGTAGTAGCTTGATCTTTGGAACTTCCTTGCATAAACTTGGAGTTTATGGATCAAATGATGGAAGATATGTATGAATTGTGATATGAACGACCCAAAACAGATTATGAGGGTTCTTAGGATGTATATCACTTGCTATTTATAGGAGAGTAAGTTTGGTTAACCATATATTGGGTTAAATATTAACCATGGTTAGGTTAGGACACTTGTAATGATCTAAAGGAAGCATGGTTAGGATTTTGCCACAAAAATGATGACTCCCCTTAGGTCGGCCAAGTGAAGATAAGATGACTTAGGTGGTTAGTTTTGGTATTATCTTGGTTACGGAGTGAGTTTTGGTTCCGTTAAATGCCAACCGAAGCCATAAAACGTAAAACCGGGTATCGTAAAAATACGAAACTTGTAGGAATGATGAGACTCATCATTATACTCCATCTAAAAATATAAAATGGGTGATAAGTCTCATTGGGTGCAAAAGCACTGTTTAAAGCTGGAAATACTGGTCAAAAGCAGCGTATACGCAGTTTTTGAGAAAAACGAAATTTCGGAAGCGACCGTGAATTTATTTAGAGTAGAATAAAATTAGTCTAAAAGTGATATGAGATGTTAAAATGTGGTTTTCGCCATATGCGGGATAACTTTGATTATTCATGAAGTTTAAAAGTTACGCGATTTAAGCAAAAATGTAGAACGTACAAGGTTAATTCCTTTATAGTCAAAGGAGGAGGGAAATATGTTTGACTTTTCCAAAAATGTAAAAGTGTTAAAAACATATTAGAAACACGATCAGGAATCGTTAAGTCGGATGTAAGTAGAATTGTTTAAACGTAAGTTTAGTTTTGTTCTCTATTTGGGCTTATTTGGTAATATTAAAATAATAAATCTTAAAAATTCTCAAATTAATCATGAGTGATCTAAAATTTATCTGATGCGAGGAAAATTGTCAGAGTTGATTTTCGTTATGCGTGTGAGGTTTAAGCGGTGGACCGTCTAAAACGAAACTTTAAAACGATGTTTACTTAATAACTTTTGCGAAAATGATCTAACGATGGTCGAACTCTCAGGTTATTACTAAAATAATTTATCTTACGAGAATGTGGATTAAAAATTTTACGGGATGAATAGTAAAAGTGAATAGTAACTTTTCAAAATATGAAAAGTAACTCGAAAAAATGCGGGTTGTTATACTATATATACTGTGGACCGGACCGGACCAACGTATTCAACCAGGAACTGGTGTCGCCACCGATTCGGCTAACTAATTAAAGCCATCCAAAAACGAACCAGAGAGGACCCCTTGAAACTGATACAAACTGGTGAATCATATCTCATCGAGATCTATTTCTCCGGTTAATCGTCACAGGGTACCCACGTCCGAAACGCGCGGGTACCCTGCTATATACTACATATAAAGGAAAAACCAAAAAGTAAAAAGTGAAAAGTCGAAACTAAAAGTGGAAATATTGAAGACATATATTTCAAAGGGAAACTAATAATACACATCGAAAACCGGGTTGACTCGGGACGCTTCAAACTCGGCGGGTTGACCTGATTTAAGAGTAACTTGCATTTTTGGTCCCTAAGGTATGGCCAAATTGCAGGTTTCGTCCCTAATGTTTTGAAAGTGCAGCGGTAGTCCCCATTTTGAATGTTTTGTTGCATGTTTGGTCCCTAAATTGTAGATTTTGTCACTAAAAGTTTGAAGTTTTCGTTGTATGTTTGGTCCTTAAATTGCATATTAGGGACCAAAAATGCAACAAAACCTTTAAAATGAGGACTATCGCTGCACTTTCGAAACGTTAGAGACGAAACCGGAAATATGGTCATACTTTAGGAACCAAAAATGCAATTTAATTTGACCTGTTTTCGAACCAATCTGTTGGGTTGACTCGGTTTAAATCGACATGTTTTTTGACCTGAACTGTTGAGGACAAAACATAAATAACGTTTAATGACGATATTTGTATTAACAATCTCCCCCTTTTTGTTGAGGACAAAACATAAATTTTATTTTTATAAAAGATGTAAAGATTGTACAAGTTTTATTAAAAATATTAGTTTTAGAACTTGAAAGATAAAGATGATAATGCAAGTATGTCCAATTTAGACATGATGTTGACTTTTTCAGAAAGTCAAGGTATGCAGTTGACTTTTTTAAAAGAAAGTCAAAGTCTTCATTAGTTGAAGTATGATGTTTGACTTTTCAGAAAGTCAAAGTATGCAGTTGACATTTTCAGAATGTCAAATATAACCAAGTTCTATATATTTCTCCCCCTTTTTGTCTCAACAAAAAGAATATACGAGGCGGAATGTGTAATGAGCCCGAGCCATTATCTCCCCCTTGACCAATGCTCCCCCAAAATTTGGTGCCAATAGAAAGATACATGAATTGTGAAAAAGCTACAAAAAAAATGTTAGTTATAAACATCATCACAAGCATTTCCAAACACCATGTAACAATCAACAACAATATAAGAAACACCATTCATTTTTTAAAATTTTTCATGATTTAAGAATCATCAAAAGGGAACACAATGAAGTGTTAGTACAATAATAAAATCATAGAAAATAAAATAAAAATTGTCCTAGAAAAAAAATGTTGGGTTTTAGGTTCTTTAGATTTGATGAGACAAAATAAATACAAGAATGAAACAAAGGGACTTAAAGTGAGAAAGATGAAATCTACAAAAAGATGGAAGGACTTGCTTGCAAAAGAATATTTATTATTTAGTCCTTCGTAGTATTTTGTAAACCCTAATCCTCTAGTATATAAAGAGGACATGGGGTGTAGGTTTTAATAATATAAGTCTTCCATAATGTAGTCATTAAAGGTGTGTGTGTGTGTCTAGGCGTCAGGTCCTCTAAGTGGACGCCTAAGATTTATGTAGTTTAGCCTCAAGGATCTTTGATCCACATTTACAAGTTTAGTGTAACCGTATTATTCCGATAAAATAATATTTGAGGCTTGGAGTGATTATAAAGATAAACCTTGTGTCAAAAACTATGATTTGTTTTATTCGCTGCTACCAAGTTTATTGTCATTGTTATTGTTAACCCTAGAGGCTCTAAACGATCTCAAGGAGTCCTATCAAACTCAACAATTGGTATCGAGCTTGGGAGCTCGTTACCTAGGATTCGCATAAGGTTTTATTGGTCGAAGAATGGCGAAAAGAAGAAAAACTACGAATCTTAAAATTCTCGTATTTTTAGCTGCAGAGTTTTAAAAGCAAGCGTTTTCATTAACCGTTGGATCATAACGAAATTTTTGGTGGACGTTCTCTATATATTCATCTAACTTTTCTTGAAGGGATTGTCGATCGAGCTCTCTATCAAAAGTTATTCAATGTCGAAGTTGGCTACAACTGGTTTAATAATTGAATTTTGAGTTTTCATGCATATTCAACTTCTTGAATTTGTGTTACTTGTTCTAATTCTTGGTGGAGGTTGTTTATACATTGTGTGGTGTTTATGATTCATGATTAGAAGCGGCTTTCCTAGTGTTTTTACGAAACCACTTCTAGTGTTTTCTGAAACCACTGATAGTGTATTCTCAAAACCAGCGATAGTGTATTCTCGAAACTACGATAGTGTATTCTCGAAACCTACGATAGTGTATTCTCGAAACCAGCGATAGTGTTTTCTCGAACCACCGATAGTGTTTTCTCGAAACCACTTCTAGTGTTTTTCTGAAACCACTTCTAGTGTTTTTCTCGAAACCACTTCTAGTGTTTTTCTCAAAACCACTCCTAGTGTTTTTAAGTAACCCTGCTAGTGTTATCTCAATTCCCTTCTTTGGTGTTTCTTGTGTTATTCGTTTGCTGATGAGGTTTTGGAATTGAGGGGAAGTTGTACATGTTTTTGGTACTGAGATTTTTGGTGACACACACATGGGATTTTGGTTCGCACACACAAGGAGATTGGTATTTGTTCTTAAAGGTTTTAAAAAGCTCGGATTTGGATTTATTGCATAATTGATTACGAAGAAGATTGATCATAACCTATTTGATATTGTAGTTGAGTAACACAGATTTGTGCTCTTATCATATCTCAAAGTGGGTGTTACACTTTGGAGATAACTTGTTCGTGCTTAAAGGATGTTGACGAAGACTTGCAAAATCTAGTTTTCATAGGTCAAGGGGTGGATGGATGAAGACCTAGTTAACTATCACTTAAAGGAGTTACATTGTAGTGCTTAGTGTCTCATTAAAGATGAGGATTTTTCATGAGATGCGGTCTACTTATATGGTGTTAGTATAAGTTTGGAGTCACGTGGATAGTACAAGACATAAGACACAAGTTTGGGTTATTTTACTTCTTCATCAAATTCGTTATACTTGGTTTCTTCACAAGTGATCATTACATAGAGCTTACTGATTTGAAGAATCATTTTCATGCACCACTCAAGGAGAAGTTTCTAATGTTTACATTCTCTATTTGTTGATAACAAAAAGGGGAAGAGATATTGGAGTGCGATGGCATGGATTAAAGGGAAGACAAAGGAAGACAAGAATGTTTCATTCACGGAGATGTTTACATCTCAACTTCGCTACTTTCGTCTAGGGAAGTTCGTACCACGACTTTTTGTTTTGTCATCATCAAATAGGGGAAGATTGTTGGGTTTTAGGTTCCTTGGATTTGATGAGACAAAATAAATACAAGAATGAAACAAAGGGACTTAAAATGACAAAGATGAAATCTACAAAAAGATGGAAGGACTTGCTTGCAAAAGAATATTTATTATTTAGTCCTTCGTAGTATTTTGTAAACCCTAATCCTCTAGTATATAAAGAGCACATGGGGTGTAGGTTTTAATAATATAAGTCTTCCATAATGTAGTCATTAAAGGTGTGTGTGTGTGTCTAGGCGTCAAGTCCTCTATGTGGACGCCTAGGATTTGTGTAGTTTAGCCTCAAGGATCTTTGATCCCTGTTACAAGTTTAGTGTAACCGTATTATTCCGATCAAATAATATTTGAGGCTTGGAGTGATTATAAAGATAAACCTTGTGTCAATAACTATGATTTGTTTTATTCCGCTGCGTACCAAGTTTATTGTCATTGTTATTGTTAACCCTAGAGGCTCTAAACGATCTCAAGGAGTCCTATCAAACTCAACAAAAAATACAAGAAAAATCCTAGCCGGTGGCGGTGAGCTAGGAGTCTTTGTTGGTGGTGGAGTAGTAGCAATGATAGGTGATTGTGGAGGTGGTGTAGGAGTAGCCAAAGTGAGAGTTGTTTCATCTCTTATGGGAGATGAGGTGGTTAATGGAGATGACTCGGAAGAGGAGCTTATGTTGACTAAACAACAAGGTCTTACGCTCATTCTAGCGGTTCTTTTGTAAGGCTTTGTTGATGGTGAAGACTTAGTCATTTTGGCTCAAGTTTTTGCTAGTAGATTGGAAGATTTGAGAAGGTGTGAGGATGATCATGGTAAAAGCTCTTAATTTATAGGAATGGAAAATTATGGAGAAATGTGTTTGATTTGATGTTAAACCATAGAAGAGATGAGGTTCCTAATGATTTTGAAGTGGGTTTAATGCTAGTCATATCACCCAAGTCAATCCATACAAGAAGGATGGAGTGAAGAGACAAAGATTTTCAATAAATGAGTTCTAATGATTATGGGATCTTTAGAATCAGATCACCCATGGATTGCAAGGAACCAAATTTTTGGTTCCTTCCTTTATGCAAAAGGGCTCCTTGGGTGGATTTTTGCAATTTTTGAATTTTAGTGGGAAATGGATATCCTATATGCCTAAGTGTGTTACACCAGTTCTAATATGGGTAAGAACTAGTTAAGATTAACCTAGAAGCAATGTATGGTAATTTGGAATGTTGAAATAGGCGAAATTTAGAAAATTACCTATAGGACCCACGGTACCAAAATTTTACACAGGCGGAACCCAAAAAATGGTGCCACCTGGTCCGCCTGTATAGGTACGGCGGTACCAAAATACATAACAGACGGTACCAAATTTTTGGTGCCGTCTGATCCGTGGACACCCAGAAAGTTCACATAACACTTTTTAGGTGTCGAGGAGTTTTCTGAAACCTGAAATTTTGCTTAAAACATGTGACATTAATTATTTCTGGTTAGAAAAAGTCAATAACACATATACAAACATAGTGGAGCATAGATTTTGACCAAGGGCTAACGATTTTCACATAAAAGTGAAAATGGGTAAAATTTGATAACACACTTGTGTTATCCCCCTGCATGAAACGGTTAGCATACAACATTGTTTTAAGTCATATTATCATCCTACAAATTAAAAACAACCAAATTGTATCGTACATCAATGTTATTGTCTTGTTCCAAACGCTCCTTCAAATGAACCTCACTTATCCAACTTCTTGTAGATCTTATTCATCATCCTACCAATGCACTTGAACATCCCCTTGGTTTGCTTGAACTCCTCCGATTCATTCTCAATCTCGGGGAGAGATGCATAGTACTCTTGAGGTGGAAGGCGATAATTTGGAAGACCATCCTCGGAGCTATTTGATGATGATGATGATGGAGTTGGAGGTTTTCCCTTTTGCCTTTAGTCTTAGCCACTCGCTCGTCACTCAAGGGCACAAAAATGTGAGGGATGAGAGCATAGTCAAGCTTCAACCCTTTTGGGCTTGGTGGAATGGGTGCAAAGGCTCTATAGAGACGGGTGAGAAGCATCTCGTAAGGAAGAGCGACTAATCCTTGAGTTGGAATGTCAATCATTCTCCTAGCAATGTAGTAGGCTAAATTGAATGGTTGACGGGTGGACAAGTTGTAGAGCATGTGACAAAGGCAAGCATTGATATGGTCCATATTTCCTATAGTGCTAATGACATTGGCTCTAAGGAGTTTCTCCCATTTCTTAAATTCGGGCTTAAGTTCATTGAGCTCCATTCCATATGGATCTCGGTTCACCTCCTTTCCCTTACAAGTGACACGGGTTGGAGCGGCCCTTGCGTTAAAAAGGTGCTCACGGATGACATCCTTATCTGCTAAAGGAGTTTGGTAGGGAAGAAAGCAGTCATTGATTGCATCAAGGATAGTGAGTGACCATTTATCCGAATAGACACATGTAACTTGGTTGGGAATTCCTAGCACTTGAGCAAATTGGCTTAAGGAGATGGAGTAGTCGTTTTGATTGATCCTAAACCTAAGACCAAATTCATCATCCTCATCAATGAAGGCCGTAACACTAGCATAGAATTCTAAAACAAACCTAGGGCAAATGGGTTCATCTATGTCAAGGAGACAATCGAAGTGAATGGTGGCAAGTTCTTGATGGAGATTGGTTCCGTCGACAAAGGAGGAGTGAATGGTTCTACCCTCATGGAAGTACCTTTGCTCTAGACTCTTAAAGATTTCGACTTGTTCTTTGGAGAGGCCCTTAGTTTTGTGATGTTTGGGAATGTAGCTAAGAGTATCCTTGTGATCATAGAATCTTGCGGCTACCATGGTTATTCCTATGAGCAAGAATTTACATGTTAATAATGAGAACAAACTTAGCGTTTTGGTTCTAGTGTGTGCCTATATGAATACGATTTGGAGTTGCGGTTATCTCGACTCATTTTATGCATAACATGGTTTTTAGTGGGGGTGTTTGGCAAAAGGCATGAGATAACCCAAATGCTCCTAATTCAATGTGGCTTCATTTGAATATACTCGGGTATACATATTAGTTATGCATTACCTTTAGCATTCAAGAGCATGCAAGTGATGAAAATTTTACGTTTCTATTTGTATTAACAATGAAAAATTGTTTTCCTACAAGTGAGAAGCTTTTCAAAATTTTTGACATGGGGTGTTTGGTTATTTTGAATAAGGCCTTATAGTCATTATCCTTTGATTAGTGGGAAACATGATTTGTTTATGCAATATGACAATGTAGTACCTAATTTCAATGACTAGTTATGCAATTTGCCAATTGAATCCATGTTTTGTACAAAAGTATACATAATCCCCATGTAATGATTTTGTGCACAAATTGGAATCCTAGACTCAGAATTAAGAGATGAAATGTAGTTAGGATACTTACAATGATGTTATCTTCAGTGATTAGTGGATGAGAAAATGTCAACAATGAGTTAGGTCTAATGTTTAAATGTTTTGGTAAAGTAGGTTGTGAGGAAGAAGATGTGTGGAAAACTAGAAGGGGGGTTGAATAGATTTGCCAATTAAAACTTCCTTTTAATCTATTTAGATTGACTTATGACAATCTATTTGGATGTGTGTGTTGGATGTTGATAAACAAGCATGTTAATACAAATATCGTCATTAAACGTTATTTATATTTTTGATCTTTACCTAAGTTTTGTTAACGACAAAAGTAAATTTAATTTGTATAAAAGCTTAAAGCTTGTCAAGTTTAATAGATATTAAAACAAGCTTTTTCAAACAATATATTCATCATTCAAGCATTTACATTTATGATTAGTAACATCTTCATATAACTCTAATCATTATGTATGATAATAGTTTTTAGAATGTGTTAGGTTCTTAAAACCAAACACTACTTAAGTACTTGCATATTTCTAAATATAGAAATACAACATATGACATCATATGATGCATCATGGAAATCATTGGAAGATTTCATTAGATATTTTGTGTGGATTTGTACTCTTCATATCTTGCACAATCTCACTTAGATAGAGTTGACTTTTGCAAAGATTTGATATCTTGACTGTCAGACCGGCGGCGGGCAGAACCCTTTTAAGGGTTCCGCGGTCCGTGGACGCTCCTGTCCACTTTGGCTATAAATAGCAATGCCAAGCCAAGTAGTTTCTCATCCCTTTCTAACATACTCTCATACATATCTTCTCTCTAACCTTTCTAACTCAGTTTCATATCATATTAGTGATCTCTTTTGTAGCAAAGAAGATCAAGTCACATTCAAGCTTCAACGAGAAGTTGGAAGTCTTGTTTGTTTAGTGTTGTATGATCTTGTGTTGATTCATACTTCATTGTTGTATTAAACCATCATAATCTTGTGAGTGTGAGTGGTTAGTATTTTAGTCCTCAAAATACATTGTGTGTGGGAGTGGTTGTACCCTTGGAAAGAACTCGACATCTAGCTTAGTGTCGGAAATAGTGTTAGCGAAGTGTAAAGGTTTTCTCCGCCGGTGAAAGGAGCTTGTTGACTAGTGAAGTTAAACTCTCGAGTGTGAGACTCGAGGAGTGGAGTAGGGCAAGGAAAAAGAGTCCTTGTAGACCGAACCACTATAAACAACTTGTTGTGGTTTGATCATTTCTTTCCTTATTTACTCCTTACATATTGCTTGCATATTTCATTAATATATCTAAGATCAATATCAATTGATCTTTACAATAAGTTTCAAAACAAAGTTTTTAATTGGTAAACTATTCAACCCCCTTCTACTTTTCTACAATTGGTATCGAGCCTCGTTGCTCAAGAATTTCTAAAATATATTGTATTTTATAAACTTGAAACGATCCATGGATTCGAAAACTTTAAAGAAGGGCAATCTATGCAAAGACCACCACTCTTTGAAACCAATGGATTTATCTATTGGAAAAACCGTTTTGAAACATATGTAAAATCAAAAGATATAGATCTTTGGTTTATTATTGTTAAAGGGATTTTAGTTCTACAACAAAGGATATTTCCGTTGATGAACAAAAGAAACTAGTTGCTAAAAATAATGAAGCTAAAATGATGCTTTATAATGCTTTACCTAGAAAAGAATATGAAAGAATTTTTATGTGTGAAACCGCCAAAGATATTTGGGAATCTTTAATTGTTACACATCAAGGTAATTCACAAGTCAAGGATAACAAAATTGATCTTCTTGTTCAACAATATGAACAATTTGTTATCCCTAAGATGAAACCATTGATTGTGGCTTTGCTCGCTTTAACACTATTATTACATCACTTAAAGCACTTGATGAATCTTTTCGTAGTAAGAACTTTGTCGGGAAATTTCTTAGAGCACTCCATCCCAAATGGAGAGCTAAAGTGACCGCCATTGAGGAATCAAAAGATCTCTCAATAATGTCACTAGACGAGTTGATCGGTAACCTCAAAGTACACGAAATGGTGATGGAGAAAGATTCGGAGATCATCAAAGGAAAAAGGGAGAAGATCAAATCCGTTGCTCTAAAAGCAAAAGCGGAATCAAGTGATGATGACGAATCTTGCTTCGGTAGTGAAGATGAGGAATATGCCATGGCCGTTAGAGATTTTAAGAAGTTCTTTAGAAGAAGAGGAAAGTTCGTAAGACAACCTCGAGAAGAAAAGAAGCCATTCCGAAAAGATCGGGATGACAAGAAGGGTAAAGGTGAAAGAAAATGTTTTAGATGTGGTGATGCAAGTCACCTCATAGGAGAATGTCCCAAGCCACCTAAAAGCAAAACTCAACGAGCTTTTGTAAGTGGTGCTTGGAGTGATAGTGAAGACGATGAAGAATCAAGCAAGGAAGAGATCGCTCTAATGGCACATGAGTCAAATGAGGTACTTTCCGACTCTTCTTATTCTTCTATTGATGATGACACTTTGCAAAAACAATATAATCAATTGTGTGAGCTAAGTCTAAAAATCATAACTAAAAATAAATTTTTAAAAACCAAAAAGGAATTTTTGGAAAATGAAGTTTATGAGTTAAAAGAAAAAGCAAAACGACTAGAAAAGGAAAAGCAAATGACGATGATTGTAAATCATGTCAAGAGCTTAAACTTGAAATAGAAAAACTAAAACTCACACAAGATGTTTTAATCGAAAACAATTCTAAATTTAAAAGGTTTAACAAGAACATCGCTCTTGCCGATGAAATAGTTAAAATTCATAAAACACCGGGAGACATGAATGGGCTAGGTTTTAATGAAGTATTAATTCCAAAGAGTCAAAATAAAACGGCCAAAAAGGACGAACATTCGTCAAAACTGCAGATGCAGCGGACCAGACGGAACCAAAATAAGGGTTCCGTCCGTTGTGCAAAATTGTACCGTGGGTACTTCAGCGAAACGAATGTTCGCAATACGGACCGTACTGAATTTGTTAAAATAACAAAGAAAACCAATAATAGTATTAAACTAAAACCAGCTATTACTTCAGGAGTAGGACTTGTCAAAAATGAATTTAGATCAAAAACTACTCAACAACGATATAAAACTCCTTTTGCCAAACGCCCCTTTCCTAAGAGTAACCACAACGTACAACCCAACTACCAACACAATGGTTGGAATCAAAACTTTCCTAGACCATATCAAACTCCAGATTACATGCCATGGAACTCTTACCCATCGTTTCCATACATGAATCAAATAAATGGTATGTGTAACCCAAATGGACCCATGAGATATTGGGGACCAAATGCTTGAGTTATTTGCTTCTTAGGTATGCTTGAAAGTTGGATTGGAACCCGATGAATGGATAAAAGATAGTGGTTGCTCACGACACATGACGGGCAACAAAAGTCTCTTCTCATCATACCAAGAGTATGACGGAGGTAATGTCACCTTTGGTAGCAATCTCAAAAGCAAAATTATTGGCAAAGGTACGATTGCTCATAACTCCCTAACTATTGAAAATGTTGCTCATGTGGATAGGTTAGGATTTAATCTACTTAGTATTAGCCAACTATGTGATAAAAAGTATAAAGTACTATTTGATGAAAATGGTAGTAAAATACTAAAAGATGGTATCACCATAGCTAAAGGAGTTAGGAAAAATAACATATACGTCATGAAAATAGATAAAACATATAATGACAAACTTTGCCTAACAACATTAGACGATAGCTCATCTCTTTGGCATAGACGTTTAGGTCACGCTAATATGAGACTTATACAAAACCTATCTTCAAAAGAATTGGTTAGGAATTTACCAAAACTTAAATATGACCAACACTTTTGCGGCGCTTGCAAAATTGGTAAACAAACACATAGTAGTCACAAATCTAAAAATATGGTGTCCACATCTAAGTGTCTAGAATTATTACATATGGACTTGTTTGGACCATCCGCTATAAGAAGCTATGGAGGCAACTTATACACTTTGGTCATAGTAGATGATTACTCAAGGTTTACTTGGACGTTGTTTTTGAAAACCAAAAATGAAGCTTTTGATAAATTTGAAATACTTAGCAAGAAAATTCAAAATCTTCTAGGTGTCAAAATTGTGTCGATCCGAACGGATCATGGTCGTGAATTTGACAACGAAACTCAATTTGGAAACTTTTGTGATACAAATGGTATAACACATAACTTTTTCGCTCCACGAACACCTCAATCTAATGGAGTAGTAGAACGTAAAAATAGAACAATTCAAGAAATGAGTAGAACAATGCTTAATGAACAAAACATTCCTCAAAAGTTTTGGTGTAACGCCGTTGATACTTCTACATATATTTTGAATAGAGTCTTAATACGCCCTTTCTTAAACAAAACACCATATGAACTCTATAAAGGTAAAAAGCCAACGTTAGGATATTTTAGAGTCTTTGGTTGTAAATGCTTTATTCTTAATACTAAGGATTATCTCACCAAGTTTGACCCAAAGTCTTATGAAGGTGTATTTCTTGGTTACTCTCAAACTAGTAAAGCTTACATTGTCCTAAACAAAGAAACAATGATAGTCGAGGAATCGTTGAACATAACATTCGACGAAAGTCCACCTCCCTCTAAGACATCACCTTTGGTAGATGATGACTTAGTTGAAAGTCAAATGATAGAAGGTCAAGAAATAATTAATAATAACAAGGAAGATGAACCATTAAATAAAGAAATTGTCAACATCAAAGAATCTAAAAGTCATCCTTTAGAAAAGTCATAGGACAACTTAATCAAAGAACCTTAAGGTCACAAGCCCAAAATCAAAGTAATTATTTTTGCTTTGTATCCACCATTGAACCGAAAACCATAAATGAAGCAATAAAAGATGAATCATGGGTTATTGCCATGCAAGAAGAATTAAACCAATTCGTTAGAAATGATGTTTGGAAATTAGTTCTAAAACCTAAAGATCAAACTATAATTGGAACAAAATGGGTTTTTCGAAATAAGATGGATGAAAATGGGATAGTATCTAGAAACAAAGCTAGGCTTGTAGCGCAAGGTTATAATCAACAAGAGGGATTGATTATGATGAAACTTATGCACCGGTAGCTAGGCTTGAGTCTATTAGAATATTGCTTGCTTATGCATGTGCCTATGATTTTAAATTATTTCAAATGGATGTTAAAAGTGCCTTTCTTAATGGGTTTATTAACGAAGAAGTGTATGTTGCTCAACCTTCCGGTTTCACCGACTTTGAGAAACCACATCATGTCTTCAAACTCAAGAAAGCATTGTATGGTCTTAAGCAAGCACCAAAAGCTTGGTACGACCGACTTAAGACTTTCCTTATTGATAACAAATATACTATGGGATTAGTAGATAATACTCTTTTTACCAAGAAAAAGGAATCACATATTATCATTGTTCAAATATACGTTGATGACATTATATTCGGATCAACTTGTCAAGAATTATGTGATGATTTCTCTAAAATCATGCACGACGAGTTTGAAATGAGTATGATGGGTGAGTTAAATTTCTTTCTAGGACTTCAAATAAAACAACTAGAAGATGGCATATTCTTTAACCAATCTAAATATATAAAAGACATGCTTAGGAAATTTGGTCTTGAAGATTCCAAACCAACTAAGACACCCATGTCCTCGGACACTAAACTAACCAAGGATGAGGAAGGTGAATCCGTAGATAACACTAAATATAGAGGAATGATTGGTAGCCTACTCTATCTTACGGCTAGTAGACCCGACATTATGTTTAGTGTTTGTCTATGTGCTCGCTTTCAAGAAAACCCAAAGGCATCACACTTAGAAGCCTTAAAAAGGATTTTTAGATACATTAAGGGAACAACGTGTTTAGGATTATGGTATCCCAAAGGAATGGGTGTAGAAACCATAGTGTATGCCGACTCGGATCATGCCGGTGACTATGTCGATAGAAAAAGTACAAGTGGTATTTGCACTTTTGTTGGACATTGTCTCACCTCATGGTTTGCCCTGGCCATCTCAACTACTGAAGCCGAGTACGTCTCAGCCGGAAAAGCATGTCAACAAGCTCTTTGGATGAAGCAAGCTCTCGTAGATTACGGAATTCATCTCAACAACATTGTGATACTTTGCGACAACAAAGGAGCCATCGATCTCAGCAAGAATCCCGTTCAACATGCTCGTACAAAGCATATTGAAATCCGCCATCACTTTCTTCGCGACAATGTTCAAAAAGGAAACATTTCAATCGAGAAAGTATCCTCCGAAGACAACATTGCCGACATCTTAACTAAGCCTCTTAAACGAGAACCTTTTAATCTTCTTAGACTTGGTTTAGGGTTAATGGAACCAAACATGTAGGATAAACATAGCCCAAAACATTAGAATAGTCAAAACTAAACAAATTTGTCTTGTACCTGCTGCTGTAGCCACGAAACCAAACGACAACAAAGACGGAACCAATTTTTTGGTGCCGTCTGGTCCGTGGTATCTCTGAAGCAAAAATGCTTTATACAAATCATCCTCTTCCTCAAAACCCACTTTACCAAAACGTGTAAAACTTAAACCAAGCTCATTATTGTCATCTTCCAACTCACTAATCACTGAAGATAACATCATTGTAAGTATCCTAACTACATTTCATCTCTTAATTCTGAGTCTAGGATTCTTATTTATGCACAAAACTATCACAAATCATTACATGGGGTTTTATGTATGCTTTTATACCAAATATGAATTCAATTGGCAAATTGCATAACTAGTCATTGAAATTAGGTACTACATTATCATATTGCATAAACAAATCATGCTTTCCACTAATTGATAGATAATGAATATAAGGCCCTATTCAAACAACCAAACACCCCATGTCAAAAGTTTTGAAAAGCTTCTCACTTGTAGGAAAACAATTTTTTCATTGCTAATACAAATAGAAACGTTAAATTTTCATCACTTGCATGCTCTTGAATACTAAAGGTATTGCATAACTAATATGCATTCCCGGGTATATTCAAATGAAGCCACATTGAATTAGGAGCATTTGGGTTATCTCATGGTATTTGCCAAACACCCCACTAAAACCATCTTTGTGCATAAAATGAGTCGAGATAACCGCAACTCCAAATTGTTTTCATATAGGCACACACTAGAACCAAAACGTTAAAACTTATTCTCATTTTTAACATATTAACTCTTGTCCTTAGGAATAACCATGGTAGCCGCAAGATTCTATGATCACAAAGACACCCTTAACTACATTCCCAAACACCACAAAACCAAAGGACTTACCAAGGAACAAGTAGAAATATTTAGGGGTCTAGAATCAAGGTATTTCCATGAGGGTAGAACCATTCACTCATCCTTCCTTGAAAACACCAATCTCCGTGAAGAACTAGGCGCCATTCAATTCGATTGTCTTCTTGACATCGATGAACCAATTTGTCCTAGGTTTGTGTTAGAATTCTATGCTAGTGTGACCGGCTTTAATGATGAAGACGATGATGAATTTTGTCTTAGGTTTAGAATTAATCAAAACGACTACACCATCACCTTAGCCAACTTTGCTCAAGTGCTAGGAATTCCCAACCGAGGAACTTGTCTCTACTCGGATAAATGGTCACTCACCGCTCTTGATGCTATCAATGACCGCTCTCTACCCTACCAAACCCGTTTGGCCGACAAGGATGTCATCCGTGAACACCTTTTTAACCCAAAGGGTGATACAACCCGAGTTACCCGAAAGGGAAAGGAGGTAAACCGAGATCCATATGGAATGGAGCTAAATGAACTTAAGCCCGAATTTAAGAAATGGGAGGAGCTACTTAGAGCCAACGTCATTAGCACCATAGGAAATAGGGATCACATTAACGCTTGCCTTTGTCATATGCTCTACAACTTGTCCACCCGTCAACCATTCAATTTAGCTTACTACATCGCTAGGAGAATGATTGATATTCCAACTCAAGGATCGGTTGCTCTTCCATACGGGATGCTTCTCACCCGTCTCTATAGAAACTTTGCACCAATTACACCAACACCAAAAGGATGCACCTTCACTATGAGCTCATCCCTCACATCTTTGTACCTTTGAGTGATGCACGAGTTGCTAAGACAAAAGGCAAGAGAGCAAAACCTCCAACTCCATCATCATCATCATCAAATAGCTCCGAGGATGGTCTTCCAAGCTCTCGTCTTCCGCCTCATGAGTATTATGCGTCTCTTCCCGAAATAGAGAATGAATCAGCGGAGTTCAAGCAAACTAAGGGAATGTTCAAGTGCCTTGGTAGGATGATGAACAAGATTTACAAGAAGTTGGACAAATAAGGGTACTTTTAAGGAGCGTTTGGAACAATACATTATCATTAATGTTTGATACAATTTCGTTGTTTTTATTATGTAGGATGATAATATAACCTGAAACAATGGTGAATGCTAACAATTTCATGCAGGGGGATAGCGCAAGTATGCTATCAAATTTTACCCATTTTCACTATAATGTGAAAATCAATAAGCCTTGCTCAAAATACATGTTCCACTATGTTTATATATATGTTATCTGCTTTTCCTAACTAGAAATGTTTAGTATAACATGTTTTGAGAAGAATTTCAGGTTTCGGAAAAGTCCCCGACACCTAAAAACGAAATCTGTCCATTTTTCTCGCACTTCACGGATCGACGGCACCATAAATTTGGTACCGTCCGTTATGAAAATTGGTACCGCCTGCATGGCGGACCGACGGCACCCTTTTAGGGTTCCGGCCGTGTAAGTTTTTGGTGCCGTGGATCCTTCTGGTAACTTTCTGAATTTCGACTATTTCGTGATTCCAAATTACCATCCAATGCTTATAAATCAATCCTAAATTGCTTATACTCTTATTAGAACTAGTATAATTCACTTAGGAATATAAGAAATCCATTTCCCACCAAAATTCAAAAATTTGAAAAATCCACCCAAGGAGCCCTTTTGCATAAAGGAAGGAACCAAATTTTGGTACCTTCAAATCCGTGGGTGATCTGAATATTAGGAAATTCCACTCACTAGAACACATTTATTGCAAATCTTTTCTTCTTCACTCCATCTCTCTTGAATGGCTTGACTTGGGTGATATGACTAGCATTCAACCCACTTCCAAATCATTAGGAACCTCATCTCTTCAATGGCTTAACATCAAATCAAACACATTTCTCCATGATTTTTCACTTCTATAAATTGAGAGGTTTTACCATGATCATCCTCACACCTTCTTCATTCTTACTATCATCTAGCAAAGACAAACCAAAGTCAAAAATGACAAAATCATCTCCAAAACCTTGCAAGAAGACCGCTAGAATTAGTGTGAGGCATTGTTGCTTCGTTCACCTTAGCTCCTCATCCGAGTCTTCTCCACTCACAATCTCATCTCCCATCCGAGATGATACAAACCTTACCTTAGCCACACCTACTCAATCACACATGTGATCACCACTCCACCACCAACAAAAACACCAACTTCACCTCCACCGGCACCCATCCAAACATCCAAAACACCCTCACCACCTTCACCAAGGTCTCCAACTCTCATTCCTATGGAGTTATTTTCCACTCCACCTACTTCACCAAATCCTTTCTTGGATGACTTGCCTCCTAGGCCAAATCATCCACCACCATTGCCATCATTTGGCTCAATTGAGCGGATGGCTCATGAGTCACCTCGGTCATCCTTTGACCCAAACGCCCCATTAGGGCCTAAACCTCTTCTCTTCCACCCCATTCACAAAGACATTCATGGTCCTTTGTATGGGGATCATTCACTCTCCACATCAATGTCCCCTCATCTTGAAGACATTGAGGAGTGTATGTGGGATGCCAATCCCACTAGAGAGGAGATTCAAACGGAACTCCACAACCTCCACCAAATCAAAGGCATGGTGGACTCTCACTTGAGTGAGACAATGCAAATGCAAAGTGCTTTGCTTGCCTCCATCATGACCACCCCAAACATTTCCACCAACACCAACACATCTACCATTCCACCACCACAACCTCCCCAAACATACTACCCCCTAGGCATGGTTGCTCCACTTGTGAGCAAACGGCCCAAACCGTTGATAGGACCTGGGTTATGGTCCTTGACTTTCAAGAAGAAATGAGGTTCATCCTCAATCATATCCTTGAGCGTCTCAACGCTCTTTCTCATCCACCATCAAATTAGGATGGTTATAGTTTAGCATTTCTAGTTTTCTCTTCTTAGGATTATTTTCTTTTCTTTTCTTCTTGTACTAAAACACATCATTGTGTTCCCATTTCATGATCTTTATTCATGAACATTTTTAACTAATGAATGGTGTTTTTATTATAGTGTTGGTCCTTTTACATAGTGTTTGGAAATGCTTGTGAATGATCATTATTACTAACATTTTTTTGTAGCTTTTACTTTCACAATCCATGTATCTTCCCATTATGCACCCAATTTAGGGAGAGCTTTGATCAAGGGGAGATAATGGCTCGGGCTCATTACATTCCGCATAGCCTCTACTTTTTGTTGAGACAAAAAGGGGGAGAAAATATAGAACTTGATTACATTTTGACTTTTCTTAAAAGTCAACTGCATACTTTGACTTTCTGAAAAAGTCAACATCATACATCAACTAGTGAACACTTTGACTTTCAAAAATAGTCAAACATCATACACTTGCATTATCTTTCTCTTTTCAAGTTCTAAAACTAATATTTTTATAACTCTTGCACAAACTTTGTATCTTTTATAAAAATAAAATTTATATTTTGTCCTCAACAAAAAGGGGGAGATTGTTAATACAAATATCGTCATTAAACGTTATTTATATTTTTAATCTTTACCTAAGTTTTGTTAACGACAAAAGTAAATTTAATTTGTATAAAAGCTTAAAGCTTGTCAAGTTTAATAGATATTAAAACAAGCTTTTTCAAACAATATATTCATCATTCAAGCATTTACATTTATGATTAGTAACATCTTGATATAACTCTAATCATTATGTATGATAATAGTTTTTAGAATTTGTTAGGTTCTTAAAACCAAACACTACTTAAGTACTTGCATATTTCTAAAAATAGAAATACAACATATGACATCATGTGATGCATCATGGAAATCATTGAAAGATTTCATTAGATATTTTGTGTGGATTTGTACTCTTCATATCTTGCACAATCTCACTTAGATAGAGTTGACTTTAGCAAAGATTTGATATCTTGACTGTCAGACCGGCGGTACCAAAATGGTACACCGGCGGAACCCTTTTAAGGGTTCCGCGGTCCGTGGACGCTCCTGTCCACTTTGGCTATAAATAGCAATGCCAAGCCAAGTAGTTTCTCATCCCTTTATAACATACTCTCATACATATCTTCTCTCTAACCTTTCTAACTCAGTTTCATATCATATTAGTGATCTCTTTTGTAGCAAAGAAGATCAAGTCACATTCAAGCTTCAAACGAGAAGTTGGAAGTCTTGTTTGTTTAGTGTTGTATGATCTTGTGTTGATTCATACTTCATTGTTGTATTAAACCATCATAATCTTGTGAGTGTGAGTGGTTAGTATTTTAGTCCTCAAAATACGTTGTGTGTGGGAGTGGTTGTACCCTTGGAAAGAACTCGACATCTAGCTTAGTGTCGGAAATAGTGTAAGCGAAGTGTAAAGGTTTTCTCCGCCGGTGAAAGGAGCTTGTTGACTAGTGAAGTTAAACACTCGAGTGTGAGACTCGAGGAGTGGAGTAGGGCAAGGAAAAAGAGTCCTTGTAGACCGAACCACTATAAACAACTTGTTGTGGTTTGATCATTTCTTTCCTTATTTACTCCTTACATATTGCTTGCATATTTCATTAATATATCTAAGATCAATATCAATTGATCTTTACAATAGGTTTCAAAACAAAGTTTTTAATTGGTAAACTATTCAACCCCCCTTCTAGTTTTCTACAAAGCATATAAAGGTAAGTAATGAAAAGATAAGAGTAAGAAGCACAAAACCACAACACGAGTATTTATAGTGGTTCGGCTACAAGGACACCTTCCTTGCCCTACTCCACTCCCCGAGTCACCTACTCGAGAGTTCGTAATCACTACACCAATCTCCTTATGGCGAAGAAGCCTTCACAACGTCGCCTACCCTTTTTCCGGTGCTAGGCTAACCACCGGGTTCTTTCACTCCAAGGTGAACCACACCTACACAACGTCGCCTACCCTTTATAAGGTACTAGGCTAAGTACCTAGTTCTTTCACTCCAAGGTGAACTACACCTTCACAACGTCGCCTACCCTTTATTAGGTACTAGGCTAAGCACCTAGTTCCATTGCAATGGAGGAACTACTACCACACTACACCAACGACTAATCCCAAAGGAGATCTACTCCTTTACAACATCATCAAGGATATCAATATCCTTAGATCTAATACTAGTCTATCTTGTACATCAAAACACACCATATCAAATGTACATCTAAGGCACCTTTCACTAATGCCTTTTACTAGATCTATAAGACACCTTTCACTAATGTCTTGTGTCTTCACTTCTAAGCACCTTTCACTAATGCTTCTTTGTCTTGACTTCTAAGCACCTTTCACTAATGCTTCTTTGTCTTGACTTCTAAGCACCTACCACAAGTTCTTATCCTATAGACGATAGATACCCTTCACTAATATCTTTGTCTTGACACTTGAGACATCTTTCACTAATGTCTTCAACATTACACTTCTTTGAGAAAAGAAATGAATCATCAACAAGAAGACTTCAGTAGCCTTGATGATGAGGAAGCATGGCAACTCATGGACTTGAGCTTGCTTGACTTCAAAGGTGGTGATCTTGCCTTTAAGAGGAACGTAAAAGATCACACAAAAACAAAACTAAAAACATAGATCTCTTGGATCTAAGGTTAGTGAGATTTAACTCAGGGGGGAAAGTGTGTTAGAAAGGGATGATCAATAATGACGAAATGGCTCACTATTTATAGAGGAAAAATCCTACTGTTCCCCGGATCCCACGAATCCCTTCCACTTAGGATCCGGCTAGCACAAAGCTAGAGATCCGTGGAACGCTCCTCTTTACCCATGGGTATTTTGGTTATGGGTCATGGGTCATGGGTTGGACCATGGATCTTTGGCTAGATACAATGTATCTTTGAGTACAATGCACTTAGTCACTTGGGTATGGGTTGATCCATGGGTTATGGGTATTATCCATATGTGATATGAGCATGATGTCATGCAATGGGTTATGGGTCAAGATCCATGGGTTATGGGCTTTGGTTTGTACCAAACTATATTCAATGTATTTGCCCAATGGGTTGTGATACTTAAGTTTCTACCCATTTATATTACCCAATATACTACATACTAGTTATGTGTATATTTTATCCAAATATGTAAACACTAGTTGTTGTACATATGTATTACTAAATCATAAAATCACTTATACTTGTTTTAGTGTTTTATGTGAAAATGTGAATATGTTAGAAACTATTAGTTCAAACCATTTACGTATTTTATTTGTTTCGTTAATATGATTTTACGTTTGTTATCGACAAAACAATAGAAGATCGTAAAATATAAATAAACGTTTTTACGGCTTATTTGTATTAACAGTTTTGCAGGTAGTATTTTTGCTATTGTTGTCACCACGGACCAGACGGTACCAAAAAATTGGTTCCGCCTTTGTTGTCGTTTGGTGCCGTGGGAATAGTAGCAGGTTTAAACAAATTTGTTTTGTTTTGTTTGTTCTAAGGTTTATACTATGTTTTACCTACATGTTTGGTTCCATTAACCCCAAACCAAGTCTAAGAAGATTAAATGGTTCTCGTTTGAGAGGCTTAGTTAGAATGTCGGAAATGTTGTCTTCGGAGGATACTTTCTCAATTGAGATGTTTCCTTTTTGAACATTGTCGCGAAGAAAGTGATGACGGATTTCAATATGCTTCGTACGAGCATGTTGGACGGGATTTTTGCTGAGATCAATAGCTCCTTTGTTGTCGCAAAATATAACGATATCGTTGAGATGAATTCCGTAATCCACAAGAGCTTGCTTCATCCAAAGAGCTTGTTGACATGCTTTTCCGGCTGAGACGTATTCGGCTTCAGTAGTTGAGATAGCTAAAGCCGTTTGCTTCTTTGCAAACCATGAGGTGAGACAATGTCCGACAAAAGTGAAAATACCACTTGTACTTTTTCTATCAACATAGTCACTGGCATGGTCCGAGTTGGCATACACTATAGTTTCTACACCCGTTCCTTTGGGATACCATAATCCTAAATATGTCGTTCCCTTAATGTATCTCAATATCCTTTTAAGGCTTCTAAGTGTGATACCTTGGGATTTTCTTGAAAGCGAGCACATAGACAAACACTAAACATAATGCCGGGTCTATTAGCCGTGAGATAGAGTAGGCTACCAATCATTCCTCTATATTTAGTGTTATCTACCGATTCACCTTCTTCATCCTTGGTGAGTTTAGTGTCCGAAGACATGGGTGTCTTAGTTGGTTTTGAGTCTTCAAGACCAAATTTCTTAAGCATATCTTTTATATATTTAGATTGGTTAAAGAATATGTCATCTTCTAGTTGTTTTATTTGAAGTCCTAGAAAGAAGTTTAATTCACCCATCATACTCATCTCAAACTCATCATGCATGATTTTAGAGAAATCATCACACAGCTCTTGACAAGTTGATCTGAATATGATGTCATCAACGTATATTTGAACAATGATAATGTGTGATTCCGTTTTCTTGGTAAAAAGAGTATTATCTACTAATCCCATGGTGTATTTGTTTTCAACAAGAAAAGTCTCAAGTCTATCGTACCAAGCTTTTGGTGCTTGCTTAAGACCGTATAATGCTTTCTTGAGTTTGAAGACATGATGTGGTATCTCAAAGTCGGTAAAACCGGGAGGTTGAGCAACATATACTTCTTCGTTAATAAACCCATTAAGAAACGCACTCTTAACATCCATTGAAATAATATAAAGTCATAGGCACATGCATATGCAAGTAAGATTCTAATAGACTCGAGCCTAGCTACCGGTGCATAAGTTTCATCATAATCAATCCCCTCTTGTTGATTATAACCTTGTGCGACAAGCCTAGCTTTGTTTCTAGACACTACACCATTTTCATCCATTTTATTTCAAAAAACCCATTTCGTTCCAATTATAGTTTGATCTTTAGGTTTTGGAACTAACTTCCAAACATCATTTCTAACGAATTGGTTTAACTCTTCTTGCATAGCAATTACCCAAGATTCATCTTTTATTGCTTCATTTATGTTTTTCGGTTCAATGGTAGATACAAAACAAAAATGATTACTTTGATTTTGGGCTTGTGATCTTAAGGTTCTTTGATTAAGTTGTCCTATGACCTTTTCTAAAGGATGACTTTTGGATTCTTTGATGTTTATAATTTCATTATTTAATGGTTCATCTTCCTTGTCATTTTCAATTATTTCTTGACTTTCTACAAGTTGACTTTCAACTAAGTCATCATCTACCAAAGGTGATGTCTTAGAGGGAGGTGGACTTTCGTCAAATGTTATGTTCAACGATTCCTCGACTCTCATTGTTTCTTTGTTTAAGACAATGTAAGCTTTGCTAGTTTGTGAGTAACCAAGAAATACACCTTCATAAGACTTTGGGTCAAACTTGGTGAGATAATCTTTAGTATTAAGAATGAAACATTTACATCCAAATACTCTAAAATATCCTAAAGTTGGTTTTTTACCTTTATATAGCTCATATGGTGTTTTGTTTAAGAAAGGACGTATTAAGACTCTATTTAAAATATATGTAGAAGTATCAACGGCGTTACACCAAAACTTTTGAGGAATGTTTTGTTCATTAAGCATTGTTCTACTCATTTCTTGAATGGTTCTATTTTTATGTTCTACAACTCCATTTGATTGAGGTGTTCGAGGAGCCGAGAAGTTGTGTGATATACCATTTGCATCACAAAAGTTTCCAAATTGTGTTTCATTGTCAAATTCACGACCATGATCCGTTCGAATCGACACAATGTTAACACCTAGTTGATTTTGAATTTTCTTGCTAAGAATTTCAAATTTATAAAAACTTTATTTTTGGTTTTCAAAAACAACATCCAATTAAACCTTGAGTAATCATATACTATGACCAAAGTGTATAAGTTGCCTCCATAGCTTCTTATAGCGGATGGACCAAACAAGTCCATATGCAAAAGTTCTAGACACTTAGATGTGGACACCATGTTTTTAGCCTTATGACTACTATGGGTTTGTTTACCAATTTTGCAAGCGTCGCAAAAATGTTGGTCATATTTAAGTTTTGGTAAATTCCTAACTAGCTCTTTTGAAGATAGGTTTTGTATAAGTCTCATATTAGCGTGACTTAAGCGTCTATGCCAAAGAGTTGAACTATCATCTAATGTTGTTAGACAAAGTTTGTCATTAGATGTTTTATCTATTTTCATGACGTATATGTTATTTTTCCTAACTCCTTTAGCTATGGTGATACCATCTTTTAGTATTTTACTACCATTTTCTTTAAATAGTACTTTATACTTTTTATCACATAATTGGCTAATACTAAGTAGATTAAATCTCAACCTCTCGACATGAGCAACATTTTCAATAGTTAGGGATTTATGAGCGATCGTACCTTTGCCAATGATTTTGCTTTTGAGATTACTACCAAAAGTAACATTACCTCCGTCATACTCTTGGTATGTTGAGAAGAGGCTTTTGTTGCCCGTCATGTGTCGTGAGCATCCACTATCTTTTATCCACTCATCAGGTTCCAATCCAACTTTGAAGCATACCTAAGACACAAATAACCCAAGCGTTTGGTCCCCAATATCTCATGGGTCCGTTTGGGTTAAACATACCATTTACTTGATTCATGTATGGAAATGATGGGTAAGAGTTCCATGGCATGTAATCTGGAGTTTGATATGGTCTAGGGAAGTTTTGATTCCAAACTTTATGTTAATAGTTGGGTTGTATGTTGTGGTTGCTCTTAGGAAATGGGCGTTTGGCAAAAGGTGTTTTATGTCGTTGTTGAGTAGTTTTAGATCTAAATTCATTTCTAGCAAGTCCTACTCCTGATGTCACAGCAGGTTTTAGTTTAACACTATCCTTGGTTTTCTTTGTTACTTTGACAAATTCACTACGGTTCATATCACAAACATTATGTCCTGCTGCAGTCCCCACGGCACCATTGTTTACAAAGGACGGAACCCTGTTTTTGGGTCCGTCTGGTCCGTGTTGTACTGCAGCAGATTTGACAGTTTGTTTGTCTTTTTCGGCCTTTTTTGTTTGACTCTTTGGAATTAACACCTCATTAAATCCTAGTCCATTCATGTTTCCTGGTGTTTTTTGAATTCTAACTATTTCATCGGCACAAGCAATGTTTTTGTTAACCTTTTAAACTTAGAATTATGTTCGATTAGAACATCTTGTGTGAGCTTTAGTTTTTCTATTTCAAGATTAAGCTCTTGACATGATTTGCAACCATCGTCATTTGCTTTTTTCTTTTCTAATCGTTTTGCCTTTTCTTTTAACTCATAGACTTCATTTTCTAAAAAATCCTTTTTAGTCTTTAAAAACTTATTTTTAGTTATGATTTTTAGACTAAGCTCACACAATTGATTATATTGTTTTTGCAAAGTGTCATCATTAATAGAGGAATGAGATGAGTCGGAATGTACCTCGTTTGACTCATGTGCCATTAGAGCGATCTCATCCTTGCTCGACTTTTCATCATCCTCACTATCACTCCAAGCACCACTTACAAAAGCTCGTTGATTTTTGCTTTTAGGTGGCTTGGGACAATCTCCTATTAGATGACTTGCATCACCGCATCTAAAACACTTTCTTTCACCTTTGCCCTTTTTGTCATCCCGATCTTTTCGGAATGGCTTCTTTTCTTCTTGAGGTTGTCTTACAAACTTTCCTCTTCTTCTAAAGAACTTTTTGAAATCTCTAACGGCCATGGCATACTCCTCATCTTCACTACCGGAGCAAGATTCGTCATCATCACTTGATTCCGAATCTTTTTCCATCACCATTTCGTGTACTTTGAGGTTTCCAATTAGCTCGTCTAGTGGCATTTTTGAGAGATCTTTTGATTCCTCAATAGCCGTCACTTTATCTCTCCACTTCGGATGGAGTGCTCTAAGAAATTTCCTGACAAAGTTCTTACAACGAAAAGATTCATCAAGTGCTTTAAGTGATGTAATAATAGTATTAAAGCGAGAAAAGCCACAATCAATTGTTTCATCTTCATAGATAACAAATTGTTCATATTGTTGAACAAGAAGATCAATTTTGTTATCCTTGACTTGTGAACTTCCTTGATGTGTAATAATCAAAGATTCCCAAATGTCTTTAGCGGTTTCACATATAAAAATTCTTTCATATTCTTTTCTAGGCAAAGCATTATAAAGCATCATTTTAGCTTCATTATTTTTAGCTATTAATTTCTTTTGATCATCAACAGAAATATCTTTTGTTGTAGAACTAAAATCCCCTTTAACAATAACAAACCAAAGATCTATATCTTTTGATTTTACATATGTTTCAAAACGGTTTTTCCAATAGATAAATCCATTGGTTTCAAAGAGTGGTGGTCTTTGCATAGATTGCCCTTCTTTAAAGTTTTCAGAATCCATGGATCGTTTCAAGTTTTATAAAATACAATATATTTTAGAAATTCTTGAGCAACGAGGCTCTGGTACCAGTTGTGGAAAACTAGAACGGGGGTTGAATAGTTACCAATTAAAAACTTTGTTTTGAAACTTATTGAAAGATCAATTGATATTGATCTTAGATATGTTAGTGAATAGTAATCAACAATATATAAAGAGTAGATAAAGAAAGAAGCAATCAAACCACAACAAGTTATTTATAGTGGTTCGGTCTACAAGGACTCTTTTCCTTGCCCTACTCCACTCCCCGAGTCTCACACTTGAGAGTTTAACTTCACTAGTCAACAAGCTCCTTTCACCGGCGGAGAAACCTTTACACCTCGCTTACACACTATTTCCGACACTAAGCTAGATGTCGAGTTCTTTTCAAGGGTACAACCACTCCCACACACAATGTATTTTAAGGACTAAAATACTAACCACTCACACTCACAAGATTATGATGGTTTGGTACAACAATGATGTATGAATCAACACAAGATCATACAACAACAAACAAACAAGACTTCCAACTTCTTGTTGAAGCTTGAATGTGCCTTGATCTTCTTTGCTACAAAAGAGATCACTAATATGATATGAAACTGAGTTAGAAATGTTAGAGAGAAGGAATGTATGAGAATATGATAGAAAGGGATGAAAAACAACTTGGTTTGGCTTTGCTATTTATAGCCAAAATGATCAGCAGGCACCACGGACCACGGAACCCTTAAAAGGGTTCCGCCCGTGTATTATTTTGGTGCCGCCGGGGTCTGACAACAAGATCACAAAATCTTACCAAAGTCAACCATATCTATCCAAGATTGTGTAAGATATGTAGAGTCTAAACCTACACAAAGTATCTAGTGAAATCTGTTAAGGATTTCAATGATGCACTAAATGATGTCATGTGTTTGTTTTTCTATTTTTAGAAACATGTTAAAATGTAAATACATATGTAATGTTTTGTTTTAAGAAACCAAAACATTCTTTGAACTAAAAATACTAACATACATTATGGTTTAGAGTTATATCAAAATATGATTAATCACAATGTAAATGCTTGAGTGATGAAGATATTATTTGAAAAGCTTGATTTAATATCTATTAAACTTGACAAGCTTTAAGCTTTATAAAAGTTTAATTTACTTTTGTCGTTAACAAAACCTAGGTAAAGATCAAAAATATAAATAACGTTTAATGACGATATTTGTATTAACACAGTATATAAATAATGTTATGTAAGTTTATTACAATCACAAAAATTAAATAGCATTGTTATCTTTAGCGATAATTATCTGTACCCCAAACAAATAGCTTTGAACAATGCTTAAATATCTATGCAAATTGATAATACAAGATAATCTTATTATGGTGATATCAAATTTGTAAGGTTACAGGTTTAAAAGCCACACACCAAATGATAAATGCTACACATGTAAAAAAATAGTTATCACTGCCTAAATTACCGACTAAACAAGAAAAGGCGGTCACACACGTTGGCTATACCTCTAAACTACAATATAATATTGTCAACTACATAATACTGTTGTTTTTTGTAATGCTTGAATCTATTATTACTAAAATCTTAATAACTTAAAGAGTAAATTACATAAATGGTCACTGTGGTTTGGCAAAAATTTCACCTACCGTCCCTCAAACTTAAAAGTTACATAAATCGTCCCTATCGCTCCTAAAGAATAACATTAATGGTCCTTTTGAGGCATAAAAGTTGCATAAATCATCCCTATGGTTTGGCAAAAATTTCACCTACCGTCCCTCAAAAGGACCATATATGTTATTCTTTGGCAGCGATAGGGACGATTTAAGCAACTTTTAAGTTTGAGGGACGGTAAGTGAAATTTTCGCCAAACCACAAGGACCATTTATGTAATTTACTCTAACTTTAAACAATACTATCATTAGAAAATATACTCCCACACTTAGATCGACTCCACATAATTTTTTTGAAAACTGTATATTTCTGCTATTATGCAACCACACATCAGAATTATAGTTATTCGAAAATGATTCTCTAACGCTACAAATACAGTTTGTTGAAAGAAACTTATGAGTCGTCGGAATTTTGCAGAAAACTAGATACCGCTGCCGCTAGACGCGGGCACTCGTCTAGTAGTAATATATGCTAAAATACTGAATGATTATTGTCTATTTAAATATGAAAACATTTTTAGCAAATTTCCTCGTTTGGTATATCACTGAAAGAACTGGTTAATTTGCATAAGTTAATGTAAATTCTAATTCCTTGCCTTCAAACTCTGAATTTATACGGAACCACGACATAGACACATGGTATATTTTTTTTAACGGCATTAGACACATGGTATATTGACTACAACAACAACAATACTGAACGAAGGGAGTTTATGGGGGACATAGTATATTGGCTATGAAACATAATTACACAAGGGAATAATATCGGCGATGACAAAACAAATTGCATACCCGGGAATATCACTAAGAATATATACCTGATGACGTATAGTCTATATTCGGGTCACGAACCCGACCAAAGCCCAATACTAATAAGCCCAGCATGAACTGGGCTACGCCGATAAGTGTTTGAGGCCCACGAAGGCCCAAACCAAACGTTATTTACATAATACGATATCGGATATCTCCTAATTATGGAGATAATCATTCCCTAACCGACTTAGGCGGGATACGCCGAAGGTTGAGGAACACGGAACCAACAAGGATTCCGTGTGTATATAAGGGGAATCACATCCCTCGTTAAAGGTACGATCTACAAAACCCTAACTCTCCTTTAACCCTAAATCGATTACTTACTCTCACGCCGGAGGATAATCGTGGGAGACAATCCCACGGTAAGCCTAACGGTGTTTTCTGTCTTCTTAGTGCGCAGGTCTCAAGCAACAATCCTCAATTGATACGAGAGCCGGAGCCCAAACAAGGAACGCCCATCTTTTGTATCAACAAGTGGCGCCATCCGTGGGACCATTCACTAAGAACTAAAAACTAGGATGACGAAGCATGGAAATCAGCGATCGCAAACAGACCTTACGGGGAAGAAGCCGCATGCCGGTTCAGCTTCCAAGCAAACTTCTGGGACAACCAGTGTTGCTAAAAACCAGGGATCAGGCCATGATTTGGTCTTCCCTCGTGGAACAGCGCCCGGGACAACCCAGGCCACGTAGCCGCTAGCGCGGAGATCCACTCGCACCCCTTTTGCCACTCCATTCCAAACGGTGGTGGAAACAAATTTCACAAAAGCACCTGATGCACCTGATAAAAATAAGGGTATAGTAGTGGAAACTGATACTCCTACTCTAGAAGGGGTTGTGTCAGAACTCGCGCCAGATGAGTTCGTATCACAAAACTACGAAACCCTGGCTGCTCTTATGGAAAAGGAAACAAAGAAGAGGTCGGTCGAGTCTGCGTGCCCGACTCGATTTCGCCCAGAGTTTGAAACATCCCCATCGCGCCGTCAAGGAGAAGCGGGAGGGATAGCCGCCGACCTCCGGTGTTTAACGAATTGGGAGGAGGATTGAGGATGATGAGACATCCAACTCACAACATCTGGAAGAAAGTGATGAGGATGAACGGCGTGCGGTGTCCATGCCGACTTGGTAGCCGGAGAATTCAGACTTGGGCGACGATACTCCCCAAGTGAAAGCCCTTCAAGTCCATATTCGAGGACATTCGCGCAAGCGTCGAAGAAAGGAAAATTCATCCTCTGACAATTCCTCGGACAACGAGGATAGCGATACAGGACATTGGAAGTCCAGAAACAGATACGATGACCAAGAGGAGGAAGATATATCTCTCCCATGGCGCCGTCAAAAGGTGGATGCGTTCACTCGACGCATCAGTGATTTCTCAGAGAACAAAAGGAGGCGCATGCCTGCCAACGTGAAAAACTATGACGGAACAGGTGATCAGGTAAATCCACTATTAGCCGCAAGATAAGCAAGATCAGGTGGTTGGAAAGCACAAGAACAACTCCACTTAGTCTTGAACTTGAGGTCACAAGAAACAATGGGGCAAGATGATACTTCTACAAGTGAAATTGGCACAAGTGGAATACAAGATGATGTTGGATTCTATGCTAAGATGGATGCCTTGCAGAACCAATTGAACCAAGTGATGATGATGCTCTAGAACAACCAAGGTCAATGTGACCCTAAACTCTTCTTTGCAGGGAGATATTTGTTCATAGCTTCTTGTGTTTCATTGTTTAAGGATTCTTGGGTAGTTGATAGTGGTGCAACTGACCATATTTGCATAGCCCTAACACTCATGTTTAACATCATAAAATGCACAATCCCAATCATAGTATCTCTATCAAATGGACACACTA
Source organism: Chrysanthemum makinoi (assembly GCA_910596185.1). Classification (NCBI taxonomy): domain Eukaryota; kingdom Viridiplantae; phylum Streptophyta; class Magnoliopsida; order Asterales; family Asteraceae; genus Chrysanthemum; species Chrysanthemum makinoi. The sequence goes on from OU343221.1 coordinate 324,927,404, forward strand.
TAACGAACACTACCTTGGCTCTGTGAGGATCAAACCAAACCTTGTTCTACACAATGTGATATATATCCCATCCTTTGCGTATAACATGCTCTCAGTAAGTCAAATAAGTAAAACCACCAATGTTTCAGTCATTTTTAACCATTCAACCTGCATTTTTCAGGGCAACAATCAGAGGATTGCCCATGGAAACCAATCTGATGGACTCTACATCATCAAACCAGAATGCTACCAAACATCGCCTTCTGTTGCATCATTGCAATCACCTTGTACCACAATTTTATGTCATTCAAGCACTTTACATTTGTGGCATGCTAGATTAGGACATCCCTCTACTCATGTAATCAATCAAATAAAACAACTACCCACTTTTACTATTGACGTATCTACTCTACGTTGTACCATTTGTCTTGTTTCTAAGCAAACTGCCTTACCATTTTCTTCAAGTATTTCACATCTTCATAACATATTTGATTTGATACATGCTGACACTTAGGGACCATGCAAACATAGTACACTCAATAACTGCAAATACTTCTTAACCTTAGTTGATGACTGCTTTAGAACCACATGGACATTCCTAATGCCAACCAAACAACATGTCACTTCAACTATCAAAAATTTCTATCACTATGTCACAACACAGTTTAAAACCAAAACCAAAATCAAAACACTCAGAAGTGATAATGGCACAGAGTTTACAAACCATTCATTAGCAACCTTTCTACAAGCCAAAGGCATTGTTCATCAAACCTCATGTCCAAACACACACCAACAAAATGACAGAGTAGAGAGAAAACATAAGCACCTTTTGGAAATTGCTAGGTCAATCCACTTTCAAGCTAAATTTCAAATACATTTGTGTGGATATTCTCTTATGGCAGCAACTTACCTAATCTGTAAAACCCTAATTTCTGATTCCCAAATTTTACGTCTAATTTAAAGTTTTCCTGAGTCGTGTAATGATTAATAAAGACTTAAAGCTATGTGTTATGTAATAATTATACTTTATTAGTAATAAACCTATAGTAAACTCTCTAAATAAAACTTATTACTTTCCTAATCTATTCTATACACAATTATTCGACACCCTTTCCTTGTACTAGCCCCTGACACATATTCTTTGTCTTGCCTAAAGTATATATCACATGGAGGCACTTTATTTTGCATACTCAAAAATCTTTACTTACTAAGGGATAAATTCCCACCTTCCATCTAGTTTGATCTAATGGTGGTGATTAACCTAAGATTTAATATGTCTAAACCTAAGTCCATGTTTTTTTTCTTATCTTTTTATTTTCTTTTATCTTTCTTATTTATTTTCTCATTCTTTGTATTTTTTTAATCATTTTTTTTAATTTCACTTTTTTTTTTTCGTTTTTGTCAGTTTTTATACGTTTTTGTCCGTTTTTTCAGCTTTTTATACGTTTTCGTCTGTTTTCATACGTTTTCGTCCGTTTTCATACGTTTTCGTCCGTTTTCGTATGTTTTCTTACGTTTCCGTCCGTTTTCATACATTTTCCTCCGTTTTGTTACGTTTCCATCCGTTTTCGTCAGTCTTGTTACGTTTTCGTCTGTTTTCTTACATTTTTGTCCGTTTTCTTACGTTTTTGTCTGTTTTCGTCCGTTTACATACGTTTTCGTCCGTTTTCTTACGTTTCATACGTTTTCGTCCATTTTCATCCGTTTTCTTACGTTTTCGTATATTTTCTAACATTTTCGTCTGTTTTCATACGTTTTTGTCTGTTTTCTTACGTTTTCGTCTGTTTTCTTACCTTTTCTTCTATTTTCTTACGTTTTTGTCCATTTTCTTAAGTTTTCATAAGTTTTCGTCTGTTTTCTTACATTTTCGTCCGTTTTCATACGTTTTTGTATGTTTTCTTACGTTTTCGTTCATTTTCTTACGTTTTCGTCTCTTTTCTTACATTTTCTTCTGTTTTCTTACGTTTTCGTCTGTTCTCATACGTTTTCGTCCGTTTTCTTACATTTTCGCTTGTTTTCTTACATTTTCGTCGGTTTTCCTATGTTTTCGTCCGTTTTCTTATGTTTTTGTCCGTTTTCATACCCTTTCGTTTGTTTTCTTATGTTTTCGTCCGTTTTAATACGTTTTCGTCTATTTTCTTACGTTTTTTGTCCGTTTTCATCGGTTTTCATAGGTTTATATACGCTTTCGTCCGTTTTTTTACGTTTTCGTACATTTTTAGACGCTTTCGTCTGTTTTCCGACGTTTTCGTCCGTTTTCATACGTTTTCGTCCATTTCATCCGTTTTGATACGTTTTCGTCCGTTTTCAGACGCTATTTTTCCGTTTTCATATGTTTTTATACGCTTTTCATTCGTTTTTATACGTTTTTGTCCGTTTTCATACGTTTTCGTTCGTTTTTGCAGTTTTTATACGTTTTCGTCTGTTTTCATATGTTTTCATGCTTATCATTAAACTTTATTATATTACATGTCTAATATCAATTGTGATATTTTATTATAAAAAAGTTAATGTCTAATATCACTTTTGATATTTCATAAACAAACAAGTATGTTTTTTAACCTTTAATATCACCTGAGATATTTCATTGCTCTATATATTTTTATATATTATCAATTATGTGTTTTCTAATATTTTTATAATTTTCAGTTACAAGATAGTTTTTGTGCCTTTCATCGCAATTGACAAGCGCATATTTTTTTAATGCAACCAATGTTATCTATCACTTGTGATATTATACTCTTAGTAGAAATAAAAGGGTTAAAGTCTCTTTACGTGACTTTTTATTTTGTTTAAAAAAATGCTAATTTAATGCAACACTTGTTTGATTTTGAGAATATGCCAAGTCTCTATTTTCATAGTTTGCTTTCTTGTTATTCATTTTGATATTTTTAAGTGACACTTATTTATCTCTTGTGATATAACACTGTAAGAAATATGAAGAGTATTACACTCTTCATCATATATGTGTTATCAGTTGTGATACTCAACCAAGAATGTGAAATATTAAATTCATACTAATATGATAAGAATTTAGTATTTTACCAAGTATATATGAAATAAATGATAATAAACATCACTTATTATATTACTGTGGTGATTCTGTTCATTTTTCTTATTTGTGTTTTTGAAAATATTTAGGAAGATTATTGTGTTTTATAATAATATGAAATATTAGAAAAGGTGTTTAACTGAAAACAAAATATGTAATAAAACTTTTGTTAGACTTGTGGTGGATTTTTGTATTTAATGGATACATTGTGCATGTTTCGATAGGTTTTATAGCAGAATTTAAAAGTATCTATGGTTGAATCAGCAAACTAAAGAAGTTATGGTTGAAGAAAGCACACATCTTTATAAACAAACTAAGTAAGCTCAAACACCTGTGATATCACACATGATATAACATGTGATATCACCTCACTTGTGATATCACATGATATCACAAGTGATATAAACTATGATATCACTGGTAATATCACACATGATATCACAGGTGATATCAACAGTGTTATCACACATGATATCACGTGTGATATCACAAGTGAGGTGATATCACCTGTGATATCACAAGTGTTTGAGCTTCCTCGGTTTGTTTATAAAGATGTGTGCTATCTTCAACCATAGCTTATTTAGTTTGTTGATTCAACCATAGATATTTTCAAATCCCGCTATATAACCTATCAAAACATGCACAATGTATCCATTAAATAGAAAAATCCACCACAAGTCTAACAAAAGTATCATAACATCTCTTGTTTTCAATTGAACAACTATTCTAATATTTCATAATATCATAAAACACAAAAATCTTCCTAAATATTTTCAAAAACACAACCATCACATTCTTAGTTGAGTATCACAACTGATAACACATACATGATGAAGAATGTAATACTTTTCATCTTCCTTACAGTGTTATATCACAAGAGATAAATAAGCGTCACTTACAAATATCAAAATGAAAACGTCTGAAAACGGACAAAAACATATAAAATCGAATGCAAAACGTATAAAAACGTATGAAACGGACAAAAACGTCGAAAAAGACAAAAACGTATAAAAACGGATGAAACGTATGAAAATGGACGAAAACGGATGAAAATGTCTAAAAACAGACGAAAACGTCTAAAAATCGATGAAAACGTAAAAAAACGGATGACAGCGTATGAAAACGTCTGAAAATGGACGAAAACGTATAAAAACGGACGAAAATACATGAAAACGTAAAAATATAGGCGAAAACGTCTAAAAACGGACGAAAATACATGAAAACCTAAAAAAGCAAACAGAAAATGGATGAAAATGGCCGAAAACGTAAGAAAACATAAGAAAACGTATGAAAGCGTAAAAACACGTCTGAAAACGTATGAAAAACGGACGAAAACGAAAGAAAACGGACTAAAACGTATGAAAACGAACGAAAACGTAAGAAAATGGACAATAACGTATGAAAACATACGAAACCGTATGAAAACGGGCGAAAACGTAAGAAAACAGACGAAAACGTAGGAAAACAGACGAAAACGTATAAAAACGGACGAAAACGTCTGAAAACTGACGAAAACGTCTAAAAATGGACGAAAACGTAAAAATAGACGAAAACGTATGAAAACGGACAAAAAGGTCTAAAAACAGACGAAAACGTATAAAAACGTCAGAAAATGGACGAAAACGTCAGAAAACGGATGTAAACGTACGAAAACGGATGAAAATTGACAAAAACGTCTGAAATCAGACGAAAACGTAAAAAAAATGACGAAAACATATGAACACGGACGAAAACGTATAAAAACGAACGAAAACGTATGAATACAGATGAAAACGTATGAAAGCGAAAAAAAAACTTGAATATAAAAACGTGAATTTAAAATTAAAAATGAATAATTAAAAAAAAACAAAAAAAAACAAAAAAAAAACGTGAACTAAAAAAAAACATGAATTAAAATAAAAACGTAAATTCCAAAAAAAAAAAAGAAAAAGAAAAATTAAAAAGAAAAAAAGTGTTAATAAATAAGAAAGACAAAAAGACAAAGAAGAAGGAGAAAAAAAAAACATGGACTTAGGTTTCCAAATTAAATCTTAGGTTTATCCCCACTATTAGATCAAACTGGATGATGAGGATTTGTCCCTTGATAAGCACCAAAATAATAGTAAGCATTTGAAAATTCCTCTACAACATGACATACACTCTTAATCAATTTACATATAAAATGAGATAAGACCAAATCAAATAATTATGTATATCCTTAATCAAATAGAAGATTGCATCTGTCTATCCTTCTTTAGACAATTATACGACATACCATGTACACAAAACACGTTATTCCTAATCCATTCTATATTTGAGTCACACGCTTCTAATCTATAACATAACGTTTTTTCTCTCATTCTCTCTTTACCGTACGAAATTCAGAAACATCACACAAAGTTCCAAATGTTTTCTCCCTACAAAGAACTAAAGGTCGAAGCTGTGATGGTACTCACTTGGTGTTTGAGTTTCTATGGGCGTACGAGTAAATAAACAAGACATGGCTTCGCATGATCTAGATCGCGTTCGGAGTTTAGAGTTGTTGAGTTAAATCACTCTTTGGTTCAAGTTTTGTAGCAGGTTGTGAGTGTTCGTTTATGGTGGATTTCGAGTGCAATATTCTTTTCCATTTTGATCCATTCTCGTTTTAGCCTAGAGGTAACTCTTGAATCATCAAATTCATACATAATGCCAGCGTATTCCTAAGGTTTTTAGACCAAAAATTTCTATTATTACTTGTAATAACGGATTACAATAAGATGGCAGGGCAAACGCAACAAGCAGGCCGCAACCCCTTTGAATAGCAAAACCAATTCTACTAAAAATGAAATTTTGTGACTTAGGGGTCGCAAAATTACTTTGCATAACCCGTTGAACCCTAGTCAAAACCTCCACAGCTGCCGAAGCTAGGAACCCAAATGTATCAAAAGCAAAAGGGTAAATACGTGTTGATTCTCTAAACAAGCTTTCTCGTGTTTAGCAACTTTGCTCGATTCCGCTTTCAACGCCGCTTGTCCCGCAACAAACCCATTGTCCCTTAGCCCAACAAGAGGGGACACTCCGGTAAGATCCACACAAGCATGTTTTCCCCCGGCCCATCCAAACACAAGTATATCAGCTGGCCGTAAAGTAGACCTCCCTTGGCGGATCTGTCGAGAAAGTTCACGGGGGCCTCTTTTTTAGAAGAAATTCTTGCTCGTTTAAGAACATCATACAGAACATCCCTAACCAAATCATGCCTGTATTTGAAATCCGGTAACTCCTTGCAATGGACCGCATGCTCGCCAAAGGAATCTAAACAAACCTTGCGGCAGACTGGGCAAGGCTCATCAGCCGGAAACAGAGGGATCATTAGCCGGTACTTAAGGATAGTCCGGTACTCCAGGGCCGACATATGTTGGCCTAGCCCTTCAATGGGGATAACCGTCAAGAAATCTTGAGCATGAGGAGCTCGGAGACATTCAAACACCGCTTTTTGCCGAGGGGATAAATCGAACTTCTCTCCCAAACTTCGGACGATTCCACTAAAAAGGGCACACGCCAAAACATTTTGGGCTTTAGGTGGGGCGGTGTCCTTGTTAGAGAAACCGCTAAGATCGAAATCAGGAAGGGACATGCGCAAGCGATCCATTGCATACCCATAATCAGAGTCAACCCCATCAATACCACATCCCCGAAGAATGTGATCCTGTAAACTCCAAGATTGCGCCCTCGAGGCCACAAAAGCATAAGTAGATACATCCTCAGCCGAACATAAACCCAACCCACCAAACCGAGTCGGAAGGGATGCGAGCCTCCATTGAAAATCCCCAAAAAAGGGCCCCCACAAACCACAATAGCCTATATTGCCTTCCGAAGGCCATTGTCAAAAACAGAAACAGCTTCCCCTATATACATCAGTTGGCACGTTCTAGACCGAACATCGCTTAGCGACGCCCATACATGAGCGAAGCAAAAGGAGCTCAGATTGAGGGTCGCGCAGACTTGTGAGACAACTCATTAGTTCCACAGCACGAGATGCCTTTTTCACAGCCAAACTGCTAATAAACCCTGCATCCCGGCTAACAATGGCGTCTAAGGAGTTTCACACCCAATGTCGGCCTCCCAATCCCGTGGGGAAACAAACCATCCTGTACCTTCACCCCATTGCATGAGGGCCAAAAAACTTCTATTTTCTTAATGTTGAGTTCAAGCCCCGGTGGGGCCCTCAGCCATGATAATATCTAAGGCTTTAGCTACCTCTTTAGTGTCACCGACAATCGTACCATCATCCAAATACCAAGCATGGAAAAGAAGTCTGCAACAATCCCTAATCCAGTGGGCAAGTGGGTGCAAAACTAAGGCAAAAAGAAGAGGCCCTAAAGGGTCCCCCTGCTGAACTCCAGTGGTGGACCAAATATAGTCGTCACCCACATATAACCTCGCCGACTGACAATATAAAAAATCTACCCATAGGGAAATAGACGGGCATCGAGTTCGAACCTCATTTAAAAGGGTAGTCCGATCCACCAAGTTGAAGGCATTTGAGAAGTCAACAATAAGCATAGCCAACGACCCATCTGAATGAAACTCATGTAAGAATTTGTTCGCGCTATGGAGCACGGCCTCTGCCCCACTAGGGACTCCCACTCCAAACTGAAAATCACCAAGGTAATTGGACATCTCCTTCTTGACACCCCTCATAGCCACCTTGGATACCAGCCTCCTCCAAATCGTGCCCACGGCAATAGGCCTAATCCTATTGTCCGGTTTGAGCAACGGTGTGAGGGGCGCAGATGCAACAAACTCCGCCAAAACCTTAGGGCACCTCCCCCCCCAAACATAAATTAACCACCACAGAGATAGCCTTGAGTAACCCAACAGCCATCGCCGACCCCTCTCCGCAAAAAGCATCTAAAATGTGTTGGGCCCTCAATCCGTCCCGCCTACAAGAAGTCCCTTTTGGGAAAGATTGAATACACCCAAGAACGCTATCAACATCCACAACAAGTGGAGGCTCAGAGAGCAAGGAAACAGGCATAACCGGGGGAGGAAGTATGGGATGCTTAGCCAACAATGCTGTCAAAGTATCCGTACCATAAGGTGCAACCCCCGAAGAACATAATACTTTAACAGCCGCAGTGAAATGCCCGTCCGAAACTTTCCTCAAACATTGTTTAACATTAGAACACACTGCTGAGCTACCGGACCCAGAGCCAATCCCATCCTCTCCCGGGCCACCCTCAATGGTTGGGCAAAAGCGAGAGAATAAGTTCATCAAAACCATCCCCACCCCAAGCAGCCAACGACCGTTGAATACTAAGGCATTGTAAAGACTTCCTATTACCAGACTTGCGCTCCTGACGGTTAGAAGGCCGAGAAAACACGTAGCGTGCAACGCGGTAACAACAAAAGTTTTACCCACGCCTCAATAGATGTTGGCATAGCCGCCACTTTACCCAGAGCAGCAACTAAAGCATGAGAAAAAGCCATACGACAACTATGAGGGATGCTCTTAACAGTCGTGATTGGTAGGGAGAACACACGATCAAGGAGAACTTCATCCACCACCACCCCTCCCAAAGGAACCACTTCCCTCACAACACGTGGCCTAGCGATCCCCACTATAAACTCCTCAACATCTCCCGTAACCCACTTGAACTGAGCCAACCCATCCTCATGATGGCATGCCCGACTGAGAGCATGTAGACGCATACACACCCCACACAACCACTGATCCGAGACCTTTAAAGCCTCCCCAACCGAAACAAACAATTCACAGTCCGCGGAAAGCGCCTCTCTCAAGGCCCCTCTCCGATCGTCCAACGACAAATGGAGACGCTTAATATGGGCAACCAACCGAGGAAACCCCTTCGCCCCCGCCATTCCATCTGGGCAACAATGGAAATTTCTAAAAGGACACGGCCAAACACCCACCGAAGAACAACCACTCACCTCCATGGAGGGAGCCCAAAAAGGAGAAACAAACTTCGATTTAGGGACTGAGAAGGTCCAAAAACCCTAAAACAAACTCATATTTTGATTCTTTGACCAAGACGGTCAAAGAATCAAAATAAAGTGGGTTTGGTTTGGTTGAGGCAAAATGTCAAACACTTGGTGTGCAACTCAAGAAGTGGAAAAAGATGAAGTCTTTAGTAAAAATTGAAGGATGAAAGTTGGTGTAATGGTGTAAAAGATGCTTTTGGTGAAATGGGTATATGTGGTTTTGATGGAATTAAGAAGATGGGATGATGATTTTAATGAAGATTTGTTGAGATAGTTTGATGAAAACCCATCTCGGTATCCTAAGTGTTATGCTAATTTAGTATACCTCAACCTGATGTTAGTTAATACTATACTAATCGAATTGATTACTATTTATCCAATCGGTAAAAATATGGGTTTTCCTTAAAACAATTTGATCATGGTAAAACTGAGAACTTCATGCATATATACGCTGCTATATCTATGCATGTAATCATATGTTAAAATCTTGTCATAGTATATTATGATATACTTATCAATAAAGAATCATACCAGTTAAAATATGTTTCTTATTTCGCCTGCATTAACGTCAAGAGTATCTGTAACACCCTCAAAAATGGTTTGCAGCGGAAGAAAAAGTTTTTGGGATGCTACTTAGTTGGATCATAGCACAAGCGAAAAATAATAGCTTTTTCGTAAAATATTTCATTTATTGTAGTAAAACAAAGTTTACAAAATTTAATTGTTGCGGAAAAATGGCCCATTAATAAAATGTGGTCCCCATACGTAAATCGAGTCATCTATGACCATGCCATGCCAATGCCCAAGCGCCTCCAGAGTTAGCTATCGCCTTTTCATCCCGAAAATACATGCTAAAAAGTCAACACAATGGTTGAGTGAATTCATAGGTTTAGTAATAAAGCAGTTGATCACAAGATTTTCAAGTTTAAAGAAGCCATGGGCTACGTTGTTATACGCACATAAAAGATAGTTGATATTATTGCACTAAGCTCATGACACCAAACTAACTGCATACACCTAATTACTGGTGTAAGTAAATAAAATTGCCCCTCTGAGATGTAATAGCCAATTACATAGAGATATCAAATATAGTGCGCCCCGGTTATTTCCGATAACCGAGTCTGGTCGTCAATTCCCATAGTACTATCCACGATATTTGCGTTCACTCGCAAGTGATTAATGGTTCATGATGTAGGGGACTTTTGGCTGGCAACTTAGGCAGAGTCATAATATCAAGAGTACAGCAAACAGTTTTCAAGCAATTGTGATCATAAAAGCAGTAGTAGCATGTATTCTCCCCCAAGGAGTTTATAAAACAGTTAAAAGAATAAAAGTGGGGCTATGAACTCACCTCAGTGATACGGTAGAAAAAATGCACAACAATAGCAAGTACGATATGATAACGGCTTCAACACGTAACCTAGATATAATATGGCAAGTCTTAGATAATATATTCTGTCTACGACCATAAATGGTTATGTTTGGAAAATGATTTGCTATGAGATACTCGTATCGTTTTAACTTGTGTGGTAATGCTTAAAGTTCAATGTTTTCAAATACTTTCTCATGTGCACGCAGCTTATGTGGACTTTATCGACGTACATAAAATGTAGTTGTGAAAATATTTCTTAAGTATCGGCTTGAATATATTTATCGACGTGGAAAATAATTACAAAACGATTTGTATTTATTAGATTTTGTTTAGTTTTGAAAAATATAAATATATATACAATATATACTTATCGAAGTTGTGGGAAAATATTATATTTGGAAAATATAATATTTCTAGTATATGCAAATGTGGTCGTCAAATAGAAATATGTACCAAACGTATTTATGTAACGAAGAATGGTAGAATAATATAAATTTATTATCTTATAGAAACTTTTAGGATGAAAAGTGTTAAGTGTAGAATTTGGAGGGATTAAAAGTGTACAATTTATATAAGTTATAAAAACTTATAAAAGTTTTAAGTTTCATAAAAGTTTATAACAAAAGTGACAAAGGATTCGAAATCGAGGGGTTGAAATTAAAAATTTGTATAAGTGTTTAAATCTTATAAAAGTTTCTTGAGAAAATGGCAAGTGGATCGAATTAGGAGGACTGAATTTGTAAAAATCGTATTTTATTAAAATAGCAAAAAATGTGGCAAAAACTGCCGCTGCCAAGGATCGAACCAGTGACCCCTCGCTCATAACCTGAATGACATAACCGACTGGGCTAGGGTGATACTTGGTTATGCCATTCGTTCGACTATATTTAATGTCAATCTGCTGCGTTTCATTTTTGTGTCAAATTTACTCAGTGTACACACTGAGCCGTGGGTTGCATGAATGGTTTTGAGAACTTCATCTTCCTTTTAAAAAAATGAGTTGTCTTCTTATTACATAAGTTACTAAGCTCGTGAAAAATTACTCGTTTGCAAGGGGGTTTGAGGTTGATTTGATATCGAACTTGTTGGTTTGTAAAATGAAACAAATTTAGCTAAGTTTTTATACATGTACTCATATGAAAAAATTTTTACCAAAGTTCTTTTACTAATCCACACAAGTATGATACGATCTCATGAAGTTTTTACGTATGAAAATATGTTTTATAGGAACTATGGTTAATCGAATGGATCGAGTAACCATATACAATGTGTGATATGATTGTATGAACTTGTAGCATGCGTGATAAATGTATAGAAAATGAGTTAGGACAAGCTTACCACACCTCTAGGGTGGTGAAGAGTTCACGAGATGGAATTTCGAACGTGAGAAACTATATGACCAACCCGAATACTTTCTTAACGAACCGAGCACTTAACGTAGTCACCTTAGTTTAACCCAAACCCCTTTAGAACTTGTTTAAATCTTTAGGAAGAACTTCTTTTTCCTCCTAGTTGTCCACTGTGATCGGTGGGAGTATGATGGTGGATTTATTTTTGTATTGAGTGTATGTCGAAGTGAATATGGGAGTGCATGAGAGTTGTGAGGCCCGTATATATATACATATATATTCATAGTAAGTATTAATGTGGTGGAATGTAAGATTAGAGGTGGAAAAGGTTGAGTGTGTAAGTATAGTCAAGACCACAGTAGAGTTCTTAACCCAAAAACTAAAATATAACTCAACTCCAAAACTAGCTCCAATTTACCCAAGATTCAAGCTTCAAACTCTTGTATGCATTTGTAAATTTTTAGAGAGACTTTGAAAGAAAAATAATGTGTATGTGAAAGGGGAGTATGGTTCGGTTATAAGATGGAACAAGAGAAAAGTTGCTTGAGTTTTTGAGTGTTGCAAGTATGAATTCTTTATCCTTCCTTTTATAGCCCAAAACAAAGTATGGCCTTTTTAGTATAAAATTGCTTATAGTAACTAGCTTAGATAAAATAATACAATTGGAAAGTAGGTTGAGGCTTGGTGTCGACAAAGGGGAGGGCAAGAGGCCAAAGGACTTTAACTTTATCTCTCTTTAACCAAGAGGAAATATTTATATATATAGGGGTGTTCGTGGGTGGCTGCAAGAAAAGAGAAAAGAAAGAAGCAAGTAAATGGAAGCAAGTAAATGTCTTTGTCAACATGTGAAGAAAGTGTCAAGTTTAGTGTCTTGTCGTTGTCAAGGAAACACATTATACTTTGGATAGTGAAGTCAAAGGTGGTCAATGTAAGGTCTTAGGTTTGTTTATTTACTTAGGGTGGCTAGATGTTGTGTTTTCGATGTACATGGAAAAGCTGCTTTTGGGTGTGGTGGATTGGAAACAAACGAAGGGAGGGAAAGAGGAGGAGGGGTAGGCGATGATACCAAGGCTAGTGAAAGAGATTGATCAGGTAAATATTAGAGTGGGGAGGTTATAGGGTGTAGTATTTTTGTTTCTTACCCTTTTATTAATAATGTATACGTTGTACCCTGTGTTTTGTCGGATCTTTGAGTAAACGTACCCTATCGACACCCGAAAAATGTAGAAATTATGTTTTCGGAGACGATTTCTTAAACGTAATATTGTGTCATTCTTATTTCGTTTAAATTTGATTATAATCGTTTGCCGTTATTAATTTGGTGTCGGGATGCGTGCGGTGCCGTGACTTTCTGAATTCACGAGATGACTTCTCGTTTTCTTTCATAAATTATTAGTGATTGATGAAAAGTGTATTTTTCTCTTATCTCAGTATTTATTTCTAGTTTTGTATGATACTGCGCTGCAGTATGCAGAATAACTTCTCGAAATAATGAATTAAGTTTATGTATGCTCACATTTTAGCTTGGACAATAATAAATTTCACAGATACTTTGTGGGCAAGTATTGTATGTGTGGTGTCTTATTTCTAAAGAAACGAAATGACCTCTCGTTTTTAAATTTTAGATATTGGCACTTTGTCAGAAATTAATTGATTTGAATTTTCTAACGTAATAAATATTATTATAATAATCCGGAAATTTACGGGTTGTTATAGTTGAACCGAAGAAGATGATTGATCGGTATATAGATATTGTTATAATCCTAAGTAGGCATGTCATGCCTTTTAAAACATGTTAATATCTGATCTAAATGGTGTGCAAGCCATGGTGTCGGTTTGGTTAAACTCGGGACGTTTTGAACTCGTTTTGTATCATTAAATGTACACCGAAAATGGGTTTTGTTTAGTTGGTCTCGGCATGCATAGTGATACCGAGATGGGGTTTTGTTTAGTTGGGTCTCGGTATGGTTTCTTGTGCGTTACGTTTTCCGGGGTCGACAAGATTATATCATGGTGCAATATGCTACGTTTGGGTTGGAGAGTCATGCATGCATAGAATCAGTAATACATATTCATGAATAATACTAGTAAATGGGAATTTACAGCTTTAACCCTAAACTTTGGTGGTTTTCACATTTAAACCCTATACTTTGCTAAATGACATGTTAGACCCTAAATTTTGGAAAAATTGTTACATTCAACTCTAAAAGATGATATTAGTAGTATTAAGCTTTAAATTTAATAATTTAATAAATTGTCATTGTAATTCGGATAGTTACTAATTCGGGAAACTTACTAAAATTGGGAAGTTACTAAAAATGAAAAGTTTCTAAAAATAGAAAGAAACCCAAATGCGTAATCTGATTAAAATGAGCTTGGAACTAATGCGTGATCATTAATTCATGTAGATCGTGTGAAGGAGTAGCTTCAGTTTCTGTGTGCTTCCTGATTATTTTGGCTTGCTTTGCATAAGGTACAGATATTCCGTCATTTCAGTAATGACACATCTTTTCTCTCATGACTCTTGTCCATTTTGATATTCGATTCGTATTCTCCTTACTTTAATTTGATATGATCCATTTGATATGATTCGTTTTGTTATGATCCTCTGATTTGATATTCGATTATTTATTTCATTTGATATGTTATCCGTTGAGATCAATTATTGATATGATGCCATTATATGATCAATTGATATGATATGATTTGTTTTGTTTGGTTGCCCGAGCTAATTAGCCATGGAGGTACCATGGTCATGTCATTGATGCACCAATGGCATGGCACTATCTGGGGAGGTGTGATTGGTCCCCGACGTTCCCTTATGATATGATTATGATATTTGTGCACTTGGCCATTATGATTACGTATGTACAGTCTCGCATTGGCATACGTATATTTTATTTGTTTTGCAGGGAACGTATGGATGCATCCTATGTACTCAGTTCAGTTTTGGTGATGCGCTGCGTGTGTGCAATCCACCCCCTCACAGTTTGGTACATTTGGGCTAGCTACCCATGTACACTTTGATATGAATTGACGGATATGATATGATATTTGTTATGATATATGATTTGTAGATTTGGCTATTGGGGTATCTCCTTTAGTATAGGTGCTCGTGGTAATATTCTGATTCTGGTTATTATGTGATTATCTGATATTCTGATTTATCTGTTTGATATGCCATGTTTTGTTCAGTTGTTCCATTGACTATTTGCTTATTCAGTATTAGCATATGATTAGTTTGGTTACCATGTTCCCTCTCCCTTATGTTCGGTTCACTTGATTACTTTGATTATTCTTCGGATTACCATGCTTATTCTTTAGTTGGACTTCCCTTTTGTTATTATATTTGTTACACCTTTTCGTATTTGATTCTGATTCGGTTATCGTTTAAATATATTTGTTTATATCTGTTCACTGAGCGTTAGCTCAGCCGCGTTTTCTTTTCCATGCGGCAGGTATTTAACTGGGAGCAGGGATATGGGATTTCGAGAGTAGGAGTGGAAGACCTACCCTAGTGAACCCTATTGTTGGACCTTTGGCATTTTAAACTCTATTTTATTTAGTATATTTGGACCATGTTATTTCAGTTATGGATGATGTTTGGAACTTTTGAATGACTTATGTTTTGATGACTTTTCATGTTTTTTAATAAAAGACTTCCGCTTGCATTTGATTAGTATGTTCTGATTTGACTCCATAATGTGGCATTCGGACCCTTGTCGGGTTGGGGTGTTACATAATTAACATACTTCCCTCTAAAGTTTTAAACAGCAAATCACCTTATGAAATCCTATACCAAACACCAACTAATCTCCAAAACCTTAAATTTATTGGATGTCAAGCTTATGCATTTGTTCATACACCAGATAAATTTGAGAAAAGGGAAATTCCCTCCATATTTCTTGGCTACCCACAACATCAAAAAGGCTATTTATTATTAGCTCAGGACACCAAAAAGATATTTGCTAGCAGGCATGTCACCTTTCATGATCATATTTTTCCATTTCATACTGCCACTCCATACTCCACACCACAACCAGACTTCTTCACTTCCAACAATATTTACTATCCTTCACCATACATCACCTTTGTAGACACCACACTAACAACCACAACTCCATCTACACTTGATACATCATCTACATCTACATCTGATTCACCATCCTCTTCATCCACCAGTTCAACTGATCGAAACACCCATGTATCACCAGACTCATCACATACCACAACTTCATCCTCCACCTAACCGTAATCTTCTATTGCACCAAACACAGCTGCACCAACTGTAACATCAACAGAACCATCACCTCAACTCACTCCACCACCTAGAAGGTCTCACAGAACCAAAACCACTCCCTCCAACCTCAAAGGCTATCATCATTATAGACCTTTCACTACCAACTCCATTTACTCCAAACATCACACATCCCATTTCATTAACTACAACAACATTCACAATCCTCATACACTCCATATCATTAACTCAATCCACCATGAAATTGAACCAACATCTTATACTCAAGCATCAAAGCATCCTAGGTGGGTAGAGGCTATGGACAATGAAATTTATAGACTAAAGTCTAATCACACTTGGGAACTCACTACACTCCCTCCAAACAAACAGGCCATAGGTTATAAATGGGTCTTTAGAATTAAATATCATGCTAATGGCTCTGTTGAAAAGTATAAGGTCGGGTTGGTTGCAAAAGGATTCAATCAAAAGGAAGGCATTGACTATACCGAGACCTTTGCACCAGTTGCAAAGATGGTGAATGTCATAACTTTGCTAGCTATCTCTTCTAACAACAACTGGTTTGTTCAACAACTGGACATCAACAATGCTTTTCTACATAGAGACCTAAATGAGGAAATTTACATGAAAGTCCCAAGTGGCTACAAGAAGTCCCTTCCACCAAATACAGTCTGCAGATTAAAGAAGTCTCTTTTTGGTCTGAAACAAGCCAATAGACAGTGGTTCATCAAGCTTACTACTCTTCTTCTATCTATGGATTCACTCAAAGTCATGTTGATTCATCTCTCTTCACAGGCATTGTCATGACTCAAAGAAAGTATGCTCTGGACTTAATTTCCTTTGCTAATCTACAAGATGACAAACCTGCTAAGACTCCCCTTGATTCAAGAGTGATACTTACTATACTGATGGTGAACCTCTTTCCGATCCTTCAACCTATAGGACTCTTGTTGGAAAGTTGATCTACCTTACCATAAGTAGGCCAGACATAACCTTTGTTGCTCAACTTCTTAGTCAATTTTCTCAACAGCCACACACTTCTCATTTGCAGGCCCTATACAGAGTTATTAAGTACATAAACTCAGTCCGGGACAAGGTCTCTACTTCCCTAAACACAATCCATTCATTGTTCATGCCTATTGTGATAGTGACTAGGCCAATTGCCCTTCATCAAGAAGGTCCAATTCTGGTTTTGGCATCTTTCTAGGCAATAGTCTAATTTCGTGGCACTCTAAAAAGCAACCAGTTGTATCAAGTTCATCCACTGAGGCAGAGTATAGAGCTTTGGCAGACTGTTCTTGTGAAATAACATGGTTAGGTTCTCTACTGAAGGATCTTAAAGTCACTATTCCAACACCAATCAGGATCTTATGCGACATCTCAACTATTGCTCTTGCTTCAAACCCTATTCAACATGCCAGAACTAAATATAGAGCTAGACTATCATTTTGTGAGAGACAAAATTAAAGCAGGCCAAATTTTTATGTCCTGTGTCCCTACCACTGCTCAAGTTGCTGATATTCTCACCAAAGCTCAAGCTACTTATCCATTTGAATGTTTGTCCAAGTTAGGCATGTGTGATCATTACACACTGCCAACTTGTGTGTGTGTGTGTGGGGGGGGGTAATGGTATACATACCAAAGTCAATGCAGCAGTCAAGATGCCAAGTAAAGGGTCAAGTAGCAGCAGCAATGGAATGCAGTCTAATGATACTGGATCATACACTTCACCACATTGTTCAAGACATGAAGCCTACTTGCAAAAGATGAAGTCTTATTAATCAATGTGTTCTGTATCACTTTAAGTATATGTGTTTGTAATCGGTTTAGTTGTTAACTGTAGTCTACAATGTAATAGTAGTATGGATGTAGCAGTATAAATACTTTGTAGTTACTTCATTTTTAGCTAAATGGATTAACCCACATTCCTCTCTAATCACAAATCCTCTCATTTACAATAGAAAGTTACCCCATTACATGTTTATAACCTTCACATATAAACAAGAGAACAAATAAATGTAAAAAAAAAAAACAACTAATTAGTGTGTCAAATGACTTACTAAACACCTCTTTTGTCCAAAATGCTCCCTTTGTAATTCCAGGTTTTAATCATCTTGATTCTGTACAGACCAAACCATATGCTATTAAGGCGCGACACCTCGTATTAGACAACGAACTGTTTTTGTTTCCTGAGAGTCATCAACAAGTGTGTTTCAACAAGCGCTTGTCACTCGTACACATACTTGAATGATCACTTGTAGAGGAGAAATCTTATGCATAAATTCAGTTGTTCACATTCTGTAAGTTTATATAGGTAACATGTTTTCCAGAAGAGAAAAAATAAAAAAAATAAAAAAACAAAAAAAACCATTTAGCAGCCAAGAAGTTTCTGTTCATACAGTAAGAATGATAATTGTTCGACGCATACAATTATAAGACAAGTATAGTTCAATATATTTTCAATTAAATGACTCAATCAAAAACCACTGAAAATATACAAAAAACAATACAAGTCTACCCAGACTCATTTGGCTCTGCGATACGGGGATTAGAGGCTGCAAGAAGAGCAGCACCGAGACCTGAACCATCATTAGACTGCTCGATTATGATGTTCTTAGAAACTTCTTCACCTAACAATTCCTCCATGGCATTTTGCATTGCGTTTCTGAACTTTCCGTAATGTTCAAGACTTCAAACAACCCCCGGTCCATTGCTATTACAGATTTTTGGTTTCCATTGTCTCGCCCTAGTTTTTTCAGGATTCCTAGGATTCCAGCAGCTGAGAGACGTGCCCCACGCGTTGCAATGACTTCACATAGATCCACAATTACTTTTCTCATATCTAAAGAAGTGTCGGATATCTACAATTGGACCATAAAAAACATTAGTAATTTCTTAAACGGGCCTTTCTAAAATAAGTAGTTACAGTACCTCTAGTCTGTCTTTCAAAATGGTTGCAACCTCTTTGAGGTCACCAGTTGAGTCATGATGCATTGCAGACATGTCAGGAGTCCTGCATTTATATCGAATATAAGAATTTTGATAAAAGAAAAAACACAAACGTAAAACTTATGTGAAAACCTTATTGACCATATTTAGTTTTGTACTTTAATACAGAGGATTCTTCGAGTTTGGGTGGTACAATATCGCCAAAAAAAGGTGCTTCTTGAGCCATCTTTTGTAAGACAAGTCTCACAATTTCACCCAAATACATTCCGGAAATCATCTTCTCAAATATCTGCATAAGAAAATTGACAATATTAATAATTTTAACAAATACTATTCTATACATAAAAATTAAAATTTTCATTTGAACCTTTTTCTGGCCTTTATAGCTTAAATATTTTTAGGCTCGCTGCAGAATGAAATTTAATAAAATCGTCCTGCACCTTGCTGTTCATACAATCCAAGAACTGGACCATGAAAAAAAAAAGAGCAAATCTAAAATATATATGTACCTGTTTACCGGGGTTTTTGCTGCTGGCGTCAAGACTTTCATCATACTCCGTCAAAGGAAGATGAGGTGATTGGAAGCTGCCCCATTCCATATTTATAACCTTGACTCATAAGCAATCGTTGCACATAAAAAGGTTTAAAACATAAATAAATAAAGGAAGAAACTAGCTAATATGCGGCGAAATTGACAGATAAGGTAATTGGTCAAAAACACCATTTGCTAACAATGTTACACTTTTTATAAAGATTAGTGTATCGTATGTGTGAGTCACTAACCATCTCTCCGGATTCTGGAAGTGGGCCTTCCCATTTGGGGATTGCATCTACACGCTCAATATAAGCTGCATTAGTTCCAGTACCTAATATCACAGCTGCAATTACATCTGGATTACTGTATTTGCTTCCGGCTAAAGTTCCAACTGTATCATTTACCTGCAAATTTCATCACGATATTACAAAAATAAATAAGGTTGTATACTCTAAGTCTGTTACATATATAAAAGTATAGAACTAATAAGCGAAAATACGAATTACCAAGGCGGCAACACGCATGTCAAGGCCAGCCTCTTCCATTGCCTTCGTCAACTCAACCACCGTGTCCTTATTAAGCTGTTTAGCGTTAAACATTTATAGATCCTGTTGAGACAGATATATGAATGCCCAAAAGGGCGAAATAGTACAAAAACATAGTTATACAAGACTCGCAGCATCTTCGATATTGAAGCCTTTAGTCCACGTTTCAAGAGTTCCTCTGTCAATTGATGTTTGCTTGACAGGAAACGAAAAGGTAACAATTCCTGATCATCCTTTTATGAGAGCCAACGAAAAAGATTGTCAAGCATCCGTAGGGTTTGGTTTCGACCCTATCGCTAATGATCACAACATTGTGGGTATATTGTTCGATGGAGCATTACACACTTCGTTTATTCACTCCTTGAAGACAAATTCTTGGAGTGAAATCGATTCTCCTACCAGACCAATTTATTATGTGTTGCCAAGAGCAATTTTGTTTAATGGAGCATTGCATTGGGTGGCGACTGAAACATCAAACATACGTGAACGTATCATGATATTGACATTTAATTTGAGTAGTCATGTTTTTGGGACAATTTCGTTACCAGAACCAAGCCGGAGAGCAAGAGAAATAATAATCGTGAATGGTTGTCTAGGTATGATTTCTAGGGAAAATTTTACTACATGGGTTTGGGTAATGAGAGAGTATGATAACGTTGCATCTTGGTCCTTGGTTCATGAAGATATGACGCGATTTAATAGAGTCAGAGTTATAAAAGCGCACTGTCAGTAACGGTGGTTTATTGTTTGGCATATCAAACTATATTAATTATACGTTTTCATACATTTTTGTACGTTGTTTTCATACAAAAACGAACGAAACCATATAAAAACAAATGAAACGTATAAAACGGACAAAACCGTATAAAAACGTTTTTTTATACGCCTTCATCCGTTTTATAGTAAAATTAAAAAAAGTTTTTTTTTTGTTTTTTTTAATTTTATTTTAATTTTTTTTAATAAAATTAATTTTTTTAAAAGAAAAAACAGTTTTTTTTTTAAAATATTATAATAAAATTAAAATTAATTTTTTTTAGTTTTATTATAATTTTTTTGAATTTTTTTTTAATTTAAAAAAAATTAAAAATAGTTTTTTAATTTATTATAATAAAATTAAAATTTGTTTTTTTTTTAATTTAATATAATAAAATTAAAATTAAATTTAAAAAAAATAAGTTTTTTTTTTAATTAAAAATTTAATCGTAATAAAATTAAAAAAAATTTGAATAATAAAATTAAAAAGAAAAAACTTTTTTTTTTAAAGAGTAAATTACATAAATCGTCCATGTGATTTGTATAACGATCGTTAAAACTAAAATACAATGTTAGCCCTCACCCTTAGGGAGTATTTGTAAGGGAGGTCCTTTTTTGAGATCGGGTCAGACATGGGGACAAGATCCGTAAGATTTGTAAACCACAGGGACGAAACCCGCTAAAAAAACCACAGGGACAAGATCCGTAACTTTTACCAAACCACAAGGACGATTTATGTAATTAACTCTTTATTCTAAAAACACGTACACTTTAACCAACTCACTGGCGCGACGACTCAAGGCTCGTATTATTCATCCTCTCAAGAGCCAAAACAAGAGCTTGAGTACCCAAATCACCTTCACCATGCGCCTTAAGCGAAACATAAAGTTGTTGCGCAAGTGCTAAACCAGGCAACCCAATGCCTATTTTCTCGCACTCCTTCAAACAAATCCCTAAATCTTTCACAAAATGATTCACATAAAAAACCGGCCTCGAAATCCCTTTTTAATATCCTTTGTCCATACAATTTCAATGACTTAGACCCAGCTGCACCACTAGATATAGCATTCAAATAGTCACCCAAATTAAACCCACTTTTACTAGCATAAATTAACCCTTCTATTAACCTAACCATAGTTGAAGCTATAGTTACCTGATTAGCCAATTTACAAAACTGCCCTTTCTCGGGCCCACCCATATAGTTAACCTTCCTAAACAAAGTCAACAGAGGAGTTAACTCCTTAACCACCCCCTCATCACCACCACTGAATATCGAGAGCGTGCCCTCACGCGCTCCCTTGTCCCCACCGGACACAGGCGCGTCGAGCGTGAACACCTCTCTCACTCGCCACGCTCGTTATCTCAACAGCCAAAGAAGGCTCACTAGTCGTCATGTCAACCACCACCCCGTTGAATTTCATCCCAGTCAACACCCCGTTGACTTTATCAAGGATGATGTGGCGAACGTCAGATGGGTATCCTACTATGGTGAAAACTATGTCGGACTGTGAAGCTACTTGGGCCGGGGATGACGCCCAATTGGCTCCTGAGTTGAGAAGGTTTTGGGCTTTGGATTGGGTTCTTGTGAAGATGGTGAGCTTGTAACCTGCTTTGAGGAGATGGGAGCACATGGATTGGCCCATTACTCCGGTGCTGTATCATGATATCACGAGACCCTGATAGAATTCTATTTTGTAGTATTGAATTTCGTGAACACATTGAATTTTAAAATGCACTAAGTATGAATATATACATTGTGTTTCTAGTTATTGTTTAGTTAGTAATCAATAAGTGAAAAGTGAACTTATTAATTTCGTAACTCAACTATTTTATCTAAAAATCTTTTTTTTTCATTATACTTACAATTAAAGAGATCTTTGCACTCGGTCACTTTTAACTCTTCCGTTTCAAAATAAATGTTTAACTTTCTATTTTGGATTTTCATAAAATAAATGTTCATTTTTTGTTTCAATCAGCTAAAACAGATTTTAATGGATATAGATGAAATTTGATTGATGAAAAATTTAGTTAGTAATAATTTGTAAAACTTTGTGCAATTTCAAAATGGACGTTTATTTGATACACACAGAGTATTACAAGATTTGGCGGATTAAAAAGTGAATGTCTCATATGCATCTTATTAAAGTGAAAGAAAACTAGTAACTCAAAAAAAGGGATACTTACATGAAAATGTATCTAACTTATCATATTTTGCACTTCAGTGTAGCCTACTAAATTTCATGTATTCATCTTTTGAATTCACTTTGTTTCGTATAGCGAGTAACCAGTTGTATGGCGTGTACTGCATGACCAGTTGTTTGTACTATTTGACTATTTTTGTAGTTTAATGTATTCAAATTTTGGGTATATCCGTCAGATATTACACACAATTGATCACCCGATACAGGGAACTAAGTGAATTTAAAAGTTGAGTACAAGAAACTGAAAAAAAAAAAAAAAAAAAAAAAAAAAAAAACCTCCACCTAACTACAAAATGTGGCAAGCTAGATACATTTTCATGTAATTATTCCCTAAAAAAATGAGATCAAAATGCATGTCATAAAGAAATCGATATATTTTATATATTTATACACTCTGCAAAAACAGATCATGTGGTTTACGCGCACATCTGAGAACCCCTTCTCGATTTGTAACTCCTTATAACATTCTCCTAGAGTTTTTTCGGAAAAAATTAATTTGTATCGGTTAAAAGTGTGACTGTGTAAATCATGACTACCAGTACACTGCTCTAGCAAAATTGGTATTGTTGTTATTGAATATTTTCTTAAAATTACATAAAAGGTTAGCTAAAATAGCTTTTCAGATCAACTATATTATGGATTAGAGCACGATGTTATCACATTGGTAGAAAAGGCCTTACTAAAACAAACACATAACACATTGTTAACTAAACAACTTGAGCCAACAACTTCAATAACAACACGGAAGCAAGTATGGTACATCGATTTTATTTGGGAAAACATTTAAACAAGTTTGCAACGCTAAACGTACAGATTTAATTTAAACATGATACATTTATGTAAATCTTAATTTAAACATGGTACATAAATGTAAAGCTTTTGTTAGCTTTTGGGAAAGAAAAAACAAAAATGAGATTGTGGACCGGAGCATTTACTTTAAAAAAAAATTAATTTATGGATATTTGTTAGAGTGTTGAGTGTCATGACGTAAGAGAGGCGTCATGATGTAGCTATGGTGCCGGGGGTTGACAAGCGTCATGGCTTGAGCTAATTCTTTGGCGTATGCCAAAGTTCGTGTGTCCTTTTTTAGTGCGTTTGCGTTATATTTGTGTTTGTGTTTGATATGTGTGATTGGTTTAAAATGTGTATATGTGGAGTGTGTGTGGATAGTACACTCTCGGTGTAGAGGTGTTGACATTTTTTTTCTTTCTTTTTTTCTAATTAATAATTTAGTGTTTAGTAATAGCAGTTATAAATTATCAGGTTTAGTCTTATTTATTGGTTTTGTTTTATAATAAATTCTAATAAATGTAAAATATAGTCCTTGGTTATTTTCTTGTTATATTTTCAGTCTTAAGAATATTAAATTATTTGATTTTTATTTTTATTTTTAATAAATAAAAATTGGTGATTTGAATAAATGGAAAATATAATGAAATGATAGGCCCTAAAAAGGTATTTTGGCTTAAGCCATGAGACATGGTGTGTGAGTGAAAAGAGATGTAAAATGAGAAAAACGGACGTAACATGACGTGCAACTAAAAAAAGTTCATGACTTGAGCTACGATACCTAATGTTGTTCAATCATCGCGTACACAAGTGTGATTTTTTTTTTTAGGCGACACCAAAATGAAAATTCAAGTGGTCACACGTAAATGGGATCATTGATACGATAAAATTAACAAGTAGCACATTCAAATAGTTATTTGTGGGAGATGATTTGCACACTTCACTAATTGATTTATACAATCAAAAGTATTGTGTCTTGACAACAGAGTTGACTCAAGGGTAAGGTAACTAAAGCAAGAGCTTTAGGCCCCGAAATTTTTTAGGCCCCCAATTTGTAAATGCCCCTTATATACATATAGCTGGTATCTTTAAAACCTTGACATTTTAAGGCTTTTGATTACTAAATTTGCTAATATAACAAAGTACTGTGAGCCTCATTAATATATATATTAAAAGGCGTGAAAAACGACGTCGTTTCGTCGTTTGGAAGAAAAGGGCGAAACGACAGCTGAGGCCAAAAATTAAAGAGTAAAACGACATGGTCCAAAACGACGTCGTTTCGTGACTTTGGGAAAATGGCAAAAAGGACCCCTCAAGTCAACGACGCTTTGCAAAAAGAGTAGTGAATTCTGAAAAATGGCTAGAATTACCCCCGAAGTGTCTCACGTTTTGCAAAACCGATCCTTACCTTTTAAAAAAAAGAAAAATGGCTAGAAGTACCCCCGAAGTGTGTCACATTTTGCAAAACCGATCCTTTTCTTTTAAAAAAATTTGAAAAATGGCAAAAATTAACCCCGAAGTATGCGCCACTTTGCAAATTCGATGCTCAACTTTAATTGTTGTTATAAAGGTTTGTTTTAATTTTTACTATTATTTTTTTTAACATATATGTATATATATTTAATGAATTCGGTAGATCCTTAAGGTCAACGTTTACATCCCGACCCAACTATCACTATTGAAATGTACCAAATAAAATTAAAATACCAACATTTACATAAAAAATTTCGCACACAATTTAAACACTACACATATAACAAAACTTATATAACATAAAAATAAAAGCAAACAAACCGCTAATATGTAATTAAGGATGTTGCGAATTCATTATATATATATACATATATATTTAAAATAATAATAATAATAATAATAATAAAACACACACACACCCTTACATCAAACTTAATGTCAAAGTTTACATCCCGACCGATCTATCACTATACAAATGTGCCAAATAAAATAAATATACCAACATTTACATAAAAAAATTTCGCACACTATTTAAACACCACACATATAACATAAAAATTAAATGCAAAAAACCCGCCGCAACGCGCGGCTACAAAAACTCGTTTATTTAATTATTAGTGTATCTTTTAGGCCTGCGACTAAAAGAGACTAAACTCACTCCTTGAGCTTAAGAAAGAATGGATACAAATTTATTTAGTGCTCTAACTTCTAATGGCATCTGAATAAGACCATAAAAGAATCAAATCTTTCAAAAATATTTATATACTTTTGGAAATTCAATTATGTTAATAAACAAAGAAATATGGATAACATTGTATGTTTGTTTTGTTGGATGAATGAACACGATTCATTCGTTCATTTTATGTTGGTGAATGTTTGGTAACTTCCTCGTTTATGCATGTTATGTTCATTGTGTATATTTTATGCTTGTTTGTTTATGCTTGTTCGATTAATGTATTTATGACTGAACATAGAACACGAACAAGCTTGTTTTCTTAACAAACAAATACGGACACAAATATCCATTCAGTTAAGCATTCGTGTTAAACAGTTTATTTGATTAAATTTGAACCAATGAAGAAACATTAATCGTATATGGGTCGTTCCGTGATACTTAAACTCAAACAAATGAACAAAGACATATCGTAATTGAGAAGCCCTATTTTTAATATCGCTTTAGGCCTCTCTCTAAATGGCTTGAGCCGCTCCTGCCTGACATTTATATCCATGTAAGTGTGAACATGAGTAAAAGTGATCTAATAGTATCAACGTGACAACGTCAAGACACAATACTTTTTGAGTGTGCAAATAGTGGAGTGCGAAAATAACCTCTCATTATTTATACATGTTGGTTGCTTATTATGGAATAATATAGGAGTAACTCGATTAACCAACTTATGCCATAGCCTCCCAAATGTTATATAAGGCGTAACATTAAACATCTACATACTTAAATTAGATATACTCACTTGTAAGCAACAATAGAAAGAGTTAAAAAAAAGTTCCACAATCACGTATACTCAAGTTCTTAAACATTTTCCCACTAATCATGAGCAAAGTTTTCTTTTATTACCTCTCTTTCTTCCCCAAGATATAGTTTCTTGTTTCTTTTACTCCCAAAAGATGGTTTCCCCGCAAGCAGTACCTTTGTCTAACAATTCAAGGCTTTCGACATACATTGCCATCTCAACCTTACAACAAGTTTCTTTAAATGGCATAATTTCCGAACGAAAACGTGGTTTAGGACAATAAAATTCATACCACTCATCATCGCCGTAGTCGTCATCATCATCATCATCATCATCATCATCATCATCATCATCACTTTCATTATTGTATGTTCTTAAATTCAACAATAAACCGCCACTGGTGAGCAGTTTCCTAGTTCCAACTCCTTTGAATTGTTTGATAATATCAAATTTATCAAACATTGACCAAGATGAAACATTACCATACTCTCTCATCACCCAAACCCTTATATCACTAAGAGTACGAGTATTCCTAGATATCAATGCTAGACAACCATCAACGATTCTTATTTCTCTTGCTATCCAACCATGGTATTCTTCCCCCCTTGCTTTCCGACTTGGTTCTGGCGACGGAATTGTACCAAAAACATGACTATTCAAACTAAATGTCAATATAATATATTCGCGTAAGTTTTTTGTTTCGTCTAAATACCTAGTTTCTACCCAATGCAATGCTCCATCTAAAAAACATGCTCTTTGGTCCCCAAAAAATCTTCTCATACTATTAGGGAAATCAATTTCACTCCAAGAGTTTGTCTTCAAGGAGTAAATAAATGAAGTATTTGCATTTTCACCGTCTAATAATATACCCACAATCTTGTAATCATGAGTGATTAAATCGAAACCGAACCCTAGGGATACATTTAATTTATGATCTTCTTGTACCGCTCTCATAAAAGGAGGATCAGGTATTTGTACTTGACGCCTAACAGAAAAGTTCCAGAGAATAAAACCAGCTCTCCTTTTGAAAAGACACACAATTCCATTACATGATCCGATAATGTTCATACACCCTAAAGGGAATTGGACTGGTATTACATCCATGTACCAACCTCTTGGATACAAAGGCAATCTGTCTTTAGAATGTAATGTATATACGTCTTCTACTATATCACATTTATTTTTGTTATACGTCACGTGTTGGATAAGGACTTTTTCAGGAGTATTCAAAGTTCGAACAAGCGTGTACATACGTATGAAATCAGGACTAGCAATGCGAGAATACCATGATTTGGAGAGACATCTCAATTGGATGATGCAATTGAGCGGTAACCTTGCAAAGATATCAACAATCAAGTCTTCACATAAAGAAGTGCAAACCTAGTAAAATATATAATTTATTACTCGTAACAAATTTTTGATATAACCTTTTTCTAAAATTACTAGTGAAGTTGCAAGCGTACATACCTTTTTAGTAAGTCTTGTCGATTTTAGAATGGTTTTGCTATCACTCACCATTCCGTCTTCACGTATGGACTGTTCGTCTTGGTCCTTACTCTTCATCACCTAAGGAAATATATATGTTCGAAAACTGTATTAGATTCCTAATAACGATTTGTTTTCATGAGCCAAGTTACATGTATAATAAATCTTACGACGATTAAAAAATTACTTACCAGAAAGAATAGCAAGTAACTTGAGTTACTTATGATAGCATAAAAGAAAATCTATGGCGTTGAATGGTGGTATGCGACTATTGCTAATTGGTAAACCCTAGCCTTTACAAATACTTGGTGTAAAATATGTTTCTACGGCCCAATATAAAAGTTATTACCAAAGGCACCCAGCCAACAAAAGTCTTGTATCATATCATATACGCAAAAGTTTTTTGTAGATCCAAAAAATATCATAGATCCCAACATGTCATCTTATCCTTTCATTCTACTTTGATCCAACATCTAGGATTAATCTGTTTTATCTTTTTTTTTTTTTTTTTTTTTCATTTAATAATAAGGGTATATTGGTCTTTCTACCATTCCACACCATCTAGGTTACGATTAATCTTATTCACCATCACACACCATTCACACCGATTCACCATCACCATCACACAATCACCGCCTCTCACCATTAATCACCCAATCGGAATCATCACCATCAATCACCCAATCGGAATCATAACTAAAATGGATTTAGTTAATGAAATAGCACCGATTAAGAATAAATCAAATGTCTCCTCATCACTTTCCACCTGTTTCTGGTAATTTTTTAGCTTGATTATGATTAAAAGCATTAGATATTGAATAATAGTTTTTTTAGCTTATTTTTTTGATTATTTTAGGTTTTCAGTTTTGGTTGCTTTATTTTGTAGATTTTCAGGTTTTTTTGCTTATTTTTGTTGCTTATTTTAGGTTTAGTGTCTTGATAATAAGTAGTTGTTTTGTTGCTTATTTTCGGGTTTTATTTTGCTTATGTGTTGCTTATTTTAGGTTTAGTGTCTTGATAATAAGTAGTTGGAGTAAATTGCAAAAATCGTCCTCGTGGTTTAGCCAAATTGCAGATTTCGTCCGTACTGTTCATTAAGTGCAAAAACAGTCCTTATTTGACATTGTTTCGTCCAGTTTTGGTCCCCCGAAACTAACACCGTTAGTTTTTGTCCTTTTGAACGATGCGGACGAAATCTCGCAATTTGGCTAAACCACGAGGACCATTTTGCAATTTACTCTGCTTTTTATATAAAATGTTTTATATAAAACGTTTTATAAAAAGTTTTTATATAAAACGTTTTTATATAAAGTTTTTTTATATAAAAATGTTTTTATATAAGAATATTAAAAAGTTTTTTATATAAAAACGTTTCATATAAAACAACATTTTTATATAAAACTTTTTATATAAAAACATTTTCGAAAAAAGTTACTTGACGATAAAATTATTCAAAACGCGTTTTTTTTTCCCCGTTTTCATTTTTTTTCCATTTTCATCCGATTTTATCTGTTTTCATCCATTTTGTTTGTTTTCTTTTACTTTTTATCTGTTTTTCTTACGATTTTGTTTGTTTTTATCTGTTTCGGTTTGTTTTGCCCGTTTTTCTTACGGCTGTTTATTTATATAAATGGGAAAGAAATTACGTTTTTGTTCGAGTTTTTATATAATAATTTTTTATATAAACAGATAAAATCGGATGAAAATGGACAAAAATGAAAACGGGAAAAAAATTACGTTTTTGTCCGTTTGGATTAGTAGTTTGATTAGATTGTACATTGTGGTTAAATTGTTGTATATTTTAGTGAAGGGGTAAATTAAATAGTGTATTAATTGTATGTCTTGAATAGTGTTTTTTAGTTGTATTTGTGCTTCAAATAGTTTGTACATTGTGTTTTATAAATTATATTTTTTATCAAATGGGTGTTTTAAATACGACATTAATTACAAATGTTGACCAATCAATATGTGTAGGTGTTTATGCATAAAGTAATTATACATATAGCTTAAGTAGTTGTATTTGCTTAAAATCTATATATGGAAATCTTAAAAAATTAGAAGAGAGAGAGAGTCATCCCTCCATTATAAGTAGTATAGACTAGTCGAGTACCCGAGAGAGAGAGTCATCCCTCCGCGCGACATATAGTTGCAATGACATACTCGTCTTTAATGACATAGTTGCATATAGATGTTGGTGTTGTAAAAAATGGCATAGTCTAAAAATGGCTAAATCGAGTATAAATCGAACTAAAAATGACTAAATCCGCCAACTCGGTTAATGCGGGTCAACTTTTTCCAAAAATTAAAATTGAGATTTTTATTTGAGTAAATTGCAAAAATCGTCCTCGTGGTTTAGCCAAATTGCAGATTTCGTCCGTACTATTCAAAACTGGACGAAAACTAACGGTGTTAGTTTCGGGGGACCAAAACTGGACGAAACAGTGTCAAATAAGGACTGTTTTTGCATTTAATGAACAGTACGGACGAAATCTGCAATTTGGCTAAACCACGAGGACGATTTTTGCAATTTACTCTAAGTAGTTGTTATTTTAGGTTTAGTGTCTCTTGATAAAGTATGCCACATGGACATATCTATGTGGGATCATGATCACGTGGTGTTTCGTGTACTTGGAGGACACCCTGGCAGCTCGCCAGTGTGCCATTTCATCCCTGCAGATAACATCGTGTGCATACCATCACCGTAGATGTAGTCAGGAGTGAACTATTTGTATGTATCATCAATCATAAATGGTTTGTATGTATTATTGATCATAAACGTGTTTCTACCATGTATAATATGTAGGCTAGTAGCTAGTGATTTTACGCCATTAGGATTTTTCTTATATTCTTTTATGTTGTAAACTTTATTTTATACATCCAACCCGTAAGTCAGAGCATTACCACGTATAATGCATCTAAAAGCATTTAACTAAATGACCAATGCTATCCGAGTATTTTTAATAGATGTAACTTTAGACTCATGGTTAATACAGTAGACTATATGTTTTGTGTTTGTTGTTTGGGTATTCCAGAAAAGTGCTAACAAAATAGGTGAAACCCCTAGCAGGCCAGGATTCTGGGAGATAAATGGCATTCTTTCATAGGTTATTATCGAGTTACGTTGGACATTTCAAACAATTTACTTATAAAGAATCATTTTGGATTATCTCTTCTTAACGGTCAAAATGGGTAAATATCAAAAGAAGGTGGTTAACAAAGAAATCGCTTAAATAGGTCAACACTCAAAAAGCCTTTTGAAGTGGTTTTTTTAGTGTATACAACTCCTAAATCATTTTAGTAATAAAGTAAAGAATGTTATGGTAAATAATATAGTAATTTTGTAACTATGTTAGGTCTGAAAAACGCTGAGCTAACCCAACCCAGCCTATTTCTACACCATACTAACTCACCAGTTTTGACCCGTTGCCTGATCTGCCGGACCCGTCCATTTTGAGGATGAAACAACACATAAGTGTTTAACTAGAATGAAGCATAAATCACAAATGATTATTAAATTGATATCTTTTTGGAGTTAGAAAGCTGAAAATGTTTGTGTCAAGTGGTAGAAACAGGTAGAATGCCGGTGTCATGGGTTGTCCACCAAGCATTCAGACCCAATTCTAAGTTTCATTGACTCAACGAACTCCTGAGCTTGCCTCCAGGCGACTCGAAATAGTTACCATCTTTGTATGAGGTTCTCAACCACAGTGTCTAATGCAGCAGTAACTTGACCACATGATGCTTCTTTTGCATCAAGTGTATTAGCTGCTGCACATCTGCACCCACGAATTCTTTGTTAAACATACATTAGTTTCCTGATCCATAAGTAATCTGAATAGTGTTTGCACAGACCTTATCTAAGGCTCATTTGAAGGGTCAAATGATTGTGAAATTACTTGAAATTTGGTTTTGAGAAAGTTTATAGTTTAAACTCCATCTGTTTTCAGTTATAACACATTTCCAATTCCATTTAATAGCTTAAATTGAATCAACAACGGCATCCTCCAGGAGTTTCTTCATGTGCATATAAAGTTGGTCTTGATGTCATCACATAATCTGTATAGTGATTTACATTAAAAGGATCAAACAATATTTATTTTCATAACATAATCAAAGTATGATTCTCATAGAATCATATATGATTTTCCTTAGAATCATATATGATTCAATCATAATCATGATTTTACTTGGAATCATATATGATTCATTTCTTCTTTATTACATAAACATATCGATATAACAGACAAACTAAAATATGCGATTTTGCTTCACATGTGATTCTTCAGAATCACATATGATTCAGAAAACTAAAATATATGATTCCGAAGAATCACATATGTATGATTCTCTGAATCATATGTGATTCTTCGCAGACGCATTTCATCAAACACATGGTGTGCATCTATATCATCAACATCTTCATCACAATCATATGTAATTCCACTAGAATCATATATGTAATTCCAAAAAATATTCAAAATAAGCAAAGAAACAAAGCAGAATAAGCAAAAAAAATTATATGAATCACATATGATCCTTTTCTTCTTTACCTTGAATAACAGGTGTCTTCTTCTTCCATAATCTCAGCATCCACTAATATATCATCTTCAATCATAACCTCAGCATCCACCATAAGCTCATCTTCATATCTATTTTCATCAACAACATCAATGTTTTCCATTATCAACACTGAGGATGGTGGAGCGGTGATGGTGGTGGAGCGTTGATGGTGGTGAAGTAGTGATGGTGGTTGAGCGGTTATGTTGGTGGACCAGTGATGGTGGTGGAGCATTGATGGTGGTGGATCAGTCATGGTGGTGGAGCGGTGATGGTGGTGGATCGGTCATGGTGGTGGAGCAGTGATGGTGGTGGAGCAGCGATGGTGGTTAAGCGGTTATGGTGGTGGAGCAGTGGTTGAACCGGTTTTTGTTTTGTGTGTGTGTGTGTGTGTGTGTTTTTCCCCTAAAGTTTTTGGGAAATAGTGAAGGTAGTTTTTTTATAGTTTATATACTCGACTTTTTTTCCCTTTTAAGTGTAAATGCAGGATTTAATATTAGCCTTTGGATGTAATTGGATTGAATGGTTGGGATGCATTGATTGGTTATGTGGTTACTCAAGAATCTATAGGGATCTCATCTCTATCTATCTATATCTATATCTATACTACTTTATAATGCATTTAGGACTTCCTATAAAAGGAAGTCTTAAAATGTTTAAGACAACACACTTGCTAATAGTAGAAAATGAAGTTACATATGAAGAATTAAGTGTCTTAAATTTGTACAATGAAGTTACATATGAAGAATTAAGTGTCTTAAATTTGTACAATGAAGTTACATACGAAGAATTAAGTGTCATAAATTTGTAAAATGAAATTACATCTAAAGAATTAAGTGACTTAAATTTGTAGATGGTTCGTAAATGGCTTTGCATTGAGCTTTAAATTTCTTAGAAAATTCACTGAAAATTTCTCAAATGTCACCTTTATGATTTGCCTGAATAAAAAAGGTATTGCCTCTATTGCATAAAGCAAATATATGAGACTCGCGACCATGAATCCATGATGCACGATGCCATAAAGTTAATTCTCCAATGCTTGTACATTTTATGAATATTTTGTTAAAAACTACATGTATATTAAACAAGGTTTGGTACGGGTAACCACGGATATTTGAAATCAAACTCGGATAAAAGGGTTTTCCGGTTTCGGGTTTTTTCATTTTCTGTTTCTTGGGTATCGTCTTTTACGATTACAGATTGAATGGGTTGACTTAGCTAAGAGTTGAAATATGCAACATCAAATTCTTTCAATCCGTAAACTTATTTAGTCAAAAAATCATATTAAATTTAAAAAACATAGTTCACCGGAAATTATCATTTTAGAGTACCCGCCGCCGTAATGCGCGGGTACTCTGCTAGTCATATACAAGTGCAAAACAAATAACACATCCTTTGTTTAAACAACAAAAGTTAAGTTTAAAGTAAAAAAGACAAATATTCGTGAAAATAATAAATAAAAAAATGTTTTTAGAAATTCTCAAAAAAAAAAAAAAAAA
Source organism: Chrysanthemum makinoi (assembly GCA_910596185.1). Taxonomy (NCBI): domain Eukaryota; kingdom Viridiplantae; phylum Streptophyta; class Magnoliopsida; order Asterales; family Asteraceae; genus Chrysanthemum; species Chrysanthemum makinoi. The sequence goes on from OU343221.1 coordinate 324,961,630, forward strand.
AAAGAAAGAAAACGAGAAATCTGTTTATACACTCTACAACAAAAAAATTGTGTGGTTCACCGGCACTTCCAAGAACCTCCCTTGGTTTGCACCTCCTTATAACATTCTTTTCAGATTTTTTTTTCTTCTGAAAAAGCCATTTGTTTCTGTTAGAGGTGTGATTGTGTAAACTACTCGTACAATGCTCTAGCGAAATTGGGTAATGTTGAATATTTTGTTAAAATTACTTAAAAGGTTAGCTTAAATACTAGCTTTTTAGATTAACTATATTATGGATTAGAGCACGATGTTATCACATTAGTAGAGTTGCCATTTAAACAGATTGGGTATTGTCATTTCCTTTTTACGGGGTGATACACTGTCATCTAGCATCGCTTAGGTGCAAGATATGACGAAAGAAGCACTATAGTTGACCACGAAAAACATAAAGAGGAACAAATAATGCAAGTAGCCGATATAGTTTGTCCATTTGTAATTTCAGGTTTCAAATCATCATGATTCTGTACAGGCCAAACCATATGCTATTAAGTCGCGACACCTCATATTAGACAACGAACTGTTTGTGTTTCCTAAGAGTTAGCAACAAGTGTATTTCAACAAGCGCTTGTCACTCGTACACATACTTGAATGATCGTCTGTAAAGGAGAAATCTTATGCATTCTATTAAGTTCTATATAAGAAACATGTTTTTCCAGAAGAAAAAAAAAAAAAAAAAAAAAACGGAGGTACATACGATGAGAACAGATTACAAGACTATTCATACAATGAGAACGATACTGTTTGACACATACAATAATAATATGAGTACAGTTCAATACATTTTCAATCAATTGACTCGAAAAGACCTCTTTAATTATGCAAAAACAAAACAAGTCTACCCAGACTCATTTTGTTGTGCGACACGGGGATTAGAGGCTGCTAGAAGAGCAGCACCGAGACCTGAACCGTCATTAGACTGCTCGATTAGGATGTTCTTAGAAGCTTCTTCACCTAACAATTCCTCCATAGCATTTTGCATTGCGTTTCTGAATTTTCCGTAATGTTCAAACAACCCCCCGTCCATTGCTATTAGGGATTTTTGGTTTCCATTGTCTCGCCCTAGTTTTTTCAGGATTCCTAGGATTCCAGCAGCTGAGAGACGTGCCCCACGTGTTGCAACGATTTCACATAAATCCACAATTACTTTTCTCATATCTAAAGAAGTGTCGGATATCTACAATTGGACCATAAAAAACATTAATATTGTGACAAAATTTCTTAAACGGGCCTTTCTAAAATAAGTAGTTACAGTACCTCGAGTTTGTCTTTCAAAATGGTTGCAACCTCTTTGAGGTCACCAGTTGAGTCATGATGCATTGCAGACATGTCAGGAGTCCTGCATTTATATCGAATATAAGAATTTTGATAAAAGAAAAAACACAAACGTAAAACTTATGTGAAAACCTTATTGACCATAGTTAGTTTTGTACGTTAATACAGAGGATTCTTTGAGTTTGGGTGGTACAATATCGCCAAAAAAACGTGCTTCTTGAGCCATCTTTTGTAAGACAAGTCTCACAATTTCACCTAAATACATTCCGGAAATCATCTTCTCAAATATCTGTATAAGAAAATTGACAATATTAATAATTTTATAAAATACTATTCTATACATAAAAATTAAAATTTTCATTTGAACCTTTTTCTGGCCTTTATAGCTTAAATATTTTTAGGCTCGCTGCAGAATGAAATTTAATAAAATCGTCCTGCACCTTGCTGTTCATACAATCCAAGAACTGGACGATGAAAAAAAAAAAGAGCAAATCTAAAATATATATGTACCTGTTTACCGGGGTTTTTGCTGCTGGCGTCAAGACTTTCATCATACTCCGTCAAAGGAAGATGAGGTGATTGGAAGCTGCCCCATTCCATATTTATAACCTTGACTCATAAGCAACCGTTGCACATAAAAAGGTTTAAAACATAAATAAATATAGGAAGAAACTAGCTAATATGCGGCGAAATTGACAGATAAGGTAATTGGTCAAAAACACCATTTGCTAACAATGTTACACTTTTTATAAAGATTAGTGTATAGCATGTGTGAGTCACTAACCATCTCTCCGGATTCTGGAGGTGGGCCTTCCCATTTGGGGATTGCATCTACACGCTCAATATATGCTGCATTAGTTCCAGTACCTAATATCACAGCTGCAATTACATCCGGATTACTGTATTTACCTCCGGCTAAAGTTCCAACTGTATCATTTACCTGCAATTTTTATCACGATATTACAAAAATAAATAAGGTTGTATACTCTAAGTCTGTTACATTTTTATCACGAAGGTTGTATACCAAGGCGGCAACACGCATGTCAAGGCCAGCCTCTTCCATTGCCTTCGTCAACTCAACCACCATGTCCTTATTAAGCTGTTTAGCATTAAACATTTATAGATCCTGTTGAGACAGATATATGAATGCCCAAAAGGGCGAAATAGTAAAAAAAACATAGTTATACAAGACTCACAGCATCTTCGATATTGAAGCCTTTAGTCCACATTTCAAGAGTTCCTCTGTCAATTGATGTTTGCTTGACAGGAAACAAAAAGGTAAACCCGAGTTCCCGTTGAGTGCCAGGTGGAATTCGCATATCTTCACTCTCGGTGGCGACAAACTCGGCAAGTTTTCCAGCAATAAAATCGAATAATTCCTAAAACGTGAAAATGTTACAAAAATTATCTTAAGATTGGGTTGATTAAAGCAAGAAGTGACCAACAATGCTCACTTTACATGTCCCGGTCATGCAACTTTGAGGAATGGAGACTTCTTTAAATTCAGTCCTCACTTCGCCACCTCCACCCAACTTTACACGTAGAACACGGAAATTCGTACCACCAAGGTCGAGAGCATAAAAGATTCCAGCCTCGTCCCTAGGAAGAAAAATTGGAAATTCTTAAAACTAGCAAGTTTGACTTAGCAAGATCAAACCTCGTGAATTTTTCTTAAACAAAATCGGAAACCTTGCTAGTTTTTTGAAAAAGGTGAGCTAAATTGTATAAGTCATATACTTCTAGCTTTTTGTCTACGAGTTGTATACGTTTTATGTTTTTATAAAGTTTATTGTAACATATAGTACTTCCAATTCGGAAAAACTAAATTGACCCCCAAAAAGTCAAAGGTGAGCTATTTGGGTTCAATGTGTACAACAGCGTAATATATCCAAGAGAAGAATTCGTTATAATTTGTGCCTCAGATTGTAATCTTGTTAAGAAAACTAGCAAGGTTTGTGATTTTTTTTAAAATTCACAAGGTTGACCTTGTTAAGTCAACCTTGCTAGTTTTCATAAAACTAGCAAAGTTTAACTTTGCAAGGTCAAACCTTGCAATATTTTTAGAAAATTCGCAAGGTTTGACTTTTCAAAGTCAAATCTTGCGATTTTTATTGAAAATTCGCAAGGTTTGACTTAGCAAGGTCAAATCCTTGCAAGTTTTCTAAAAATCCGCAAATTCTCGCAAATTTTGCCAGTTTTATGGGTATAACGGTTTTTTTGATAAAATATGAGTATTTGGTGAAATATGTTTGTAAAACTAGCTATTTTTTTCATTTTCCCTTTTTGTTTACTAGTAGATTCTAACTATTCAAATAGCAATAATCAGATTCCGGTTTAGTACTCCTGTTAAAAATAACAGTTGCACAACATGTGATGAAACTCGTGTTAATAAGAACCATTAAGTGTTTACTACTGAAAACTTGTAGCTCTTGAAAATTTACATGAAATGGACACTCTTAATCAATAAATAGTAAACATAGACTATAGATATTTACTATACCCAGTGGGAAGATTACTGACATAGCTGATCAACATCTTGAGCGTACTATGACTATCAGAAGCAAGTCCTTTTTGCATCTCCGTCACCATATCGTCCGCAACTTGCTGGAGCTTAGCTACCGGAGTTGCACACTTCTCTTCAAACTCTCTAAGTATCTCCATAGCTTTTGTTTGATAGGATAAAAAGAAGGTGAAGTCAACAGAGAAAGTCGAAGTTTTAAGAGTTGTGATTCACTCGTGCCACCTTCGTTTAAATTTAAATGAATGTGAATTTGATTTGGTCAGAACCTTTCTGTAATTAACAAGATACTTGTGAATTGCATGTTTGAGTTTTTTAAACTAGTATTTTCTAGAAATAAGATGCTTGTGAATTGCATGTTTGAGTTTTTAAACTAGTACTAGTATTTTCAAGGAATAAAATAGTTGTCAGTTTTTAGTTGACTATTGCAGTTTTAAAAACATGTTTATAATAGCGTTAGTTACAGTTCGTGTCATGAGGTGGTGTAGTGAAAATAAGTTGTGTTCACCACTTTTTTTTTTGGAGTTGATTTGTACACTCTATGAATTGATTGGTACACTCAAAAGTATTGTACACTGACATATATACCCTTAGATCACTTTACCAATATTCACCCCTGCAAGGGTCTAAATGTCAAAATGCAATACTTTTGAGTGTTTCAATCAATCTATGGAGTGTACAAATCACCTCCCTTTTTTTTTATGGTATTAATTTTGGCTATGGCAGCAAAACTTCCCACTTAACATAACATCAGTTTTTATGATGTCGTGGTTTGTTTTTTTTTTTTTTCTTTTTTTCATTTTTAAATAAAGCAATATATATAACTAAAATTAATTTTTATTAATAAAAAACACCGTTATATATACAAGAGTTAATTACAAAAATCGTTCTTGTGGTTTGCTGATTTTAAGGGTATTGTCAATGTGCTTTTTTTAAGCGGGTCATATTCATGTGGTTTTTGATTTTTATGGATCTTGTCCAATTTTCGACCCAAGTCCAAACGATCATTAAAATGGACCTAACTTGACATTGATGGACTAACGTGAGGGTTAACCTTGTAATTTGGGTTTTCCCTCTCAAAATACAAACCACAAAGACAATTTATGTAATTTACTCTTAAAAAAAAAAAAAAAAAAAAAAAAATTTAATTATTATACGAAATTTTTTAATTTTATTATAATAAATTTCTTTTTTCTATAAAAAAAAAATTTTCAATTTTTTTTTTTTTTAATTTTATTAGAAAAATAATTTTATAAAAAAATAACAAAAAAAATTAATTTTAATTTTATTGTAATAATTTTATTTGAAAAACTTTTTAAATTTAAGCCCATTAACGTACTTAAAAAAATCGTTTAGTACATAAGCCCAATTTTTATTTTATTTTTTTTAAATTATAAAATTATTTATTATAATAAAATTTAAAAAATTTCCTATTAAAAATTAAAAAAGTTTTTTTTCTTTTTAAGAGTAAATTACATAAATCGTCTTTGTGGTTTGTATTTTAAGAGGAAAAACCCAAATTATAAGGTTAACCCTCACGTTATTCCATCAATGTTAAGTTATGTCATTTTTAACGATCGTTTGGACTTGGGTCGAAAACTGAACAGGATCCGTAAAAATAAAAAACCACAGGAACATGACCCGCTTAAAAAAAGCACCGGGACAAGATCCGTAAAAATCAGCAAACCACAAGGACGATTTATGTAATTAACTCTAAATACAATTTAGCGATTAAGGTTTCATAATTACTCGACGATACAACACAAAAATTTCAACCCGAACTTATAACAACTCTCGTATTTTGAAGACCGAATAAAAACCGTAATCCAAAAACACTTATCAAGTATAAGAAAATAAAAGAATAAAAGTGTTGTTGTGCGCTTAAGTTATTTTATTTGAAAGAAAAGAAAAGTAAAAAAACAAAAAAGAAAAGGAATCTACTTTATTTAAGTAATCACAGCAAGCTAGCAACCAGTATTGGTGTATTGACTCTATTCACTCCATCTTTTATACTTTGTGGAAAGTTCAACACTTTTTTTTTTGTTATAAATTAAAACCATTTGTCTTCTTCATCTGTCAAACCAGCAGTCCTGAAAAAAAAAATAATAAATAAATAAATAAAAAATGTGTGTGTTGGTGGTGGCGTCGCAAGAGGCTAACAGCTGAGGTGGGGTATGGTTTGTGGCGTCATGGTGTTGCGCCGTCGGGTATGGCTTGAGCCAACCACACCGTGCCTAAGCCTCTAATAAGAGCCTGGTGTGGTGAGAAAGTTAAATTACTCATTTGGGTCTCACGAGATGCCACAACACCATAACAAACTTCATTTTACAACTCTTTTTATCACAATTAACCACAACTTACTCATTTGGGTCCCACCACTTTCTATTTTATTTATTTTTATTCAATTTCCCAAATAACATTAAATTCATTCATTAAAATTAAAAATACAATTCAACATATTAAAAATATACGAAACTCAAAATAACGATACGAAGAAAAAAATGACACGATAAAAAAACATACTACACATATTAAAAACATACAACACTAATAATAATACGAAACTAAAGCATTTGATTCGTCGTGCTGATGTTTCTTCATGATTTCTTATTGTTTCTTCATGATTTCTTATTGTTTCCTGTGAATGATAGTGGCTTTGGGCGGTGTGGTCTAGTCGGGATCAAGCATGAGAAACTTCAACTCTTCCATCTCCAGGTACCCCAGTTCTTTCTGCCTCTCGCCTCGTACGCGAATGTTTGAGCTTTAGCTTTGCACAAGTAAGTAAGTACGTGTCTGATAAATGTCCCAAAAAAGAACTCGTTTGACTCCCCCTGGAGCTCGACGTCTCCGTCAACTTGGCTTCCTTTGAAGCTCGACATTTTTTGGCGTCGTCGGGACGAGGTCGTTTGTCAGGGCAGAATATATCCTCGAGACATGAAACGTCAATCGGGTCCTCCGCGTTCCATCTGGGGTATTTTCTCAAAACCTCCAACACATGAACATATATGAAACTTCTCCCAGCAAAGCGTTGTTCAAATTGGTCTTTGCATTCTCAAGATGATCATTGTCATTTTCCCCGCTTCTACGCTGCAAATGTTTGTAAATAGCGTTGAATTTTTTACAATCACCGTTAAGCCTTGTCCATTTACCCGTTAGCATATTTTCGGTACGATTTTCATGGTCAGACTGACTGTCGAACATATCCTGGTTCCAAAAGAACTCATCCGAATGGTCATTTCCGATATCTTTGTCTTGGGAAACTTCTACCCAAATTTTTGCTAGCAACTTTTCTTCTTCCTTTGTCCAATGAGTATTCACACGCGTCAGTTCCTCCATGTCATCTTCATCGTCCGCGTCCAAATTCTCGATTTTTTTTTAAATTTTTTGGCCACTTTTTTCCTCGAGATTTGGCTGATTAACAGGATTGTGGAACTTTGAATTGTGAATCTGATGGTTGTAATTCAAAGTGTTGTTGTGGTTGAGATTAAAATTGTGATGGTGGTTGTGATGCTTGTGGGTTAAAAAATGTGGTGCCGGAAATCGTTGTAGGTGGAAATTTACGAATCCTTGAAACGTATATTGTTGATTCTGGTAAATTGCCTCAGGTGTCAATTCCGTACCATATGGAGGAAGCGATGACGAGTAAGAGTTAGAGTTTTGTGACGATGGGGTAGACGGGTTTGAAGAACTCCCGTATTGTTGTTTGAGGTGAGAAGATTCGTAAAATACCCGCCCTGGATTTTGAGACATTTTTTTTATGTTGAGATATAGAGAGTAGTGATTTTTTTTATAATGGTGTGAAGAGTTAGAGTGTTATGGTATGTTATTTATATTGTTGGATAAAAGTGGGATAAGTTTTGTTTTTTTTTTTTTTTTTTTTTAAGGAAACGGTAAAATTACCGTTTGATATTCATGCTTGGTCCCCACAAACTGTAACTTTGTCAGAATTATGGTTCTTCGTCTGCGTGACTAGCTCCTTTGTGGCGAGGCACGGCGAATTTGGTCGGTATGGTGGCGAGCCTCGGCGACGATGCCATGTCAAGATGGCGAGCAACGAAGAAGCCCACACCTTGTGCTCTAAGGCGTCATAACACCAAAAAAAGTACCGTCATCTCATCACCACCTCAGCTTTAATATTTTAACATCAACACTCAAAAATCAACCCTTATCAGAACACCATCTTTTGGGACCCACCAAATTTTTTATTTTCCATTTATTTAAACAAGCTAATATTTCATTCATTAAATAAAATACAAATTACAAATACTTAATCAAAAAACATACGGAAATTTAAAAGACATGCGAAAATTTAAAAATACAAAAAAGAAGAAGAAAAAAAAAAGAACGCCCCAACGGCTAAACTTCTTCATATTGATCTTGACGTTGTTGCCAAATATGCTTCATAAGGTTTCGTTAAAAAATAGATGCATCCCTCACATCTTTTATTGGCAGTCTTTGTCCTTTGGTTGAGGGTAATGATACTTGGAAGTGGGCGTTAGATGGATCAGGCATGTTCAAAGTTTGTATCTTGTCTAATAGAATTCAAAATCTAAACCTTGCTAATCATAGTGTTGGCAACCACCACTTCTGGAATTCTTGGATACCTCGAAAGGTAAACATTTGCGTTTGGATGGCTTCTTTGAATAGATTACCTAGCCGTTCAAATATTTCTTCCCGCGGTGTTGTTTTGGAGTCATTGGCATGTCCTTATGGTGAGCGAGATGTCGAAGACTTGGATCATTGTATTATTAGATGCTCTTTCGCCCTCCCCATTTGGAGGATAGTTTAGAGCTGGTGGAACTTAGAATCTCCTATGGTGTTCCCATCCTTTTTTTATTTTTGATATTGCTAGTAGAAATATTGATTTGGTTGGTAATCCGAAACTGGAAAAAGCTCTTCAAGGTGTTTTTCAAATTTCTTTATGGGCAATATTGAAGTGGAGGAATAGGATCGTGAATGCTATCGCATATTCAATTTCAAAGTGTAAGGAGGAAGACATTTTCCCGGCCATCCAAAGATTAACCAAGACTTGGATTGTTGCCCCGCCTTTCTGCTAAGTCTGCTAATTCGGATGTTTGGATATCTAAGCCTTTTGATTTGTTTGTTTGAGTTTGCTGTATAGTTTTCTTTGGTTGTAGCCCCTTGGCCTTGCTTGGCTTTGTGCAGTTACTAGTTTTCTTGTTTGCTCTTTTTTGGGGCTTTGTTCCGTATATAATGTATCAGCTTTTCAAAAAAAGAAAAAAAAAGTTACAAAATTAAAATTTAAGGAAAAAAAACCTAAACTTATTAAAGTTTAAAATTTTTCCAAGTACACTTACAGATTTAACCAAGGTCATTTATAGAAACAAAACAAAAATAAAAGGGCTGAATATGTAATTATAGGAAAAAGGAAAAAAAATCTTCGTCTTCTTCGTTAGGCTAACACAGTTCCACCATTTTTTTTCTTCTTCCTTGCAAAATATTATTGCTTAAATAAAATAAAATAAAATAATAATAAGACGCCACGTTACAACGTGTGTTGCGGTGGTAACTTATTTTTTGGGGAGCTGGTATCTTAAAGCCCCATAACCCAGGGCCACGTGGGCATAATGTCGGCTCCTGCATTATGGTACCCAACACTCTAAAAGGAAGGGGTATGTTCACTTTGAGCCTTGCGCCATTGACGCCATTCACATGTGGCAGCCAAATAGCGCCGCCATTTCGGCGTGACCACACCACCATCGCCTTGCACCATTTTCGACGCCAGTATACTCACGCAGTGCCAAAAGTCAATTTGTTTGAATATTTTTTACTGTTTTAATAATAACGGCCTTTAAAAAAAATCCATTCTATAAATATACACATTTTTAAACTAAAACTATACAAACAGTTACTTACTTACCACCTTAATTTTTTCTATCAAAATACATATTCTTTAAACCAAATACGAATTCCGATGAATAATATATTAGCTTTTCTGACGTCGACGATGAAACTGATATTTTCTTTATGAAGCAAGCTTATCAGTATCAGCAAACGTTGCAAGCGCAAGGTCAAACTTCAAGAACGCGCAACCACATATTATGTGAACATTAACTTGCTGAAGAACGTTTGTGGGAAAACTATTTTGGTGATACTCCAAAATATCCGGAGTATTATTTTAGGCGCCGCTATCGTATGAGAAGGAAACTATTTATAAAAATAGTAAAAGGTATTGAAACTTCTGATGAATTTCCTGCACATTTTGATTTCTTTTTAGCCAGACCTGATGCTACGAGTCTATTTTGATTTTTAGTGTAATTATGAAATGCACTTTCATCATACACCAATTGGCATATAGTGCAACATCCGATGCATCGGATGAATTTCTAAAATGCAATTCCATTTTGTAGTATTAATTTTTGTGAAAAAACATTGGATTTTCTAAAATGCAACTAGTCCTAATACATTATGTTCCTAGTTATTATTTTGTTAGTCCGTCAATAGGTGAAAAGTGAACTTAATTTCACATAACTTAATCATTTTATCTGAAAATCGTATTTTTTTGTAATTTTTTTTCCATTCTACAACAATTAAAGAAAGTTTTGCACCCGAGCACTTTTGACTCTTCCATCCCTATTGATACTTCTTCTGTCTCAAAAAAATGTCTAAGGGTGTGTTTGTTTTTTACAAAAACATCTGCCAGTCAGAGGCAGTAAGAGGCAGAGGTTGATTGTTTTTTCTTTTCCAATCAGACACAATAAGAGGTTACACATCTTACTGGGTAAGATGTGGTGCTAATCTCTTATTGCCTCTTAACCAAGTATACTTTTGTTTTATCATTTAAAGAAAAGATCTTAGGAGATATATACACCTTACCCGAGACCTCATAAAGATCTACGCTGAGATCAAAACACTATACGATTGTTTTTGTTTTTCATTCGTGGGTTTAAGAAAAGGGGTATTCGATCTTCAGTTTGTGTGTTTTAATATCAACATCAAAGAACATCATACATTATAGAGTAAATTACACCGTTAGTCCTTGTGGTTTGGCCATAATAATATCGCAAGTCCCTCTACTCTTATTTTTGCATGATCGGTCCTTATAATGAAGTTTTGTTACATCATTCATCCTTATCACTAATAGCCGAGAGACTTGCGATGTTATTAAGGCCAAACCACAAGGACTAATGGTGTAATTGATAAGGATGATTGATGTTAGAAAACTTCATTATAAGGATTGATTATGCAAAAATAAAAGTTGATGGACTTGTGATGTTATTATGGCCAAGCCACAGGGCCGAACTATGTAATTTACTCTATATTATATTGTGTTTGTGTTAGATATGTATAGTGGTTGAATTTTAGGTTGAAAGAAATCAACAAAGTTAAAAATGGTTATAGTTGTGTGGAAGTGATAGAGGCGTACCATCACAAAGAGAAAAATTAGTGTTGTGTCTTATATAAATCACTATGTTTAGGGTTAGTAAGTGGGTTTATTGTTTGGGCCAACACATAATAGATTTTTGGGCTGAAACATTTTATTGTGGGCTTGTTTGTATTAATTTTGTTTTGGCCAAATTTTTGTGTGTCATAAAGTGTTTTATGGGTTGAAATGGTTATATGAATCGCAAAACTTAATATCATCACCGTAACATGTTTGTTGACAAGGGTGAACCAAAACCGTAAGTTTGTGAATTTCAAGATTGAAATTTGTTTCTAAATATTTATCTACAAAGATACATTCAATCAACTTATTCATCGTATTGCTATGGTTTAATATATACTTAGAAAATGGACAATTAAAACCATTCAGACAAAAATCAAAACACAAACAACATATTTTCATTCAGATTCAGACTTTATAGTCGCCACCTCTTAACAGTAAGATATGAGAGTCGGATTCAGACCCAAAACATGTTAATGAAACAAACGCACCCTAACTTTCTATTTTGGATTATCATAAACTAAATGTTCATTTTTTGTTTTAATTAGTTAAGGGAAATGATTTGCACACTCTCACTTTTTATTGGCACACTTCAGTGCGTGCATAAGACAATTGTACTTTAAGTATAATTTGCTTTTAATTGCTTGTACATTGGAATGTCCCAATAAGAATTGAAAGTGTGCAAATCACTTCTTATTAGTTAAAACAAATTTTAGTGGATAAGGATGAAATTTAATTGATGAAAATAGTAGTTAGTGATAAAAACTTTGTGCAATTTCAAACTGGACGTTTATTTGATACACATAGAGTATTAGAAGATTTAGTGGTTTGAAAAGTGAATGTCTTTGCATGCATTTTAATAAGGTTAGAGAAAACTAGTAACTCAAAAAATTAAGATCAAATACATTGCATAAAGAACTCGGTATATTTTATATATTTATACACTTTGCAAAACAATTCATGTGGTTTACCGGCACCTCTAAGAACCCCTTTTCGATTTGTACCTCCTTATAACATTCTTTCCAGAAGTTTTTTTGAAAAAATCAATTTGTATCGGTTAAGAGTATGACTTTCTAAATCATGACTACTCGTACAATGCTCTAGCGAAATTGGTGTTATTTTTATTGAATTTTTTCTTAAAATTGCAGAAAAGTTTAGCTTAAATTGCTTTTTAGATCAACTATATTATGGATTAAAGCACGATGTTATCACATTAGTAGAAAAGGCCCTACTAAAACAAACACATAACACATTGTTAACTAAACAACTTTGGCCATCAACTTCAATATCAACACGGAAGCAAGTATGGTACATCGTCGGCTTTGTTGGAGGAAAACATTGAAACAAGTTGTTGCAACGCCAAAACATACAGATTTAATTTAAACATGATACATTTATGTAAAGCTTTTGTTAGCTTTTGGAAAGAAAAAATAAAAATGAGATTGTCAACTAGAGCATTTACTTTGAAAAACTTTAATCTATGGGTGTTTGTTAGAATGTTGAGTGTCATGATGTAGGAGAGATTGTTGAGTTGTGGATACTGATCTAGGCTCCAAGCAGTAGGCTCCGGAGCAGAAACCCTTAGAGGCTCTGATGTTAATCTGATGCAGGAGACAGAGGTAGGACTCAACTTACGTAGAAGCTCCTTGGGATCCTGTTGGGATATAGAAAGTCAAAGTGCTGAAGAGTCAAAGTACTGAAGAGTCAAAGTACTGCTAAAGAAGAAAGTCAAAGTACTGCTCGTTCATCAAAGTACTGCATGGTTAAAGGACTGCTATGCAAAATCGTTAAGGATTATTATGTAATTCCAGAATGTTCTTAGTTTAGTTTAGTATTACTTGACGTACAAGGAATAGAGTTGTAAACCGACTAGGGTTATCCTTATGCCTATAAAAGGACCCCTAGATTGGCATTATACGTACGTGCAATATTAGAGAATATTAGAGTTTTACTAAGTTCGATATTAGAGTTGTTAGGGATTGTTAGTGAATCTGTGTATCAAGCAGGTTCAGAGTTTTAATATAATCGTTAAAGTAAAAGTTAATTCTTCTTAGCTTTATTCAAGTAAATTCCGCATACTTAATAGAGTTAATTCAGTGTTTCATTGTTAGTGACTTAGGATTTATCCGAGGTTGCTAAGCCTTTACATGCTACATAAAGTTAGTTTGGTTAGAGTACATCGATCCAACAAGTGGTATCAGAGCTTGTGTGGAAACTCTGATTAAGAAGAAACCCTTAAAACCTAGTTAAAAACAAAACCCTAAAGATGTCGACTGAAGCTGCACCACCCCCATCCATCACCTCACTCAGAATTCCTATTCTTCAAGAAAGGAGAGTATGATCTTTGGAGCATGAAGATGAGGCAGTACATTGCTATTACAGACCATGCACTATGGAATGTAATTGTCAATGGTAATGAAGTTATTCCAGACTCTATTGAAGTTCCTGGACAACCTAAACCTCCTAAGGCTGTCTTGCCAGCAGCTACAATAAGGAATCAAGAAAAGGCTCTCAACATCCTATTGTCTGCTATACCCGATGGTCACCTACTCAAGTTTCATGATGCTAAGGATGCTAAACAACTATGGGCTGCTCTCAAGACAAGGTTTGGAGGTAATAATGCTTTCAAGAAGATGCACATAAATCTGTTGAAGCAACAGTTTGAAACATTCACTGTTGGTGAAAGAGAAGGTCTTGATGCTGCCTATGACAGATTCCAAAATCTTCTTAGTATGCTGGAGTTATACAAAGCAGAGGTATCTGTTGAAGATGCAAATCTGAAGTTCTTAAGGAGTTTGCCATCTACATCGCATGTGATTGCTACTATGATCAGAGGACAACCTGGTTTGGATGTTATGGACTTTGATGATCTCTAAAACCATTTGAAGGTGTATGAACATGAGATGAATGGACAAACAAGTTCAAAATCTCACAGTATTGCTTTTGTGTCGTCTGAAAAGAGAGGCAGTACTTCCACTAAAAGTACAGCTTATCCTACTTAAAGTATTGTTGCTCAAAGTACTGTTACCTATCCTAACCCCAGCTCATCACCTACAAACACCATTCATTCTGATGAAGTTGTATTCTCATTCTTTGCTTAGCAAGCCACTCTACCTGTTACCTATGAAGAGGATTTGTCACAAATTGAAGAGGATGCTCTTGAAGAAATTGATATAAGGTGGCAAGTTGCTATGATCACTGCTAGAATCAAGAAGTTCATGAAGAAAACAGGAAGAGGCATTGACTTCAAGTCTAAGCAGGGTATAACATTTGACAAGACCAAAATTGAATGCTTCAATTGTCAAAGAACTGGACACTTTGTAAGAGAATGCAAATTTGCTAAATATCAGGAAAATAGAATGGCCGAAACTGAGAGCTTGAACTAAAATCCCTATTACTGAAACAAAAGCTTTGGTTGCTCAAGAAAATCTATCAGAGGTTGAATGGAGTGCTGAATTTGATGATGAACCAGTAACCTATTGTATGGTAGCATTGGCAGAATCAGTGGAAGAGTTTGATTGGAGCACAGCCTTTGATGAGGAACCTGGATTTGCTGCTTTGGAGTCAAGAGATGGTCTTGGGAGCTTTGATTGAAGCATGGAATGTGAAGAGGAACCTATTATGCTTGCTATGGTAGCTACTTCACCAAGTTCACCCCATATCTTTGAGGTATGCTCTAAGTGTCATGATTTTTATCAAACGGTACTTACTGATTATGTAACTAAAAGAGATAATTGTAGAAGGGCTAGGTCTGAGGTAGCTGGTTATCAAATTACTTTAGAGTCAATGGAAGCCAAAATCATAACACATGAAAATAATGAAATGGCTTGGGCAGAAAAGTATGAACAACAGGATTACCAATTAAAATTAAGTGAATGGAAGTTAGGATGTAAGGTTGCTGAACTAGAAAAGATGACTAAAGAAAGGGATGAGTTGCTAGAAAAGTTTGCTCCTTGGGGACAATCTGGCCTTTCACATGTTAGTTTTGTTGAAAAACATAAAAGAGCACACATTAAAACTGGCCTAGGTTTTGGTATGGACTTTAGTAGCATAGAAGAAAACCCACTTAGTGATGAGGACCAACTTGATTATGAGGATATAACAACTAGTGATGATGAACTCATTAACTATGTAGACAACACATCTAGTAATGAGGAATCTATTAGTCAAACACCTCCTGAATTTAAGAAAGACACGGGTTATCATGCAGTTCCTCATCCCACTGGTAGTTTTCAACCACTTAGGGCAGATGTTTCTTGTTTTGGAGTAGACAACTTAGAGTTTAGGAAGAAGTTTACTGGTCAATCTAGTTCTGAAACACCAAAAGAAACAGTTGAGAAACCTAAGGATGATGATGTTAAGAGTTAAGCAGTACCTTCAACTCAAAGTACTGCTACACGTTCAGTAGTACCTTTAAGAAAACCTTTTCAAAATACTGCTAAACCTTTTTGGGATAATTTTGGTCAAAACAGTTTTCATCATTCATCAAAAAGTCAGGGTAGTTTTGGTCATAGACATAGAGGAAGAAATTTTGGGAGTATGGGTCAAAAATTGTGTTTTGTTTATTACAGTCCTGATCATTTGATTAAGCACTATGACTTTCACTCAGGGAGAATAAACCAGTCTGGAATCATTCACATAGGGTTAACCACAACAATTTCTCACAAGACCATAGGTACCCTCACCAGAGAAGATCTTTTTCAAAATCACCAGTACCTTCTCAAGGTACTGCTAGATTTTCACCCAATCAAGGTACTGCTAGCACTTTTTGGAATGAAAGCCCTAGGAGATCTAATTACTATCAATCTAGAAGGCGTTACACCTCAAAAAGAGTATCTAGATCAAAGAACTCTACACCAAAAGTTAAAACATGTTGGGTTAAGAAGGAAAGTACTGATGGGGAACAAACAGTACTTTCAGCAAGTGTGAGTGAAACAGAGATTTTTGTTGAAAATAATAAAGAAAACTTGGATGAAAAAGAGACTTTTATTGAAAAACCAACACAAGTTTTGGAACAACCAAAGATAATTGATCATGTGCTTAAAGATAGTGGAAATTACATACTTAAAGAATTTAAGTATGTAACTCCACAAGGGGAACACAAGTCAGTAATGGCTTGGGTTCCTAAAATTAACTAACTCTATTATCTTTGTGCAGAGCAACCCAGAAGAGGAGCTTAAAGATCATCTAACTGTGGATAGTGGTTGCTCTGGAAGCATGATAGGAGACAAAGAGATTCTGTCAGATTTTAGATCTTATTGTGGAGGAAGAGTTGCATTTGGGAATGATTCTAGTGGAGGAAGAATAACTGGCAAAGGAACCATCAAGGTAGGAAGCATAGATTTTGAGAATGTTCGCTATGTGAAGGAGCTCAAATTCAATCTTTTGTCAGTCTCTCAGATCTGTGACAAGAAGCACCTTGTATTGTTCACTGACACAGAATGTCTTATTCTTTCCCCTGAATTTAAGCTTGTTAATGATAACTTGGTAGAACTGAGAGTACCAAGAACCAATGATGTGTACAGTCTGGATATGAATAGTCTTCTCTCTTCTGAAAGAGCAACATGTTTAGTAGCAAAGGCAACACTTGAATAAGCACATCTGTGGCATAGAAGATTAGGCCATGTGAATTTCAAGAATATCAACAAATTGGTCAAAGGAAATTTAGTTAGAGGTTTACCTTCCAAAACATACAGGAATGATCACTCATGTTTGGCGTGCAAGAAAGGTAAACAACACAAAGCTTCATGCAAGAAGATTGAAGAAAGAACCATTAGAGAACCTTTGGAGTTGCTGCACATGGATTTATTTGGACCTGTTTCTGTTGCAAGTCTAAACAAGAAGAAGTACTGCCTGGTTGTGACAGATGATTGCAGTAGATTTAGTTGGGTTTTTTTCTTGGGATTTAAAGATGAAATTTTTGATGCTATTCATG
The DNA here is from genome assembly GCA_910596185.1 of Chrysanthemum makinoi. Classification (NCBI taxonomy): domain Eukaryota; kingdom Viridiplantae; phylum Streptophyta; class Magnoliopsida; order Asterales; family Asteraceae; genus Chrysanthemum; species Chrysanthemum makinoi. Next base: position 324,978,799 of record OU343221.1, read on the forward strand.
ATCTTATAATAGCCTTGGAAAACCAATTGAGACTCAAAGTAAGAGCAATTAGATGTGACAATGGGACTGAATTTAAGAACAAGCTTATGGATGAATTTTGTGCTAAAAAAGGAATCAAGAGGGAGTTTAGTATTGCTAGAACTCCATAGCAGAATGGTGTTGCAGAGAGAAAGAACAGAAATTTGATTGAAGCAGCCAGAAAAATGCTTGTAGATTCCTTATTACCAATTCAATTTTGGGTTGAAGCTGTAAGTACTGCTTGCTATGTGTTGAATAGAGTATCAGTCACTAAACCTCAGATGAAGACACCTTATGAGTTGCTTATGGGAAACAAACCTAATATACGTTTCATGAAACCTTTTGGATGTCCTCTTACTGTTCTTAATACTATTGATGCCTTGGGAAAATTTGATGGCAAGTCAGAAGAAGGATATTTATTGGGCTATTGTACCAACAACAAAGGATTTAGAGTGTACAACAAGGTCACCAAGAAGGTTCAAGATTGTCTTCATGTTGAATTTTTAGAAGATCAAGAGAATCAAAAAGGTAAAGGTCCTGACTGGATGTTTGATCTTGAGATTTTGACTCCTTCTATGAATTATGTTCCTGTTAGAGAAGAAAAACAAACTGATCACAAAGAAGAAGATTTACAGTACATTGTTCATGGAGTCAATATTAGACCTGCTGCTGTTCCTGATGAAGAACCTGTATCTGTTGTGAAGGAGAAAAGTACTGATGAACCAAAAACCACTGTGTCTGCTGAAGATCAAGCTATTCAAGATGAACTTCATAGGATGCTTTTTCAAGAAACAATTGCACAATCTTATGAGGATGAACAAAGGAGAGCTTTTGAAGAAGGAAAGAAAAAGGGTAAGTCTACAGAAAACCCTCACAATACTTTTGATCACAGTACTTTGGATCAAAGTATTGCTGCACCTATTGACAGTACTTTTGATACTGATCCGACCATGCCTGGTTTAGAAGATACTGATGATGAATTAGATGATGAAGGTATTTTCTAAAATTCCAATGAAGGTGCTGATTTATCAAATTTGGATGATGATCTTGAAGTACCACAGACTCCTACATTAAGGATTCACAAAGATCATCCCACTGGTCAAATTATTGGACCTTCTACTTCTGGAGTACTCACAAGAACCAAGGCTAAAGGTTTTTCTAAACCACATAATGCTTTACTTAGCTTTGTCTATAAACAGAACAGGCTGAATCACAAGGATCACCAAACGTGTTTATTCACTTGTTTTATCTCTCAAGAAGAACCCAAGAATATAGCTCAAGCATTAACTAAAGAGAGTTAGGTTGAAGCCATGCAAGAAGAACTACTTCAATTCAAACTTCAAGAAGTTTGGGTACTATGTGATCTACCAGATGGAAAGAAAGTAATTGGTACAAGATGGGTTTTCAGAGTCAAGAGAGATGAAAAAGGGAATGTTATCAAGAACAAAGCAAGGTTAGTTGCACAAGGATATAAACAAGAAGAAGGAGTAGATTATGATAAAGTGTTTGCTCCTGTAGCAAGGATTGAAGCCATTCGAATATTCCTTGGTTTTGCATCATATATGGGATTTCCGGTTTATCAAATGGATGTCAAGAGTGCCTTTCTCTATGGCAAGATTACAGAGGAGATCTATGTTAAACAGCCTCCTGGTTTTGAAGATCCTGCACATCCAAACAAAGTCTACAAAGTTGTTAAGGCTCTTTATGGCCTTCATCAAGCACCTAGAGCTTGGTATGAAAGGCTCTCTACTTTCTTATTGCAACATGGTTACAGGAGGGGAGCAATTGAAAAGACTTTGTTTATCAAGAGAGATAAGAAGGATATCATGCTGGTTCAAGTTTATGTAGATGATATCATCTTTGAAGCTACAAAACAGTCCATGGTGAAGGAGTTTAAGAAGCTGATGCAACATGAATTTCAAATGAGTTCTATGGGTGAATTAACTTTCTTTTTGGGGCTTCAAGTTAAACAGTCAAAGGAGAGAATTTTCATAAGTCAAGACAAGTATGTCTCTGACATTCTTAAGAAGTTTAATTTTGATGCTATGAAGCCAGTCACTACACCTATCAAATCTATCAATTCATTGGGCAAGGATGAAAATGGTCAGCCTGTTGAAGTCAAGCTGTACAGATCTATGATTGGTTGTCTCATGTACTTAACTGCATCTAGGCCTGATATCATGTTTGCTGTTTGTTTATGTGCAAGATATCAAGTCTCACCTAAGGTCTACCATATGAATGCAGTGAAGAGAATTTTTAGTTATTTGAAACAACAACCTAAGTTGGGGTTGTGGTATCCAAAGGATTCACCTTTTCACTTGGAAGCTTTTTCAGATAGTGATTATGTAGGTGATAATTATGATAGAAGATCAACCACTGGAGGATGCCAGTATCTTGGAAGAAGATTAGTCTCATGGAAATGTAAGAAGCAAACTCTTGCAGCAACATCATCCACTGAATCAGAATATGTTGTTGCTGCAAGCTGTTGTGGATAAGTCTTGTGGATGCAGAATCAACTTTTGGATTATGGGTTCAACTTCAAGAATACTCCTATCAACATTGATAATGAGAGTACAATTTGCATTGTGAAGAATCCAGTTTATCACTCCAAGACCAAGCACATTCAGATTCGGCATCACTTTATCAGAGATTGTTATGAGCATAGGCTTATTAATGTTGTCAAGGTTCACACAGATGATAATGTAGCTGATCTACTCACAAAAGGATTTGATGTTTCAAGATTCAATCACTTGGTGGTGAGTATTGGTATGATTAATTACTAAGCTACATTTAAGGGGAGGACTGCTTGGTTATGTTAGACAGTCCTATGCATTACTTGAGGGGAGGCAATCCAATGCCTCTTTGGATTTTTTCCATTGTAAAGAAGAGAATGGAAAAGTACTACTTTTTGGTTATATGAAAGTACTGCTCTTAAAGTACTGCTTTGGAAAGCACTGCACACGTGGAAAGCACTGCTTGTCATATCAACGTACTGTTCCAACAGTCAAAAGATGGGTAAATATTCAAATAACGGTAATTTTGTTATTATGGGTTGTGATTTTTCAAATCTTACCTATAAATAAATACCCTCCGATTTTCCCTCTCATCTTTCTATTTCTCAATCTTTTCCATATTTCTCTCTCTTTTACATTTACTATTCATCGAACCACTTTCTTTTGTAAACAATAATCAATGGAAAATTGAAACACAGTTACTAAACACAACATGGTGGCTAACTTGGATAAAACTGAAGCTAATGTTGCATTCCATGATATAATTGATTTCCTCACTGGATCTCCAATTAGTTATGCACTTTTGGTAGAACCAGATATTATTGAGCCATGGATTCAACAGTTTTGGGCGACTGCTAGAACTCACATGGTGAATGATGAGTCATATATACTGGCTAAAGTTGCTGGAAGAATTGTGAAAGTTAGTGAAGCTTCAATTCGTGAAGATCTATTATTTGATGATGAAGAAGGAGCTATACGTTTTGACAAACAGCTTCTTTGGGATACTTTAAGAGATATTGGTTATGAAGGGTCTTTAACTGAAACCACATTCAAGAAACCCTTATTTAGTCCGCATTGGAAGTACTTGGTTCATGTCCTACTTCATTGTATCAGTTCTAAGAGTACTTCATGCGAGCAATTTGGATCTAATATAGCATCTGCTCTGGTGGGATTGGCTACAAATCGTATCTTTAATTTTTCAAGACTCATTCTAGATGGTATGCTATCTCACATTTCTCATGGATCTCCCTGTTTAATGTATCCAAGATTTATTCAAGTTTTCTTGAATAAACAACTTCATGATGTACCAAAGCCTTCAAGCTTATTACCTGTTGTGGTACAACCTGCAAAGATATTCACCTTCATGGCTAGGAAGAGTGATAAGTTTTCTTGAAGGAACACTCCCTTAACTACTTCAATGATGGAGATTGTGCAAGCAATTCGCGATGAGGTTGTTGCAAGTGAAGAACTAGACGGTACTGCATCATCTCAAGGTACTGCTTCACAAGGTACTGCTACACAAGAAGGTACTGCAGCTTCGCCTTCGCCATCTCCACAAGCATCTACTCATGGAGATTCAGATCCAGAGGAAAACCCACCATCCTCTCCCAATGATTACACTTCAACAGATAGGATTCAAACATCTGGAGGAGATGAGGGAGATGTGGCATCTGAGGGTCAGGTTCTGGATAACTATGCTTTAACAAGGGAGCTGACAGCCTGACACGCTTAAAGAAAGATTTTGAAGCTCAGGCTGCACAACTCAAGAAGTTGACGACCAAGTTTCGAAGATTAAAGACTTTTGTATGGCCTTTGGTTAAACATCACAGGTTATGGGTCAAGTCACAGCGAAGGCATGGGAAGAAATTTAAGAAGACTTCCAAAGGCAAAAAGGTTCAACAGCAATCTTCTATCCAATTGGGGAGAAATCTGGAGAAAGATAATTTGAAAGAAGATGCTGAGTTTTATGAAGAAAAAGAAGATGAACCTCAAAGTACTAAAGCACAAGTCAATATTGAAAGTACTGAGCCTGAAGGAACAGGAGTTCAAAGCACTGGTGTACAAAGTACTGATGATCAAGGTGCTGATGTTCAAGGTACTGTTCTTCAAGGAACTCATAGACAAGAACTGATTACACCAAGGACTCTTAATTTTGATGAAAAAGTTGGTCCTTCCACAGTTCTACAAGAAAAGGAAGCTGATACACCCATGGTTGAGCATACTGCAAGTGATGATGAGACAGTTGCTCAAATTTTGCAAAATCTATCAAGACCAAGAGGTGTTAGCATTCCAGGAGTTGCTGAAGAACAACCACAAGCTTCTCAACCAGTTTTAGATCCAAAGGACAAAGGCAAAGGCAAACTGGTGGAAACAAAGAAGAAGAAAAAGCTGACTTTAGCAGAGTTAAGAGCTATTGAAGTGGCTAAGAATGAAGCAGCTGCTAGGGAGCTACAAGCTAAATTTGATGCTGAGATTGCTCAACCAGTGAAGGAACCTGAAGCTGCTATACCACAAAGACCACCTAGTAAAGCTAAAGAAAGAAATGCCATGATGGCTTATTTAAAGGGTCAAGGATATACTGGATTACAGAAGTTGAATTATTTAGAGATGAAAGATTTGTATCAAGCAGTCAGAGAAGCTTATCAAAAGCAAGTTTCTAGTATTATTTCTTTTAAAAATGATGATAAGCAGAAGGAGGATTCTAGTAAAAGAAGCTTAAAAAGAAAAAGAACAATTGAAGCTGAACAGCCATCAAAGAAGATTGAGTTAAGGTCTGATACAGTTGATGAGCTGAGAAATTACATAAGAGTTGTCGACTTCGATCATCCTAAATCCAAAGATGCTGCAGTAAAGAAGTCTAAAATAACTACATTTGAAGTGGTAGAATCAAAGGATGGAGACTATCTGATGTTCCATAGAGAGGATGAAAGTTTCAGAACGTTTAATTTGCTATGGGACATATTTCATATCATCAACAGAGAGGATTTGTGGCATTTATACCAACTGGTGCAAGAATATTTTGAACATATTCCATCAAATGGAGTTGGTTTAGTCTTGCTTGGAGATCTCACAACTATCTAGGAAACAGAGGAGACAAGCACTGAAGAAATCTGGCTAAATCAAGAAAATTGGGAAATTACAAGCTGGAGATTTTTTGAAGAATCTGGAGGGCATGTTTTAGAATTGGAAGATGGAACTATGATCCATATGTTAGCTGAAAGAAGATATCCTTTGACTAGTGATCTTATGAGAAGGATGCTGGATCATGGAATGGAAGTCGAAGAAGAGAATGAAACAGCCTTAATGGTTATTGAATTATATATCAGATGGACAACTATGGCTGATGATGAAGCATAAGTACAGGTATGATGTTTAATTGTATAAATTTTTGAAAAATAAGTACTTTATTCTAAGTACTGCTGAAACAAACAGTACTTTAATCAAAGTACTGCTTGCAGCACAAAATCAGTAAATGTTTTTAAAAGAAAACTTTTGTTAAGTGAAAAATATTTTGAAACAAAAGTTAAAAGTAACAAATGGTTTTTGAGATGGTTACAACAATAGGTTATCAGTCCACCATGTTTAACAAAAGGACTAGCTAATCCATGAGCAAACAGCTCTGGTAAAGATATCTCAAATCCGTTATATAGTTGACAACTTGCTAATAAGTTGTATGGTAATCAACTCACCATATCAGCAAATGTAAAGAGTTGGCTAGCCCACAAGAAAAATGGCTTGTGGTAAAGGCTGTGGAAAAACCATTTATATGGTAATTAGATCACCATGGTTGCAAGAACTAACTAGTCCAAAAGTGCGGCTTTTGGTAAAGACAAAAAAAATCCGTTGATAGCTGATGATTTGCTAAAAATCATATGATTATCAATGTACCATGGTCTTACACACCTGAACATTGGCTACTCCAGAGTTAATGGCTTTGGTAAAGAGACATCAAAATCCATTAAATTTTCAATGATTCACCTCTCACAGGAGTTTACACACCTGGAAGTGATGAGAATAGACTGAAACTTAAATGAACTGATGTACAAATTGCCATATGTTGCTGAAAAGATGGAGCTTGCTGATTGTTGCTGTAAAGAATTACTGATAAAGACTACTTTGATGATGATAATACAAGCACAGGGAATACAAAGACAAAATTTGAAGATAAAGCCACAATCTTTCCTTGAAGACACAGATGTTAAAGATACAGATACAAAGGAACTTGAAATCAAGCAAGTATAATTCAAGTTAGGGGAGGATTGTTGGGATATAGAAAGTCAAAGTGCTGAAGAGTCAAAGTACTAAAGAGTTAAAGTACTGCTAAAGAAGAAAGTCAAAGTACTGCTCGTTCATCAAAGTACTGCATGGTTAAAGGACTGCTATGCAAAATCGTTAAGGATTATTATGTAATTCTAGAATGTTCTTAGTTTAGTTTAGTATTACTTGACGTGCAAGGAATAGAGTTGTAAACCGACTAGGGTTATCCTTATGCCTATAAAAGGACCCCTAGATTGGCATTATACGTACGTGCAATATTAGAGAATATTAGAGTTTTACTAAGTTCAATATTAGAGTTGTTAGGGATTGTTAGTGAATCTGTGTATCAAGCAGGTTCAGAGTTTTAATATAATCGTTAAAGTAAAAGTTAATTCTTCTTGGCTTTATTCAAGTAAATTCCGCATACTTAATAGAGTTAATTCAGTGTTTCATTGTTAGTGACTTAGGATTTATCCGAGGTTGCTAAGCCCTTACAAGCTACATAAAGTTAGTTTGGTTAGAGTACATCGATCCAACAGATCCTACTCTAAAGTAAAGCAGAAGAAGATTGACGAAGGCTCCTAGATAGAGGCTCTGAAGATAGGCTCCGCAAACATGCGGTCAGACATCAGAGGCTCCCTCCCTGCTGGGCAGAAACTTGTGGAACATGAGTTTGGCCTATATTTAGTTAGTCCGGGCTTGAAGATGCAATCTTGGGGAGCAAGTTAAGATTAGGCTTTCCACACTTATAAATACCCCTCTCATTGTAATCGGAAACTTGTATCTCTTGTGTGTATACTCAATAATAAATCTCTTTGGTTTGTCCCCGTGGACTGCTACGACATCCCTAGTCGTAGATACCACGTTGTGTCTTTTACTTTTCGTAAGTCGTTTCTATGTTTCTCTCTTTGTTAGACGGGTGTGCAGGTGCGATATCCACAACAAAGGCGTCATTGCGCAACCATGGTACCGGGAGTTGACAAGTGTCATGGCTTGAGCTAATTCTTTGGGTCCGTCAATGCTCGTGTATCATTTTCTTAATTTTTTCTGTGTTTGTGTTATTGATAACGCTACACACGTCGTTCGGGGTCAAAGGAACTTCTTTTTCGCCGAGCAAGTTTTTCAACACCCTAGGCAGTGAACCTAATCATTGTAGTGTAGTATTAGGGTAAGTCACGGGAATTGATATCGTTCTCTAGGGGAATAGGAATGCTAGTGAGAAGTTACTATGCTAAGGTTGGGGTTGAGGAAGATTATTTTTTTCTTTTTATGTTTTTTAGGAAATGGAAAAGTACGAATCTCGGGGTTTGGATTTGGGGGTTGGTATTTCTACCGATTACTCTACTTATCTAATTATCTAATCTAATGGTGTATGTAGTCTATGTCTAATTATTGTGTGCTCGTATGATGATTTAAAGATGTGTTTACTTAGGTTTTATTACTCCTTAATTATCTCCTATTGATGGTTGAATTGTCACGTCCTTATTCTTAATCGCGTTGTGTGTCTAAGGTCGTAGGGTATGCGTTTATCGCTAACTCTTTGAAACTACCAATGGTTATCGCCTACAAAATCTCTAGGATTTATAAACTTAACGCTAAGGTACTCTTCGGATGGTTTAGCCTACAATGACTCTAGGTACTATAAGCTAAGGTTCAACAAAGATTAATCAAGCATTAACTACACAACGGATGACCTATCGCAATACTAGGTCATTAACAATTAAGATAAGAGACAACCAATCAATATTCAATAATTAAGTTTCATATTCTCTAAGCAAACACACAAGTAAATTAGCCGGACATGGGAAACACGCAAGCATACACACAAGTAATTGAAGACATATTTGAATTAATGAAGTAAAACACTTATCTTGATGTAAGATAGGGTATGAAACCCTAAAATACTGTACAAGACAGCCTTGGTTCGGTTTAGATTTTCACTCCAAAAGACTACACACTGAAAACTAAAAAATTCGAATTATATATATAAGATTACATATGCGACGGCGTCACCCTTTGATTTGTGACGCCATCGGGTCGCCGTCATTAGGGTTTCGTCTTGGCCACGTTAGTCTTGCGACGGCGTCACATTGTGATTGTGACGCCATCCCCCGATCTCGGCGTCGTCTGGATCAAATCTAGGCCGTCACGAGTTGCGGACCCTACTCTTTTAAAACTGGCGTCACTTGTAAATGAGCAATTTGGCTTCTGAGCCGTCTAAAAGTTTTCCGACGGCGTCACCATTTTACTGCCTGACCCGTCCCCCATTCCAGCCGACGGTGTCTTGATTCTTGACTTTGGCCATTTTCTTCGTATATTCGCGCCTTTTCGTCCGAATAAGTGTCATTCTAGCATTTTGCCTTCAAGATACCTAAAAAGTGAAAAGGAACGATATTAAGTAATAACGGATACAAAAGTGATCAAATAAGGGCTTAAACGACCCCTCAAAAAGGTACATTTTAAAACCTTATCAGTTATAATTGTGTTTGATGTGTGTGTTTGGTTTAAAATGGGTATTTGTGGAGCGTGCAATCTGTGCATAGAGGTTGAAGATGAACATTTTTGATTTTTTTTTATAATTAATTGTTGAAGAATATGGTCAAGCTGTTTATCCAAGTTGAGGGGTTGGTTGTGTCATTTTCTATTCTAGTATTAAGCTTTTGGGAAGTTAGTTTCTGGTAAAGTCAAGTATGCTATCTTGGAGGGCTAAAGTGAAAATATCAAGCCTATATAATATCTCTTTCCTGATCCAGGGTTTGATATCTTTCATTCTCTCTTTCAGTCATTCTTGGTTTTATCTCTCTCTACTTCACACAGTTGTATTGTTAGTCTTGATATCAATCTTGATATCTGTTAGTGATTTGTATCAGGATCAATCTCTTTATTTGATCCTTGTTAGTCTGAGTGATTGAGTGTTCTTTGTGGTGAGTTCACTGGTGTCTTCCTAGAAGGGATCAGTTCTTGTTTCTTTGTATTTGTACTGGTAAGCACCCAGTTGGGGACTTATTTTCTTGACATTGTTATAATAAAATACACCAAGGGGTGGTTAGCTGGGTGTACTTGTGGATTGTTGTGTGCTCTTGATCATTTTTACATGGTATCATGTTAGGATTTAGTAAATCCAGTTATTAAAGTGTCGGTCACCTCAAGTGTATGTAATCGTTAGAAAGCACGTAGTCGTAAGTTATTTAATGTTAGGTAGTATTTAGTTAAGTAACACCGTGGAGGACGGACGGGTCTTTACCCACTGTATGCCTGATCCACAGCCTGTAGGTGGCGTTTATGTAAGATTCTATAAATACCCTCTACCTCCCAAGGTAGAGGGTTGGAGCTCATAATAATACTTTTACTTTCTCTCACTAAGTTCTCAAACCTTTAACTCTTTCTTTCTCTAAAAACCTTATAGTATACGCCTACATTTGATCATGGTTTGATGTGTTTGTGAAATCTAATATGTTACAAATGGTATCAAGAGCCATGGTTTGATCATCTCTCTTACATGTCCTTGGATTTCTAGTGGTTTTATATGGTTTTTGGGTTTGAAAAAGTTTAGTGGTTTTTGCACCATTTGGATCATTTATTGTGTTAAAGTTTGAATATTGATTGTACTTTTGTGTTTAGAATCATGGTAAGTGCTTGGGTTTTGATTTGGAAAGCTTGAATCACTTTGGTTGGGCTTGTTTTGGATTGAAAAGGGTTGTGTTTAAGTTTTTCTAGCTAGCGACTTGACTCTCGGATAATTTTTCTTCATAGCGACTTGCTTCTTTAGTTTTCAGCGACTTGTAGTTGAAGTAGTAGCGACTTGAGCTCTAGCGACTTGTCTATTGAGACAAGGCGATAAATAGTACAAAGTAGTGGATGTACCACTTCGGCTAGCGACTTGTTCAATGTAGCGACTTGTCTTTCTTAGCGACTTGACTTTGCTGTGACTAGCGAGTTGCTCTTTAGCGACTTGGCCTCTTAGCGAGTTTTTCCTTAGCGACTTGCCCACTTAGCGAGTTGTTCTTTAGCGACTTGTCAGCTTAACGAGTTGTTGCTTTAGCGACTTGTGTCTAGCGACTTGGTTTACAGCGACTTGAGCTTCTAGCGAGTTGTTACTTAGCAACTTGGTGACTTAGCGACTTGTCTTCAAGGGTTATAGCGACTTGGTTGATTATTGTTTCTAATACGGTTTTCTCTTGATTTAGTAAAATCCCGTGAAATAATCTATTTCCCGGTTTAACCATAGAGTTATAAAATCCCGTGAAATCTGTAAACATGTCTACCAACGTGCCTACAATAATCTTTCCTGTAGCTGAGGACGTTCAAGCAGCTGGATCAGATACTCGTCCACCCATGTTTGACAGAACTGACTATGACTCATGGGCTCAACGAATTAGGTTGTATTATTTGTGTAAGATATAACTTTTCACATACACATCATAACATTAACACAAGGTAGAATATAGATGGAATTCTAGAGAGAGAAAGTTAGAGGTTTAGGGAACTTAGTGAGAGAAAGTGAAAGATATTATTATGAGCTCCAACTCTCTACCTTGGGAGGTAGAGAGTATTTATAGTCTTACATAAAACGCCACACATCGGGCTGTGGATCGGGCATACAGTGGGTAAAGACCGTCCGTCCTCCACGGTGTTACTTAACTAAATACTACTTAACTTAAAATAACTACGACTACGAGCTTTCTAACGATTACATATACTTGAGGTGACCGACTCTTTAATACCTGGAATTTCTAATTCCTAACAATCTCCCCCTAAAGGAGGTCACCTCAATCATGCACTAAAATTACATTGAATACAAACAGATATGACATTAACAATTGTTCTTGCATTCTTGATGTAGTCCTTTGTTCCTAAGCTCGTAGTCATTGATTCTTCACATTGCATGTTTGGTTACTTCAAGTGGAGGTCTTTTACTGATCCACGTGTTAATAATTTTGAGCCACTTTTGAGATCATCGACTAGTAGAAAATCTCTGATACATCCTTTGTGGTGTTGGTATTATGTGATGTTGTGACTTTAGGACCGACATGCTCACATTCTGGATCATGATATCTTCTCATCGAGTAGCGGAAGCATTTGTTGAATCATGATATTGGCGCGTAGCGAAGCATGGAGTGAAAATATCCGAGTCATTGATGCACTAATCATGATTTCTTTTGAGATGAATGTGTTAAGTGAGCATGCGGCTATGTATTGACCGCTTCATTCGAACAGTGCAAGCGTCGGGCGTACACGCATACAACAGTTAGCAAAAAAACACATGAAAGTGTCTTTGATCACTTTCGTTGAATTGAGGTACACCCCCACGGTTCCCGTTGATCGATACAAATCTTACTGTGATCAGGTATAATTCGAAGAATTTCCTTGACAGGGTTTCAGCGGTTGCTCTAGTTGTTCTCAAACCGGAACATCTCAAAGAAGACAACACGGAGTGAGTGAACCAGCGAATTTGAGTCCACCGATTGATGAAAAGATATTTGAAAAACAATCGAGTATTGCTCAATAGAAATTGTTTTTGCAATACCGTGAAGGTTTTAATGAAAATCAATTATCAATCATAAAACACCTTTTGATTTGAAAAATTAGTTCACGGTCGACATGCTAATGAAAAGAGTTTTAAAGCACAAAGACCGGTTTTTCAAAGGTATCCGTCAATCCATAACCTGAACGAGGATTGATTCAAAAGATTGAATCGCCCCATTGTTTCTGTTCGGTTGTCACATGGTTGATCTGTATAATAGATCTCACATGCCACCTACCGGGAGCTTGTTAGATGTTGGCTCCAGAAGGCTTTCCATCTTCATTGTGAATATGTAAACACATCACTCGGATGTTACGGCAATACCACAAGGATAATGCGTAGGACTCAAGATATAATCTCTCTTTCCACATTGTGTGAAACAGAGAGTCTTCATTGAAAGTGTCCTAATGAGATTTATTGATGATCTCGTGGCTCTAGACTCAATTTGTCAATATTTGGATCCTATGGAGACTAGGGAGAGGGTCTCCTTCTTCAATATCAACAATCTCTAAGAGAAAGTCGATAGATAATGTCGGTTCCCGTGAGAATGAAACAAGTCCTTTTAAGAGGAACTTGAGTGGTTTGGAAAGTTGAAGTGCGGTCGTCACCTTTGGGTCCATGACGTCTTGTCTTCAATACCGATGTTACCATCAGTAGTAAATGAATTGAACCCGGTTTTACGCCTAAGGTTGAATAAATGGAGGGCTATTTGTTTTCACCCTTTTCTCATTCAATTCTTTTAAATTCTTCAACCCCTTCTGCTTACCGAGACTTCATAGCTAGAACCTTGTTGGGTTTATTCCAGTACTAGCTCGATCTCAGTCCGCACTCTTCCCATATCTCATTTTTCTCCTTTTATTATCATACCTAAGAACTCTACACTAAATAGTGGATAGTTCCTGGTAGATCCCTCGGTTCTCGCGGATCATGGGAACAAAACCTAACCTTATCATCCTTATATCACCATACATAAAGTAAAGTTGGTCGGTCTTTTGGTATTGTTCATCTGCCATTGGAACCAATTGAAAACCATTTGAAAATCAATTCAGATACTTGTGATATATTATCAAAGCATTTTGTACCTGAATTGTTTTTGATATTTTTAGAACGAGAACTCCCCTCAACATGTGCATCAAGTATTTGAAAATGTTTTGCACACGGAGGCAAGAGAAAGAATTAACTTCTTTGATTACCATTTTCTAAAAGATATCAACATCACTTCCCAAATCGAATCAAGTAGATAAAGCATTTTGGGGAAGGATGAGGTTTTCATGATTTTGCTCCCCTCAATATGTGCTTCTAGGTTTGAAAGGAGTTTTACACATACTAGAGGGAACCTGCACATTGAGATAAATGATCACGTTTCAAATTATAGATTCTCCCCCTCAATGTGTGCATGGAAAATTTGAAATCGTTTGTCACTACGGGAGAGCAAACATGCTAATCACTTAAGAAACCATTTATCGAATTATCAGCTTAAATCCTATTTAAATCACAACTTCTCCCCCGATCACAATTATTAAAACATTTGAGATTTGTGATCTCTTATAGATTTAAATTGATTTTGAAAGCTTTTAAGGAGAATTGAGACTTGATTATGAAAGCGTTTTAGCGATAAGGATCGATGTTGAGATTTTAAACTCCATTGGTTAAACATGCATGTACATCTTTTGAAAACAATTTAATGCCAAATAACTTTTTAATTTAATTGAAATCATTCTCCCCTCAATCAATGACATAGGTTGTTGATTGAGAGATAGAGATTTTGACAGATAAGTCCTGATGATTATCAAAAATAGAGACCAAGTTATTTTTCAAAGCATTTAGTTTTCAGCAGATAAATGTTATAGAATCCGAGCATGGAATTTGAAAACATGGTAAAACATGGCTCTGTTCTTTCTTTTAAAACCGGGTTATTGCCTGAAAATGACAATAAACCATAGTTTCTCTTTCTCCCAAAAATTTTTTTTTTTTTGATTTTTTTTGAAATTGAACAACATCTAAAGTCCCGTGTCATTCTTTGAATGACAGCACAAAGACCGTAGATATTATCGAATCGAGAAAACGCATGACAAAAAGACAATATTTTTGAAGATTTTTTGAATTTTTCAGATTTTTATGGATTTTGAAGGTTTTATAATTTTGTATTTTGTTTTTCGAATAAGTATTTACAAGAGATAGATGAAGATAGACCTTTACTCCTCGTCTTCCTCCTGAAGGCGTTTGAGAGTATCTGGTTGAAGGCTTTTCAAGCCAAGGCGTGGAAGAATAAACTCAAAACGTTCTCTTGGAAGAGCTGTGGTGAAGATGTCCGCTAAGCGATATTCGAGACCTCACAAAATATAGTTCCACCACACCTTTTTCCACTTGTTCCTGATGAAATGATGTCGAATGTCGATATGCTTTGCTCTTGAGTGTTGAGCGTTGTTGCATGAGAGAGCAATAGCACTTTTATTATCACGATGAGAGGATTTTGTTGAATTCAAAGCCATAGTCCGATAATTGAGATCTCATCCATAAGATTTGAGCACAACAAGATGACATGGCTATGTATTCAGCCTCTGTAGAGGAAATAGAAGTACTCATTTGCTTCTTTGAAGACCAGCACAAGCTTATCACCCAAAAGCGAGCACCTCGGATGTACTTCGACGTGTATCTTGACAACTCGCATGATCGGCATCTGCATAGGCCGTTAGTGACATACCGGTGTCCTTTTGGTACCATAGTCCCATATTGATGGTTCCTTGGAGATACCGAAAGACCCGTTTAACGCTTCAAGGTGCTTTTTAGTAGGCTTAGCCTGGTATCTAGCACACATGCAAACAGCGAACAAGATGTCTGGTCTACTAGTCGTGAGGTACATCGGGGATCCAATCATACTACGATATTTCGTTTGGTCAATCATGATCCCTGAGTGGTCCTCATCTAGTTTGGTTCGATCAATCATGGGAGTGTCAACAGGGTCACATGAATCAAATCCAAATTTCTTTAAAATCTCATTTGCATATTTAGATTGATTTATGAAAATGCCTCCGGGACTTTGTGAAATTTGTAATCCCAAGAAAAATGACATTTGTCCCATCATTGACATTTGAAACTTAGAACTCATTTCATTAGAAAAACGATCACATTCCATTGGGTCAGTCGAAGCAAAAATAATATCATCAACATAGATTTGAACATGAGTTAAATGTTTGCCGACTTCGGTGAACAATGTAGGATCAACTGCTCCTTTATTGAATCCGGATGATAGAAGAAACTTTGACAGTGTATCATACCATGCCCTCGGGGCTTGCTTTAAACCGTAGAGAGCCTTCTTCAGACGATAAACGTGAGTAGGATGCTCTTGATTCACAAATCCTTCAGGTTGGCTGGCGTAGACGACTTCTTTAAGATCTCCGTTCAGAAATGCCGTCTTTACATCCATCTGATACACTACCATGTTCTTACTAGCGGCGTTAGCCGAAGATTCGATTGCCTCGATTCGAGCAACAAGAGCAAAAGATTCTTCAAAGTCTATACCCTCCTCTTGACGATATCCTTTAGCAACTAAACGAGCCTTGTTTTTCAACACATCACCATGCTCATCAAGTTTTACTTTGAAGATCCATTTGAGAGATATAATCATAGCACATCGGAGCGGTACTAACTCCCATACATCAAGTCGATCAAACTCATGAATTTCATCTTGCATGGCATTGAACCAGGTGTCTTCATTCATGGCGGTTTTAACATCTTTTGGTTCGATCTTAGAAAGTACGGAGTTGAAGAAACACCATAAGGCATCGGTTGCAATTTGTTTCCGGGTTGATCTGGGGACGAGAGGGATTTCCAATGATGTTGTCTAATGGATGATCGTGAGTCCATTTTCTAAGGTGTTCATGGCAGTTGTTGAGGCTGAGGTAGCGAGTCGATGTCTCACGAAGAAGATGGTTCGATGATGATTCGAGTAGCAAATATGTTTTCAAATGGAGCATCCTCAGGAGTAGCAAAGGGATTAACTTCATCATTGATGCCCGAAACATTTCCATGATGTACATTTGAAGAATGATGATTTGTTGATGAGACTGAAGGATCAGCAGGTGCTTCTTGACTTAAAGATATTGAGGCGAAGGATTGACTTCATTCACTGGAATATGAGCATCCTCTGTTGCAGGAATCATTACCTCATTAGTGTTTGAATCATACAGTTCATCAAACATAGGATCAAACAATTTCTTTACATCATCTTCGGATGGAGGTACATATGGAGTTTCTTGAGTAGAGTTTGGAACAAGAGATGAACCAATGGGACTGTCTTGAAGTGCGGGTCCCGAATGGATTGTCCAGAGCCATTTGACCGGTCGACTCATCAAACGTAGCGTGAATGGTTTCCATGATATTTTGGGTTCTTTTGTTATAGATTCGGTATCCCTTTTTGTTTGGTGCGTATCCTACAAATACTCCAATGTCAGCTTTAGCCCTTAGTTTTCCTAAGTCTTGACCCTCATTAGTTGGATAGCACAATGCACCAAACACACGAAGGAAAGAGAGATTAGGTTTTCTGTTGTGGACAAGTTCATATGGAGTTTTTCCATGTGCGGTGTGGATTAGGGAACGATTTTGTGTATAGCATGCAGTGGCGATTGCCTCAGCCCCGAGAAACATTGGAACCTTTGAGTAAATCAACATTGTTCTAGCGGCTTCAACAAGAGTCCGATTTCGTCTTTCAACTACACCGTTCTGTTGAGGAGTTCGTGAAATACTTCTTTGATGGCTGATTCCAACGCTTTCATAGAATTCATTAAGTTGTTTGTTGATAAACTCAGTTCCATTGTCCGCTCGACAATTACGGCGGTTTTGTTAAGTCGAACCTGTACTGTTTGATGAGTTTGATGATGATATCAGGAGTTTCATCCTTTGTCCTTATGAACTTGACCCCGGTGAATCTAGAGTAATCATCAACCACAACTAACACATATTTCTTCCCAAAGATATTTTGTACCCTCATTGGTCCACATAAGTCCATATGAATCATATGAAGAACTTACGTGAAAGCGAGTTAGTAGGTTTGGGTTTATGGGCATATTTCTTGCTTTTTCCCAATTGACATCTTGAACAAAGATGATCCTTTTCATACTTTAGTCTAGGTAAACCTACAACTAGGTCCTTTCTGGAAAGATCATTGATGGTGCCGAAGTTCAAGTGATTGAGACGACGGTGCCATAACCATGACTTTGGTTTTGAAGCCTTTGATAACAAGCAGATTGGAGAAGCCCTCATCATGTCATCGATAGAGATGGTGTAAAGGTTTGACCCACGAGTTCCTTTTAACAGTTCCTTACCATTTAGATCTCTAACAAAGCGGTATGTTTTACGAAGGCAACTTCTAGATCGAGTCACAGAATTGACCAACGGAGAGCAGATTATGACCAAACCTTCAACATAGTAGACTCTCGAGATGACACTATCACCAACAACATAATCTCCATAACCCATAATAGCACCGAAATGATCATTACCAAATCTAACAGTCCCGATGAACTTGCTCACGAAGTTCATGAGCCGTGACCGGTCTCGGTCATATGCTTGGAGCGGCGAGTCCGGGTACCACGAACGATTTGAACGATCTGCAGTTGAACACGACAAAAATGGATAAGCTGGATAATTGGGATCCCCATGCAAGAATGGGTTCCATTTGGTTAGTAACATTGATTGGAACACCCACATCGAATCGAAACATCCATATCGGAAGTAGAAGCAATGGAATCATTGGGAATAGATGCAATCTTTGGTGTCGTATTTGCCCTATTCAAAGTATGTTTACTTCTTAAGGGAATAGTTCTACCGGTAGGCATCCATTTTCTAGTGGGCATAATCTTAGCAGTGTGAGAACAAAGCTGATTATTCTTATGACCAAAAGGTATCCAATAATAACCTATCTTTATAAAAGTTCTTCTTGTGGGTTTCCACTGTTTTCTAACAATCTTTCGCTTTTGCCTTTTTGCCTTATTTGCACGATTATTAGCATTAACAATTTTAAATGGGCATTT
This sequence comes from Chrysanthemum makinoi, assembly GCA_910596185.1. NCBI lineage: Eukaryota > Viridiplantae > Streptophyta > Magnoliopsida > Asterales > Asteraceae > Chrysanthemum > Chrysanthemum makinoi. The sequence continues at coordinate 324,997,143 of OU343221.1, forward strand.
GACACATTAGACAAAGCATTCACACCACATTCATGATTAGCAACAGAATTCAAGCATGCAGCATTACAAGTTTTGCAGATAGTATCGAATTGAATTAATTACTGATGCGCCTAAGGCTAATACTAGAATCAACACGATTCGTTTTATTCAACTCAAGCCTAAAGTTCCTAGATTGGTCTTCTACTCTCTTCCAATGCACATTCTTAGCTTGCAAGGTCCTATCATTCCTTGTATTACCTTGAGACTTTGACACCGCTTTCGCTTTAAAGTCACCGATTACTCTGTAGAGGGAATGGGAACATTAGTTGGTTGATCTAATTTTTGCATTCCCGAACTTGATGTGCAAGGATCTGAAGTACTAGAAGGCACATTAGTGTATACTTTAAGGCTGTGATTTGAGCTTTTTGCGAGCACACTAAAGTTCACTTTCTTAGCACTAACATATCTGGAATCTGAACTACTTGAAGGCACATTAGTGTTTCCTTTTTTAAGGCTGGGCATAGAACGGATTTCCTGCTTGGCACTAGGCATAGAACAGGCATCACACTTTGCCTTTTTCACCTAAGGTTAAGGATTTTGGGCATGTGGCAATTACACATTCTAGCAACTCTTGAGATCGTTTGGCATGGAGGCAAGCAAACCTAATTTCACTATCAAGAGGTTTATTAATGAAATCCTCTTCGACAATCTCACGGAGACATTCTAGACTATCCTTAAGGTGAGCACTATATTCATGAAAAGCATGTTCATTATTCCTAAGATGAGGAGGAATATATTTAACCATCACAGTGTATTTGCAGTCTAAGGGTGACTTTGAGACAACATTCTTATTGAAAACAAGTGGCGGTTTCCCATTTCCCTGACTTCTTAGATTCTCAATTTCCTTTTGTAAAGACGTTATTTTTTCGTTGTTTTGGTCACGGGTGACTTTCATTGAATCATATAACTCTTTAAAATGTCGTTTAACCTTTTCATTTTCTTCTAGAAAACTCTCGTTTTCCTTTTGTAAGGCATCAACTAAGTTTTGAAGATGAAAAGTTTGAGAATTCCGAGAATCTAAAGAAGGAGGGATTTGGGAGCCTGTCTTATTGTTCGTTTGACCCTTTAATTGAGAGAGTTGGGCTTTCAACTTTTCGATCGCGTTGCCTTGAGCTTGAATCGTTCATCACGCTTGTTAATTTGAAAAGCGCATCAAACTCTGGAGCATCTGGCGATGTCTTGACATTTGAAGTTTTAACATTTTCTTTAAGATGTTGATATTTTAGTTGTAAATTAAAATGCTCAACTTCCCGTTTAGAAAAATGTTTAACCAAATTGTTGTGATCATCCAGTTCAATTTTCTCGTTTAGTTCAGAATTAGTTTTTCAAGCTCAATGACACGATCATGGGAGACTTTCAGGGCCACAGATAGTTCATGAAATTTGGAAGCATTAATAGAGCAATTTGAAGCAGTGAAAAGATATCTTGAGCAACACATTCAGTAATAAGAGTTTCATTTAAGGTATGCAAGTTCTTCCTCTCAATCTCATTATATTTTAGTGCACGCTCATAATCACTAACTTCAACTACCATTGCATCAAATTCCTTTTCCATTTCTTTAATATCTGATTTTATCCCCTTTTAAGACTCTCAAAATGATCTTTTAGTTGTTTAAAGAAAGGCATGACCTCAGTTAAATAACATTCTTTCATTTGCTCAAAACCCTTTCCCTTGATTATCCCGGTGGGTGTGATCCTTTTCTTACAAGTTTTCTCAAAATCGGTAAATAGTTGAAGAATAACATATGGACTGATTAAGGTCTTGCTCTTAGTGGCAATAGTTCTAGGAACTAAATGCATTGGTGTATTTGGAGGATACTCAGTTGCTTTAGGGAATTTCCTACAAGGGGAATTCTTTTCAACAAGATTTTCACTTTTGCAAGTCCATATCCTTTTCCGAACACTTGTTCAGGGGTCAACAATGTTTGAGGCTTAAACATGTTCAAGGAAATCCAGTTTTCCTTCTTGTAGTCATGGGGAGTGATAATAATCTTTTTCTCTTTGCATTTCGGGTCATCTAGTTTTTGTTCATCCTTTCCCTAGTGACTTCATCTGATTTCTTATCTTCCTCGGTGCACTCAACGCAACTAGGTTTCTGCCTAGGCTTAAGAATTTCATTACCATCATAAAGCACCTTATGAGCATTTCTAGCCTTTTTAATTACCTCTGGATTCGGTTCCTCAACAAGGGGAATGCTATGCTTATCGCTTAAGACTCGATGTTTAGTGACCATGTGAGCAGTCTGAATGGTGTTTCCTTGTATGTACAACTTGTTCTCAAGTTTGTTTTTCAAAGTTTTCAGATTAGAAAAATCTCTCAAGAGTTTTGATTCCTTTGCATTAAATTCTTGCTTAAGCATTTTCACATTTTCTTGAAGTTCTTGTTTTTGCTTAGATGTTTTAGAGAGTTTTTCTTGCAAGGAATTTAATTCTTGTTTCAATATTTCTTCTCTAAACTTACTTTTTCTAATTACTGTACTAACTTGGTTATCCATTTCGCCACGAGTGGTCAACTCAAACTTAGCACGTTGTTCATAAATAGCAACACGTTCTTTATAGGCATTTAGTTCCGAAATAATGGAATCATCAGGGGCACATGCAGTGTATTCATCAAAAACATAGTCATTGTTGACTGCTGAAGATGCATCACTTGGTACAACTTCACTTTCACTTTGTTTCACATATTGATCATATGGGACAATATTGATATTACCCATATTTTCAATATTTGATTCAATAGTTTCAGCTGATTGTACTTTGTCATGCATCCGTGCACATCGGCATCATCGTATAGTTTTAATACCTCTGAGATGAGCTTGTCATGGGATGGCCCAACTAGTGATGAAGAAGAGACCTTGGGAGAAACCATTGGAGAAATGCTAGCCATAAAATTGTGTGTCTGTAGGTCCATCATCCACATCAGAGTCGTATGCATCACAGTCAACGACTTGAAAGGCATTCTGATGATTGTGACCTATCTCCTGAATAGGCTGCTCATCCACATCCGCATCATAGGTCTTGGCATTGCCCTCAGCAAGAAATAGCAATTCCTCTTCATTCAGAGTAGCACCATTGTCCCGAGCTTGAGCCGGCATCTTCTCTCGAAATAGTCGGCGATTCGTGGCGCTTTGGAGATGTACGTTCCTTGCAATGTGTCCCTTCTCCACCACAGCTTATAACATTTGATGAGCTTAGTTTGACCTTGGTTACCATTCCTTCCTCGATTCTGGTTTCCAACATAACCTCTCCCGGCTCCACCTCGTCCCGATCATCTTGTCTTTCTGTCTGGTTGCACCACGATCCTTCCATCTTTAATAGTGGCTTGATTGTGTGGGTTAGATGCGATTCGAGGTTGTTGTTGGTTTGTGGGAGAGTATTCATGTTTTGACTGATGAGAAGAGCTAGTTGATTAATGAAGCTACCCACGTGAGTATCGGCATCAGCTTGTTTGTACATAGGATCCGGAATGAGTTTGTGATTACCATTACCCAAGGGTATGACTTGTGATGCTTTGGTTGTGATTCCGATGTTTGAGTAGAAAGCTGTAGAGTCATTAGGCGAGCTTGTCTCTCCCTGGTTGGTTTTGAACTGATTGAGAATTAATTTTTCAAACATAGCATGTCTCTCATTCTGAAGGAGGAAGGCATAGAGTTGCTCATAGTTTGTATTCTTCAATCCTTTAGTGAGCTTCACAACGGTAACAAACTTGTGCCATTCGGGATTCATGTTGTTCACAAATTTTGAGTTCAACTGAATGTTAGGCATAGTCATTCCGATGTTCCTCATGTCATTAACTAACTTATGAAATCTCACATAGTACTCATAGACACTCTCATCTGGTTTCATCTTGAAATGCTCAAATTCGTCATAGAGTTGGGATTCTCTGTATTCCATAGTTAATTCGAACACGAGAGAAGCATCTTAACATTGTCCCAAACCGCCTTAGCATCGTGTTATGATTGATCAGCTTGTAGATGTCTTTAGGAAGACCTTGAAGAACAATGTTTGAAGCCCGATATCGCATCAAATCTCTTTTTATCCTTATCATCAAGCTCATCATACATCTTAGGTCGTCCAATTCCGTAAACAGGAGTACCATCCGCATTAGTATCAAGTATGTCTCTAGTCGTCTCAACTCGATATGGTCCTTCATCAATGGATTTGAGAATGTTGACACCATTTTCCTTTCCAAGGCAATACAGTCTAATTCGTTGTGCCCAAGAGTCGTAGTCGATTCTGTCAAGCATGGGTGGACGAGTATCTGAACCAGCTGCTTGAACATCTTCGGCAACAGTGGAGATAACAGTGGGAGCGTTGGTAGACATGTTAACAGATTATACGGGATTTTATAGCTCTATGATTAAACCGGAAAATGGATTCTTTCACGGATTTTCTTGAATCAAGAGAAAACCGTAAACAATCACTCAAGACTCTAGATGATAAAATACTAAATCGCTAGAAGATAATGCACTAAGTAGCTAGAAATTAGTGCACTAAGTCGCTAGAAATTAATGCACTAAGTCGCTAACCCTTAATCCGCTACACCCCTAAGTCGCTAGAGTCCCAAGTCGCTAACAGAAAAACAAGTCGCTAAGTAGTAACTCGCTACAGACCAAGTCGCTAACCAAATTTTGGCAGCAATTAGCTACACAAGTCGCTAGAGACACAAGTCGCTAAAGAGCAACTCGCATCTTGACCAAGTCGCTACCACAAGTAAGCTACCGTAGTGGAGAATCCACTACTTGTACTTTAACTCGCTAGGTCTAACTCGCTAGTTCCAACACTGTAAGTCGCTACAAAAATGTGAAGCAAGTCGCTACCAAGAAACTATTCCGTGAGCTAAGTCGCTAGCTTGAAAAACCATATAAACATCACTTTTCAATCCAAAAACAACCCAACCAAGATGATTCAAGCTTACCAAATTAAAACCTAAACACTTTTGATGATTCTAAACATAAAAGTACAACCAAAATCGAAACTTTAACACTAGAAATCAATCAAATGATGCTAAAACCACTAAACTTTTTCAAACTTAAAAACCACCTAAAACCACTAGAAATCCAAAGATGTGTAAGATATGATCTAACCATGGCTCTTGATACCAATTGTAAGATATAACTTTTCACATACACATCATAACATTAACACAAGGTAGAATATAGATGGAATTCTAGAGAGAAAGTTAGAGGTTTAGGGAACTTAGTGAGAGAAAGAGAAAGATATTATTATGAGCTCCAACTCTCTACCTTGGGAGGTAGAGAGTATTTATAGTCTTACATAAAACGCCACACATCGGGCTGTGGATCAGGCATACAGTGGGTAAAGACCCGTCCGTCCTCCACGGTGTTACTTAACTAAATACTACTTAACTTAAAATAACTACGACTACGAGCTTTCTAACGATTACATATACTTGAGGTGACCGACTCTTCAATACCTGGAATTTCTAATTCCTAACAATTTGGGAAAGGAAAATGGGGTCAACATTCTCAAGTCAATTGATGAAGGACCTTATCAAATTGAGACTACCAGAGATGTTCTTGAAACTGCTTCGGATGGTACAGTGATCTTAGGTTTGGACAAACCAAATACGTATGATGAGCTCAATGATAAGGAGAAAAAGAGATACGATGCTGATATCAGGGATTCAAACATTATACTTCAAGGTCTTCCAAAAGATATCTACAAGCTTATCAATCCCAACACTGAAGCCAAGGCGGTTTGGGATAATGTCAAGATGCTTCTCTCGGGTTACGAATTAATTAAGGAAGGACAGAGAATCACAACTGTATGATGAATTTGAGCACTTTAAGATGAAACCAGGAGAAAGTATCAATGAATATTATGTGAGGTTCCACAAGCTTGTGAATGACATGAGGAATATCAAAATGACTATGCCAAATATTCAAATTTGAACTCAAAGTTTATGAACAACATGAATCGAATGGCACAAATTTGTCACCTCTGTGAAGCTAACCAAAGGATTAAAGAATACCAACTATGAGCAACTATATGCCTTCCTACTTCAGAATGAGAAGCATGCTATGTTTGAACGAATGATTCTTGAAAAGTTCAAATCTAATCAGGGAGAAGCAAGCTCATCAAATGATTCAACAACATTCTACACCAATGTAGGGATTACTACCAAAGCTTCACAAGTCATACCTCTGAAAGCGGTAATCACAAACTCATTCCCGATCCGAGGTTCAAGCAACCGATCGATGTAGTCATGGAACACTTCATCAATCAACTGGCTCTTATGGTTAAACAAAACTTGACCCTTACTCCACATACTAACAGCCTTCACACTAACAATGAAATCAGAACTGCATCCAATCTACACAATCATGCTATTGTCAGAGATGGAAAGGTTATGGTGCAACCAGTTCAAGGAGGGAAGTATGAACAAAGAAGAGGTGGAGTTGGTGGAGGGTATCTGGCTAATCAGAATCGTGGAAGGAATGCAAATCAAGGACAAGCAAAGCCAATCAAGTGCTACAACTGTGGTGGTGATGGATACCTTGCAAGGAACTGCACATCTCCAAAACACCCTCAAAATGCAGAGTATTTCAGGGACAAGATGCTGCTGGTGCAAGCTCAGGACAGTGGTGCGGTTTTGGATGAAGAAGAGTTGTTGTTTCTTCGAGGAAAGGCCAAAACCTATGATGTTGATGTGGATGAGCAGCCAATTCAGGAAATAGGTCACAATCATCAAAATGCTTTTCAAGTAGCTGACTATGATGCATTTGACTCTGATGAACCTACTGCCCAGAAAATCTTCATGGCTAGCATTTCACCAATGGTCTCTCCAAAAGTCTCATCACCACAACAGGCTGGTTCATCCAAAGACTCAATCATTTCAGAGGTATTAAAACTATACGATGAAGTTGATGAGCAAAAGATACATAACGAAGTACAATCTCTTGAAACTTATGAATCAGACATTGATAATGAGGGAAATAGTAATATTGTCTCATATGATCAATATGTGACACAAAGTGAAAGTGAGATTGTACCAAGTGATGCATCTTCTGCAGTCAATGATGACTTTGTTTTTGATGAATATCGCATGTGCTCTGATGATTCTATTATCTCTGAACTGAATGCCTATAAAGAACAAGTTGCTATTTATGAACAACGTGCTAAGTTTGAGCTAACTACCCGTGAGCAGGAAATGGATGACCAAATGCGTACAATTATTATAAAAAAGTAATTTTAGAGAAGAAGTGTTAAAACAAGAGTAAAACTCCTTACAAGAAAAGCTTTCTAAAACTGTTAAGCAAAAGCAAGAGCTTCAAGATAATGTTAAAGTGCTTAAACAAGAATTTAATGCTAAGGAATCAAAACTTTTGAATAACTTTTCTAATCTAAAAAATTTGAAAAACAAGCTTGAAAATAAGTTATACGTACAAGGGAACACCATTCAGACTGCTCATATGATCACTAAGCATAGAGTCTTAAGCGATAAGCATAGTATTCCCCTTGTAGAGGAACCAAATCCCGAGTATTGTAAAAGAGCTAAAGCTTTCCATAAGATTGTATATGATGGTAATGAGATCCTTAAGCCTAGGCAAACACCTTCATGTATTGGAAGCACGGAAGAGGATAGAAAATTAGAAGATGCCTTTAGGGAGAAAATGGATAAGAAGCTAGAAGATCCTAAGTGTAAAAAGAATAACATAACGATCAAACCCCATGATTACACAAAAGAAAATTGGATCTCCCTGAACAGGTTTAAGCCTCAAACTCAATTAACCACAGAACAAATTTTTTGGAAGAAAGACATGGATAAGCAAAAGGCAAACGTACTTGTTGAAACAAACACTCCCCTTAGGAAAGTGTCTGCAGGTACTGTGTATCCTCCGAATACACCAATGCATTTAGTTCCTAGAACTATTGCCACTAATAGCAAGACCTTAATCATCCTGTATGTTGTTTAACAACTATTCATTGATTTTGAGAAGACATGTAAGAAGAGAATCACACCTACAGGGATAACTGAAGGGGAAAGGGGTTTTGAGCAAACTAAAGAATGCTATTTAACTGAGGTCATGCCTTTCTTTAAACAATTAAAAGGTCAATTTGAGAGTCTTCAAAAGGTGATAAACTCGGATATTAAAGAAATGAAAAAGGAATTTGATGCAATGATTGTTGAGGTCAATGATTATGAACGAGAACTCAAATATAATGAAATTGAAAGGAAGAATCTGCATATCTTAAATGAGAACTTAGTATTGAGTTGTGTGGCTCAAGATGTGTTTTATACTATTACTGAGCATTCTATTACTGCTTCTCAATTTCATGAATTATCTGTTGCTTTAAAAGTTTCCCATGATCGTGTCATTGAGCTTGAAAACAAAAACTCATAACTAAACGAGAAAATTGATCAGGATGATCACGATAATATGGTAAAACACTTTTCTAATCTAGAAGTTGAACATTTTGATTTGCAACTAAAATATCAACATCTCAAAGAAAGTGTCAAAACCTCAAACATCAAGACATCCTCAAATGTTCCAGAGTTTGATGCACTTTTTGAAATAAACAAACGTGACGAACAGATTCAAGCTCACTGTAACACGATCAGAAAGTTGAAAGCCCAAATTTCACAATTAAAGGGTGAAAAGAACAATGTGAGTGGCTCCCAAATGCCTCCTCCTTTAGATTCTCAGTGTTCTCAAACTTTTCATCTTCAAAACTTGGTTAATGTTTTACAAAAGGAAAATGAGAGTTTTCTAGAAGAAAATGAAAAGGTTAAACGACACTTTAAATAGTTATATGATTCAATGAAATTCACTCGTGACAAGAACAACGAAAAAATAACGTCTTTACAAAAAGAAATTGAGAATCTGAGGAGTCAGGAAAAAGGGAAAATGCCACTTGTCTTTAATGAGAATGTTGCATCAAAGTCATCTGCAGACTCTAAATATACTATAACTGTTAAATACATTCCTCCTCATCTTAGAAATAACAAACTTGTGTTTCATAACTATTTTGCTCACCTTAAGGATAGTCTAGAATGTCTTTGTGAGATTGTAGAAGAGGATTTCATAAATAAGGCATTTGATAGTGAAATTAGGTTTGCTTGCATTCAGGCCAAACGATCTCAGGAGCTGTTAGAATGTTTAAGAGCAACATGTCCTAAATCCTTATGTGAGAAAGATAAAGCTGTGATGCCTTGTTCTATGCCTAGTGCTAAGTATGCATCCCATCCTATGCCCAGTATTAGGAAAGTGAACTCTAAAGTACCTTCAAGTAGTTCAGATCCCTGCACTTCTAGTTCAGGAATGCAAAAGGTAGCTCAACCAACTAATGTTCCCATAATTCCCTCTACAGGAGTAATCAGTGACATAAAAGCAAGCGGGTCAAAGCCTCCAGGCAATACAAAGCAAGATAGGACCTCGCAAGCTAAGAATGTGCAATGGAAGAGAGTAGAAGACCACCCTAGGAACATTAAGTTTGAGTTGAATAAAATGAATCATGTTGATTCTAGTACTAGCTATAAGCGTACTGTAATTAATTCGAATTCTGCTACTTTTGGCAAAACATGTAATGATGATTGCTTGGTTTCTGTTACTAATCATGAATGTGGTGTGAATGATTTGATTAATGTTGTTAAATGCCCTGTTAAGATTGTTAATGCCAAAACACATGTTAAGAAGGCTAGAAAGCAATTGAGAAAGAAGGTTAGAAAACATTGAAAACCCACAGGAAGGAAATTTAGTAACATAGGTTATCAGTGGATACCTACTGGCCGTAAATTCAATCTTAATGAGATGTGCCCTAAATTAGCTAAGTCAACTCCCATTAGAAAATGGATGCCTACTGGTAGAACTATTCCCTTAAGAAGTGAACATACTTTGAATAGGTTTAATACTCTCACTAGTAATGCATTTATCCCTGATGATTCCATTGATTCTACTTCCGATGTGGGTGTTCCAATCACTGTTACTAACCAAATGGAACCCATTCTTGCATGGGGGTTCCAATTATCCAGTTATCCATTCTTATCTGTGTTCAATTGCAGGTCGTTCAAATCGCTTCACGTGGTACTTGGACTCAAGCTGTTCCAAGCATATGACTGGAGACCGGTCACGGCTCATGAACTTCGTGAGTAAATTCATCAGGACTGTTAGATTCGGGAACGACCATTTCGGTGCAATTATGGGTTATGGAGATTATGTTGTCGGTGATAGTGTAATCTCCGTGGTATATTATGTTGAAGGTCTTGGTCATAACTTATTTTCGTGGTCAATTACGTGATTCGATCTAGAAGTAGCCTTCAGAAAACATACTTGTTTCGTTAGAGAACTTGATGGTGTGGAACTTTTAAGAGGAACACGGGGTTCAAACCTATACACCATCTCTTTCGAAGACATGATGAAGTCTTCTCCAATCTGCTTGTTGTCAAAGGCCTTGAAAACAAAGTCATGGTTATGGCATCGTCGTCTCAATCACTTGAACTTCGGCACCATTAATGATCTTTCCAGAAAGGACCTTGTCAGAGGCTTACCCAGATTAAAGTATGAAAAAGATCATCTCTGTTCAAAGATGCCAATTGGGAAAAAGCAGGAGATATGCCCACAAACCCAAACCTGCAAACTCTGTTATGGAAGTTCTTCATACCCTTCATATGGATTTGTGCGGACCAATGAGAGTACAAATGATAAATGGGAAGAAATATATTTTAGTCGTTGTTGATGACTACTCTCGATTTACTTGGGTAAAGTTTTTGAGGACAAAGGATGAAACTCCAGATGTCATCATAAAACTTATCAAGCAGAGTTCGACTTAACAATACTGTTAGAATTGTTCGAACAGACAATGGCACAGAGTTCGTTAACAAAGACTTAAGTCAATTTTATAAAAGTGTTGGAATCAGTCATCAAAGAAGTATTCCACGAACTCCTCAACAGAACGGTGTAGTTGAAAGACGAAATCGAACTCTTGTGGAAGCCGCAAGAACAATGCTGATTTACTCAAAGGTTCCAATGTTTCTACGGGCTGAAGCCATTGCCCGCTTGCTACACCCAAAATCGCTCCTTATACACACCACTCATGGAAAAACTCCATACGAACTTGTCCATAAACGAAAACCTGATCTCTCCTACCTTCGTGTATTTGGTGCTTTGTGCTCTCCGATGAATGACGGTCAAGATTTAGGTAAATTAAGAGCTAAGGCGGACATTGGAGTTTTTGTGGGTTATGCACCAAACAAGAAGGGTTATCGAATCTACAACAAAAGAACTCGAGATATCATGGAAACTATTCACGTTACGTTCGATGAGCTGTCCGGTCAAATGGCTCCAGGACAATCAAGTTCTGGACCCGCATCTCAACCTTCATTAATTAGCCCCATTAGTTCTTCTCTTGTTCTAAATCCCTTTCCAAAGAACTCCATATGTACCTCCCTCAGAAGATGATTTGAAGAAATTGTTTGATCCAATGTTTGATGAACACTATGAACCTATTGTTATTGATCAGACTAATCCTTCAACAGAGGTTGCCCCTAATCAGATCAACGAAGATAATCCTTCAATGTCTATGCCATTGAGTCAAGAGGCGCCTTCTGCAGATCACTCATCCTCATCATCAAACCCTCAATCATCTAGTGTACATCATGGAATTGTATCTGCAGCCACAAATGAAGTAAATCCTTTTGCCACTCCAGAAGATGCTCCATTTGAGAATATATTTGCTCGTGATCCGTCATCAGAACCATCTTTATCAGGAGAAAACGACTTTGCTACTTCAGTTCCTCAACCACAACCACATGAACACCTTAGAAATTAGACACATGACCATCCATTGGACAATATCATTGGAAACCCCTCTCGTCCAGTATCCACTCGCAAACAACTTGCAACTGATGCCTTATGGTGCTTCTTCAACTCCGTGCTATCTAAGATCGAACCAAAAGATGTTAAAACTGCCATGAATGAAGACAGCTGGTTCAATGCCATGCAAGAAGAAATTCATGAGTTTGATCGACTAGATGTATGGGAATTAGTACATGCTCCTGACTGTGCTATGATCATTGCTCTTAAATGGATCTTCAAAGTAAAACTCGATGAGCATGGTGATGTATTAAAGAACAAGGCACGATTGGTTGCAAAAGGATACCGTCAAGAGGAGGGTATTGACTTTGAAGAATCATTTGCTCCAGTTGCATGTATCGAGGCAATCGAATCTTCCGGCTAATGCTGCAAGTAAGAATATGGTAGTCTATCAGATGGATGTAAAGACGGCTTTTCTTAACAGATATCTTAAAGAAGTCGATATCGCCACCAACGAAGGTTTTGTGAATCCAGAGCATCCTATTCATGTCTATCGCTTGAAGAAGGCTCTTTATGGGTTGAAGCAAGCTCCAAGGGCATGGTATGATACGCTATCAAAGTTTTTTCTATCTACTGGATTCAGCAAAGGAGCAGTTGATCCGACATTGTTCACTAAAAATTCAGGAAAAATATTTAATTCACGTTCAAATCTATGTTGATGATATTATTTTTGCCTCGACTGACCCCAATGAATGTGACCGTTTTTCTAAGGAGATGGGCTCCAAATTTCAAAGGTCAATGATGGGACAAATGTCATTTTTCTTGGGATTACAAATTTCACAAAGTCCCGTAGGCATTTTTATCAATCAATCTAAATATGCTAATGAGATTTTAAAGAAATTTGGATTTGATTCTTGTGACCCTGTTGACACTCCCATGGTGGAGCGTAATAAACTGGATAAGGACCTCTCAGGGATCATGGTGGACCAGACTAATTATCGTAGCATGATTAGATCCCTCGATGTACACACGCCAAGAGACCGGACATTCGCTGTATGCATGTGTGCTAGATACCGGCTAAGCCTACCAAAAGCACCTTGAAGCGGTTAAACGGGTCTTTCGGTATCTCCAAGGAACCATCAACATGGGACTTTGGTACCGGAAGGACACCGGTATGTCACTAACAGCCTATGCATGCCTGGCCATGCAAGATGTCAAGATACACGCCGAAGCACGCCGAGGTGCTCAGTTCTTGGGTGATAAGCTTGTGAGTTGGTCTTCAAAGAAACAAATGAGTACTTCTATATCTTTTACAGAGGCAGAATACATAGCCATGTCATCTTGTTGTGCTCAAATCCTATGGATGAGATTCCAATTATCTGACTATGGCTTTGAATTCAACAAAATCCCTCTGTATTGTGATAACAAAAGTGCCATTGCTCTCTCCTGCAACAACGTTCATCATTCGAGAGCAAAGCATATCGATATTTGACATCATTTCATCAGGGAGCAAGTGGAGAATGGTGTGGTGGAACTTTATTTTGTAAGGACTGAATACCAGTTAGCAGACATCTTCACCAAAGCTCTTCCTAGAGAACGTTTTGAGTTTATCCTTCCACGACTTGGTCTAAAGAGTCTTCAACCGAAAACACTCAAACGTCTTCAAGAGGAAGAAGAGGAGTAAAAGTTTTTTCTTCATACTTCTCTTGTAATTATTTATTCAAAAAAAATTACAAAACCAACAAAAAGTAAATAGAAAAATATAAAACTTTTAAAAATCCATAAAAATTTGAAAATCTCAAAAAATTTCAAAAAATATTGTCATTTTGTCATGTTTTTCTTGATTCGATAACATCTACGGACTTTTTGTTGTCATTCAAAGAGTGACACGGGTCTTTAGATGTTGTTCGAATGTACATAAATCGTTTTAAAAAATAAAAAAAAATAAAAAATGAGAGAAAGTAAAACTAAGGCTTATAGTCATTTCAGTCTATAACCCGTTTTTAAAGAAAGAACAGAGCCATGCTTTATCCTATTTTTCTAATCTCATGCTCTGATTCTATAACCAAATGTTTGTCACTAAAAAGACAAATGTTTCCCTCACAAATATTTTTCCTTCTATAAATTCTTCTGAAAAAAATTTGTTATCTAAATGAAAACTATTAAAAATAACTCGGTCTCAATTTTTGAAAATCATCTGGACTTGACAGTTGTCAAAATCTCTTTCTCTCAATCAACAACTTATGTCATTGATTGAGGGGGAGAATGATTTCATTTAAAATCAAAATGTTATTTGTCATACAAGTGGTTCAGACCAAGGTTTATGTCATGTTTTCAAAAGATATTCAAGCATGTTTAATCTTTGGAGGTTAAAGTCTCAGATTTGATCCTTATCGGTTAAATGTTTTCATAAGCAAGTCACGATTCTCATCAAAAAGCTTTCAAAATCAATTTAAATCTACAGAGATCACAAATCTCAAATGATTTGAAAATTGTGATCGGGGGAGAATTTGTGATTTAAATTGGATTTAAACTGATAATTCGATAAATGGTTTTATAAGTGTTTAGCAATCTCTCCTCCCTTCATGTGCCAAACGATTTCAAATTTTCCATGCACATGTTAAGGAGGAGCATCTATTTCAAACCAAAAAGGATTAAAACGTGATTGATTTGTTTCAATGTGCAGGTTTTCCCTAATATGTGCAAAACACTTTCAAATCTCTATACACATATTAAGAGGGAGAAACTTTTTGAAAACCACATTCTTTCCCAAAATATCTTTAACTAAGTATGAAAAATACTAATCTTGATCGGGAAGGTGATGTAGATATTTTTAGAAAATGCTAATCAATGAATTGAATTCAAGTCCTCTTGCCTCCATGTGCCAAAACTGTTTCAAATATATGATGCACATGTTGAGGGGGAGCTCTTTTTCTAAAATATCAAAAATAATTCAGGTACAAAACGCTTTGATAATATATCACAAGTATCTGGATTGGTTTTTCAAATGGTTTTCAATTAGTTCCAATGGCAGATAAACAATACCAAAAATACCGACCAAATTTACTTTATGTATGGTGATATAAGGATGGTTAGGTTAGGTATTCGTTCCCACGATCCCGCCAGAGCCGGAGGGATCTACCCAGGGACAATCCACTAGATAGTGTAGAAGTCCTTAGGTATGATGAAAAAAGGAGAAAAGTGAGAAACGGGAGGAGTGCGGATGAGGTGAGCTAGTCGAATAAACCCAACAAGGTTCTTGCTATGAAGTCTCCGTAAGCACTGAAGGGGTTGAAGAATTAAAAAGAATTGAATGAGAAAAGGGTGAAAAGAAATAGCCCTCCATTATTTCAACCTTAGGGCAGAAACCGGGTTCAATACATATTCTACTGGTGGTTACTAAGGTAACACCGGTATTGAAGACAAGAAGTCATGGACCCAGTGACGCACTGCACTACAACTTCCCAAGCCACTCAAGTTCCTCTTAAAAGGACTTGTTTCATTCTCACGGGGAACCTACATTATCTATCGACTCTCTCTAAGAGATTGTTGATATTGAAGAAGAAGACCCTCTCCCTAGTCACCGGCATAGGAACCAAATGTGCACTATTGAGTCTAGAGCCACGAGATCATCAAATAAAACTCATTAGGACACTGTCAATGAAGACTCTCTATTTCACACAATGTGAAAAGAGAGAATATAATTTAAGAGTCCTACGCATTATCCTTGTGGTATTGCCAGAACATCTGAGTGATATGCAAACATATTCACAATGAAGATGGAAAGACTTCTAGAGCCAACATCAAACAAGCTCTTGGTAGGTGGCATGTGAGATATATCCAATAGATCAACCATGTGACAACTGAACAGAAACAATGGGGCGATTCAAAATTATGAATCAATCCTGGTTCAGGTTATGGATTGACGGATGCCTTTGAAAAACCGGTCGTTGTGCCAAAAATTCTTTTCTCTAACACATCGACTGTGTAGTAATTTTTCAAAATTAAAAGGTGTTTATGATTGATAATTGATTTACCATAAAAACCCTCGTTGTATTGCAAAACCCTTTATATTAAGCAATACACGATTGTTTTTCAAATCTCTTTTCATCAATCAGTGAATCTCAAATTCGCTGGTTCACTCATTCCGTGTTGTCTTCTTTGAGACGTTCCGGTTTGAGAAGAGCTAGAGCAGCTGTGAAACCCTGTCAAGGAGATTCTTCGAATTATACCGATCACAGGCAAGACTTTGTATCTTGATCAACGGGAACCGTGGTCCGTGTACCTCAATTTAACGAAAGTGATCAAAGACACTTTCGCGGCGCTTTATTGCTAATCGTTGTATGCGTACACCGACGTTTGCGGTGATCAAAATGGAGAGGTCAATCCATGGCCGCATGCTCACACAACACATTCATCTCTAAAGAAATCATGATAAACGCATCAACAACTCTAATATTTTCACTCCATGCTTCGCTCTGCTGCGCAAATATCATGAATCAACTAAAGCTTCCGCTACTCTGATGAGAAGATTTCATGATCCAGAATGTGAGCATGTCGGTCCAAAAGTCACAACATCACTTAATGTCAACACTACAAAGGAAGAGTCAGAGATTTATAGTAGCAGATGATCTCAAACCTGACTCAAAATTCATTATCACGAGGATCAGTTAAAGACCTCCACTTGGAATAACCAAACATACAAAACATGAAGAATCAAAGACTACGAGCTACAGAGCTAAGAACTTTAACAAGAATCCAAGAACAATCTTAATGTAATATATGTTTGTATTCATTGTAATTTGAGGTGACCTCCCTTAGGGGGAGATTGTTAGGATTTAGTAAATCCAGTTATTAAAGTGTCAGTCACCTCAAGTGTATGTAATCGTTAGAAAGCTCGTAGTCGTAAGTTATTTAATGTTAGGTAGTATTTAGTTAAGTAACACCATGGAGGACGGACGGATCTTTACCCACTGTATGCCGGATCCATAGCCCGTAGGTGGCGTTTATGTAAGATACTATAAATACCCTCTACCTCCCAAGGTAGAGGGTTGGATCTCATAATAATACTTTTACTTTCTCTCACTAAGTTCCCAAACCTCTAACTCTTTCTCTCTCTAAAAACCTTATAGTATACGCCTACATTTGATCATGGTTTGATGTGTTTGTGAAATCCAATATGTTACATATCAGAGCGCACGATTCTGATCTGGTGGTTTTGAGATTCTAGGGTTTCTAGGGTTTCGAAGGTTGATTTGGGGTTTCTTGAAATTGAAGGTTTAATTGGTTAATTGAGGCTGTTTTCTTAACGGCCGTGGTTGATTTGATCTGTTTGGGATTAGATCTGGTGATTTTGTGGGTTTCTTGATTAGGGTTTTTGAAACCCTAATTTAGAGATTTGGGGGTTTATATCCCTGGTGGTTTATTGGTGTTTTTGGGCCCGTTCTTGGTTACAATCTCACTAGACTAAGTGAATCTAGTGATTTTGTGCTTCATTCCGCTGGTACCTCTTTGTAAGTGTGTTTCTCTTCTTTAAGATAACATTTACTTAGTCAAGAAGGTGTAAACAGAGTGGTTAACACCTTGAACTGCCACCGTGAGTGGTACGGAAACCTGCTCTGGCCACTCTCAGTCTTCTTGGCTGGTATCTGGTTATTCTTAGGTGTGAGTTTAGTTTAATGTGTCTAGGTCGAAGGAGGATAGGATTTGGGATTGAGAATTTGTGTTTAGGCTATTGTGATTGGTATTTCTGTTGTTTGTTTGTTGTGGTTAGTTTCTTGGTTGTTATTTTTTATGTTATCTGTTGTTCTTGTTTGTTTATCTCTTTGTTGTTATGGATATTGGTGATCCTAATGGTAGTAATACTGAAGTTTTAATTAGTAATCTTGATGCTGGTAATCCCCTTTATATTCAAACTAATGATAATATTGGTATTGCTCTTATTCCTTTTAAACTTGTTGGAACTGAAAATTATAGAATATGGTCTGGTGATATGAAATTAGCTATACAAGCTAGGAATAAGTTCAGTTTTGTTGATGGTTCTTGTGTTAAAGAAACTTATTCTACTAGTAATGTTCTTGCTGCTCAATGGGATAGATGCAATGCTATTGTTTTAACATGGTTAATGAACTCTGTATCTCAAGATGTTTATATGGGTCTTGTTTATTCTGATAATGTTGCTTGTGTGTGGAAAGAATTGCAAGAAACATATGATAAAGTTGATGGTTCTGTGGTTTATAGTCTTTTACAGAAAATTAACTGCGTTAAACAAGGTGGTACTTCTGTTGCTGATTATTATCATAGGCTTAACTCCTTGTGGAGAGAGTTTGATGCTTTAACTAAGTTGCCTATATGTGTATGTGAAGTTAAGTGTTCTTGTGCTGCTAGTGAAGAGTTGGTGTTGCGTAAGCAACTTTTGAGATTAATGCAGTTTCTTATGGGTTTGGATGATTGTTATCAACCTGTTAGAACTTTTTGTTGACTAGGGATCCTCTCCCAGAGGTTAAAGATGCTTATATCACTGTTTCTAGAGAGGAGTCTCATAGAGGTGTTCCTGAGTCTTCTAATGTTACTGAGTCTAAACTGAATGCTTCTTCTTTTGCTGTTAAGTCCTTTAACAACAATAGAAGGGGATTTAATAATAATAATAATAATAGTAGCACTAGAAGTAATACTAATAATAATAACACTGTTAATAGAGGTCCTAATCCTAATCTGAATTGTAAAAACTGTGGTAAAATTGGGCATACTATTGCAAGGTGTTATGAAATAATTGGTTTTCCTCCTGGGTTTTCTAAGCCAAATGGTACTTTTAAGCAAAATGGTTTTAAACAAACTTTTAATGCTAATATTGAGGCTAAACCCATTGACAAATCTTCTTCTACTTTCACTTCTTATGGTTTGACTTCTGAACAGATGAAGAAACTTCTGTCTTTGATTAATGATTCTCCTTCTGGAAGCATACATGCCAACATGGCAGGTAGGGCTTCATTCTATAATCATAATGTTTGGTTTAATATTAATTTCTCTAAATATTATTTTGTTAATTCTAGTCTTACTGTTAAGAGTTTGACTTTGGGACGGATCATTGATTCTGGTGCTAATCAGCATCTTACTGTTTCTACTAAAGGAATGTTTAATGTAGCTGATATATCTAGTTTGCAAATTACTGTTGGTCATCCTAATGGCACTCTAGCTACTATTAGTCATGTTACTAATCTGAAGCTCACTGATAATGTGATATTATATGATGTTCTTGTTGTGCCTGGTTATTGTGTTAGTCTATTGTCTATTAATAAGCTTATCAGAGATAGTAAAATGTTTGTTGGTTTTGATGAGGATAAGTGTTATATTCAGGAGTTGAAAAGGGAGAATGTCTTGGGAACTGGTAGCCAGTCTGATGGTCTGTATCTGTTTGATATGCAACCTGTTGATTCTGTGAGTAATTGTAGTTTGATTATGTCTTATAATGTGTCTAAGTTTGTGTTGCATAATAGACTGGGTCACCCTGCTGATCCAGTCTTGAATGTTCTTCAAACTGATCTTGGTTTCTCCAAGAATACTTCTGTGGTTGTATGTGACGTCTATCATAGGGCTAAACAAACAAGAGAGCTTTTTCCTTTGTCTGACCATAAGTCAGAGACTTTGGGTGAACTTGTTCATCTGGACTTATGGGGTCCATACAGAGTCATTAGCAGAGAAGGGTATAGATATTTTTTGACTGTTGTTGATGATTTCTCTAGGGCTGTATGGGTATATTTGGTTAAAGCTAAAGATGAAGTTTTTGATGTTTTTGTGACATTTATAAACATGTTTAATAATCAGTTTAATTCTAAAATTAAAACTGTAAGATCTGATAATGGAACAAAATTTGTGAATAAAAAAATGTATCAAGTTTTTTCTGAACTTGGCATAATACATCAAACTTCTTGTGCTCATACACCTCAGCAAAATGGGATTGCTGAAAGGAAACATATACACTTGCTTAATGTGGCAAGGAGTCTTATGTTTCAAGGGGGAATTCCTTTGAAGTTCTGGTTTGATTGCATTTTAACTGCTGTCTATTTGATTAACAGGCTGCCATCCTCTGTTTTAAAAGGTAAATGTCCCTTTGAGATGATTCACAAAAGAAAACCTAATCTTTCCCACTTGAGGTCTTTTGGTTGTCTTTGTTTTGCAACTGTTTTCAATAATCATGATAAAATGAGTTTTAGATCTGAAAAATGTATTCTTATAGATTTTTCCACTGTTAAAAAAGCTTATAAACTTTTGAGTCTGGATACTAGAAATGTGTTTTTTCACAGAGATGTAAGGTTTTATGAAAATGTTTTTCCACTTAAAATGAAAACCTATGATTCTGCATATACATAATGCGTAAAGGAAGCAGGTCATTTGAAGTTTTTTGATAATCTGGGGTCTCAAAGTCCCTATGATGATGGGAGAGATACACCAGTTGAGTATGGCAGTGAGACACCTTTACCTGTTGCAGCAGATAATATACAAGGTATTAATACAGATACTGCACATATGCAACAGGAAGGGTGGCAATCTGCAACCAACTATGGTGACCAAAACTGGTCTGAGGGCAATATGAGTCAAAATCTAAATGAGTCATCTCAAACTAGTTATGAAAATGTTGATGTGCAGTCTGATACTCAGTCTCCTATGTTAAGAAGGTCTAATAGAGAACCTAAGCAACCCATCAGGTTTAATGATTATGTGCTTAGTTCTAAATTGAGGTATGGTATTGAAAAGTATGTGGATTATAAAAGGCTGAATGTGTACAATAGATGTTTTGCTTCTACTTTGAATAAGTCTGTTGAACCCACTTGTTTTAATGATACTGTTAAAGATCCTAACTGGGTTGATGCTATGAATAATGAAGTTGAAGCTTTAAATAGAAATAATACTTGGACTGAATGTGTTTTTCCTCCTGATAGAAAACCTGTTGGTTCAAAATGGATTTGGAAAATTAAATATATATCTACAGGAGAAGTGGATAGATATAAAGCTAGACTTGTTGCTAAGGGTTATAATCAAAGAGAGGGTTTTGATTATGATGAAATCCTTTAGTCCTGTTGTGAAAATGGTTACTGTGAGATGTCTGATTAGTATTGCTGTTAAAATGTCTTGGCCTTTATATCAGCTAGATGTGAATAATGCTTTCTTGTATGGTGGCTGTTAAAATGTCTTGGCCTTTATATCAGCTAGATGTGAATAATGCTTTCTTGTATGGTGATCTGGTTGAAGATGTTTATATGACATTGCCTGAAGGGTATAATAGTAATGACAGAAACAGATATGCAAACTTAACAAGTCTTTGTATGGTCTTAAACAGGCACCAAGGCAGTGGAATGCTAAACTAACTGCTGCCTTGGTTGAACATGGGTTTGTTCAAAGCAAGTTTGATTATTCTTTATACATTAAACAAAAGGATTCTACTTTTGTGGCTCTTCTTGTTTATGTTGATGATATTGTGATCACTGGTAATAATGAGGTTGAGATCAAATGTTTTAAAAGGTTTTTAAACTCAAAGTTTTTAATTAAAGATCTTGGTGAGCTCAAATACTTTATTGGAATTGAAGTGTTAAGAAATGATAAGGGTGTTTGTATGTCTCAAAGAAAGTATTGTTTAGAGTTGCTACATGAATATGGTTTGTTGGCTGCTAAACCAGTTGACACTCCTCTCCCTGAGAATACTGTGTTGAATCATATTGAGTCTAGTAAAGACAAGGGTCTTAACAATGTTACTGCTTATCAGAAATTGGTTGGAAAATTAATATATCTTACTAACACTAGACCTGATATAAGCTATGTTGTTCATTCTTTAAGCCAACATATGCATTATCCATTGCAGTCTCATCTTAAGGTTGCTCTAAGAGTTTTGAAATATTTGAAAGGGTCACCTGGGTCTGGTTTGCAGTTTAATAAAGTGTCCAGTCTTAAGCTGAGTGCATACTCAGATGCGCCAAATGTCCTAAAACTAGAAAATTTGTTACTGGTTTTTGTGTTTTCTTGGGTGATTCTTTAGTTTCATGGAGAAGTAAAAAGCGGGCTACATTATCTAAAAGTTCTGCAGAGGCAAAATATAGTAGCCTTGCATCTGTGGCTTGTGAGGTCATTTGGTTGGGAAATTTGTTGCATAGTTTGAGTTTGAGTGAGTTGTATCCTGTGAATGTATATTGTGAAAGCAGTGCTGCCATTCAAATTGCTGCTAACCCTGTTTTCCATGAGAAAACAAAGCATTTTGAAATTGATGTGCACTTTGTTAGAGAGAAAGTGGCTGCTGGTATTATTGTGACTAAAAGGTTTATCTTGATGAGCAGACTGAGACATTTTACAAAATGTCTTGGTCAGACTCAACATAAGATCCTTTGCAAGAATCTTGGTTTGTTTGATATGTTTGCAGGTGTGAATAACTCTGATTCTAGGTTGAGTGATGGCAAAGCTAAAGGAGTTTCTGGAAATCAGCTTGAGGAGGGGTGTTGAAGAATATGGTCAAGCTATTTATCCAAGTTGAGGGGCTGGTTGTGTCATTTTCTATTCTAGTATTAAGCTTGTGGGAAGTTAGTTGCTGGTAAAGTCAAGTATGCTATCTTGGAGGGCTAAATTGAAAATATCAAGTCTATATAATCTCTCTTTCCTGATCCAGAGTTTGATATCTTTCATTCTCTCTTTCAGTCGTTCTTGGTTTTATCTCTCTCTACTTCACATAATTGTATTGTTAGTCTTGATATCAATCTTGATATCTGTTAGTGATTTGTATCAAGGATCAATCTCTTTATTTGATCCTTGTTAGTCTGAGTGATTGAGTGTTCTTTGTGGTGAGTTCACTGGTGTCTTCCTAGAAGAGATCAGTTCTTGTTTCTTTGTATTTGTACTGGTAAGCACCCAGTTGGGGACTTATCTTCTTGACATTGTTATAATAAAATACACCAAGGGGTGGTTGGCTGGGTGTAGTTGTGGATTGTTGTGTGCTCTTGATCATTTTTACTGAGATCCAAACAATGCATAAAGCACACGCTACCTTCTTATATATTTCGTCCAGACTTACATTCCAAGCTGAATATCAAATGCTCCCTTTGTAATTCCAGCTTTTAATCATCTTGATTCTGTACAGACCAAACCATATGCTATTAAGGCGCGACGCCTCATATTAGACCCAAAAAAATAATAATAATAAAAAAAAAATAAAAAAAAAAACATTTAGCAGCCAAGAAGTTTCTATTCATACAGTAAGAATGATAATTGTTCGACGCATACAATTATAAGACAAGTATAGTTCAATATACTTTCAATTAAATGACTCAATCAAAAACCTCTGAAATTATACAAAAAACAATACAAGTCTACCCAGACTCATTTTGTTCTGCGAGACGGGGATTAGAGGCTGCAAGAAGAGCAGCAAAGACGGAGACCTGAACCATCATTAAACTGCTCGATTATGATGTTCTTAGAAGCTTCTGCACCTAACAATTCCTCCGTGGCATTTTGCATTGCGTTTCTGAACTTTCCGTAATGTTCAAACAACCCCCCGTCCATTGCTATTACAGATTTTTGGTTTCCATTGTCTCGCCCTAGTTTTTTCAGGATTCCTAGGATTCCAGCAGCTGAGAGACGCGCCCCACATGTTGCAATGACTTCACATAGATCCACAATTACTTTTCTCATATCTAAAGAAGTGTCGGATATCTACAATTAAACTATACAAAACATTAGTATTGTGACCAAATTTCTCAAAAGGGCCTTTCAAAATAATTAGCTAGCAATATAGCCAACAAAAGCTTAGCTCAAAATATCATGAAAAAATGGAGGTTTTGGTGATGTCTCTTAATATTTTGTTGGTGAATTGAAATATAAGTAGTTACAGTACCTCGAGTTTGTCTTTCAAAATGGTTGCAACCTCTTTGAGGTCACCAGTCGAGTCATGATGCATTGCAGACATGTCAGGAGTCCTGCATTTATATCGAATATAAGAATTTTTGATAATAGAAAAAATGTTGGAGTGTATCTCCCAAAACAGGGTTAAGACAATCAATGACAGTAGCAATACCACTAGGTGGTTACCGGATATCACTTGGAATCGTGTGATCACTTTCCAAAGTAAACTATTCGACCATAATGCCTGGGTATCACGAATATCTACTTGGGATAAGACCAAATGCAGTTAGAGAATTAGGCACAATTCTATAACCCTTTCGCTAATAAGTGTTTACGTTTTCTGTGTATGTTTCATGCATAATCAGATCTCCTATTTATAGGAGGTTACTCTTAGCTAGTCAAATGGAATTATGAGTATTAATCGGCCCATTAATAGCCTCATAATTATCCCCATTATAGTCGTTAGTGGTTACATGACCAATTAAACGTGGTCATTAAGGCGTTGTAACGCCATTTAGCAAGATACTTTAACACTAGCAGTACTTTCATACCATTAGCGTACTTTAACACTAGCAGTACTTTCATAGTGCTATCGGTGGTTACACCGCTTCAGTGGAATCCACAAGCCGTGGAAAACACAAGCCAGTGGAACACCGCTTATCGCTGGAAACACTGCTTATCAGTGGAAACCACAAGCAGTACTTTCCACAAGCACTACCAATACAAACCACTACAAGAGTCAGGGTGTTCATGGACCTTATGGGTGTACACTCCGTACCTCCTAACCCATTACAAGGTGTGAACTAATCCCACAAGTGCACTAAATTTTTCCAACAAAAAACACAAATGTAACATATGTGAAAACCTTATTGACCATAGTTAGTTTTGTACGTTAATACAGAGGATTCTTCAAGTTTGGGTGGTATAATATCGCCAAAAAAACGTGCTTGAGCCATCTTTAATAAGACAAGTTTCACAATTTCACCCAAATACATTCCGGAAATCATCTTCTCAAAAGTCTGTTTAAGAAAATTGACGATATTAATGGTTTTATATAGTACTATTCTATACATAAAAATTTGAATTATCATTTGAACCTTTTTTCCGGCTTTTATAGCTTAAATATTTTTAGGCTCACTGCAGAATGAAATAAAACGTCCTGCACCGTGTTTAACTATTGAAAAAAATGGCATCTATAGAATTTCATTAACTTTGTTGGGCCCACAATCACACTTGCTGTTCATACAATCCAAGAATTGGAGCATGACAAGAAAAAAGCAAATCTAAAATATATATGTACCTGTTTACCGGGGTATTTGCTGCTGGCGTCAAGACTTTCATCATACTCCGTCAAAGGAAGATGAGGTGATTGGAAGTTGCTCCATTCCATATTTATAACCTTGACTCAGAAACAATCGTTGCACACAAAAAAGTTTAGAACATAAATAAAGAAAGGAAGAAACTAGCTAAATTGCGGCAAAATTGACAGATAAGGTAATTGGTCAAAAACACCATTTGCTAACAATGTTAAACTTTTTTATAAAGATTAGTGTGTCATATGTGTGAGTCACTAACCATCTCTCCGGATTCTGGAAGTGGGCCTTCCCATTTGGGGATTGCATCTACACGCTCAATATATGCTGCATTAGTTCCAGTACCTAATATCACAGCTGCAATTACATCCGGATTACTGTATTTGCCTCCGGCTAAAGTTCCAACTGTATCATTAACCTGTAATTTTTATCACGATATTAGAAAATAAATAAGGATGCATACTTTAAGTCTGTTACATGTATAGAAGTATACAACTAATAAGTGAAAAAACAAATTACCAAGACAGCAACACGCATGTCAAGGCCAGCCTCTTCCATTGCCTTCGTCAACTCAACCACCATGTCCATATTAAGCTGTTTAGCATTAAACACTTGTTTGACTATAATAAATTGTCTAACGCATTTCATAGATCTTGTTAAGACAGATATATGAATACCCAAAAGGGCAAAATAGTGAAGAAAAAAAATAGTTATACAAGACTCACAGCATCTTCGATATTGAATCTTTTAGTCCACGTTTCAAGAGTTCCTCTGTCAATTGATGTTTGCTTGACAGGAAACGAGAAGGTGAACCCGAGTTCCCGTTGTGTGCCAGGTGGAATTCGCATATCTTCACCCTCGGTTGCGACAAATTCGGCAAGTTTTCCAGCAATAAAATCAAATAATTCCTAAAACATGAAATTATTACATCTTATAAAAAATGTGTTAAGATTTGCTTGATAAAAGCAAAAAAGTGACCATCAATACTCACTTTACATGTCCCAGTCATGCGACTTTGAGGAATGGGGACTTCTTTAAATTCAGGCCTCACTTCGCCACCTCCACCCAACTTCACACGAAGAACACGGAAATTCGTACCACCAAGGTCAAGAGCATAATAGATTCCGGCCTCGTCCCTAAAGGAGAAAAAATGAAGTCATTAATCAGATTTTTTTTGTTTACTAGATTCCAACTCTTCAAATAGTAATAATCAGATTCCATAATCGGTTTAGACTGTTAAAAAGAACAGTTGCAACCTAGTTGCAACATGTGATGAAACTCGAGTTAAAAAGAACCATTAAGTGTTTACTACTGAAAGCTTGTAGCTCTTAAAAATTTAGCATGAAATGAATAGTCTTAATCAATAAATAGTAAACATAGATTATAGATATATACCCAGTGGGAAGATTACTGACATAGCTGATCAACATCATTAGCGTACTATCACTATCAGGAGCAAGTCCTTTTTGCATCTCCGTCACCATATCGTCAGCAACTTGCTGGAGCTTAGCTACCAAAGTTTTACACTTCTCTTTAAACTCTGTAAGTATCTCCATAGCTTTTGTTTGATAGGATAAAAAGAGGAGGTGAAGTCAACTGAGAAAGTCTAAGTTTTAAAAGTTGCATGTTTGAGTTTTAAGGATAAGATACTTGTGAATTGCATGTTTGAGTTTTTCAAACTAGTATTTTCTAGGAATAAAATAATTGTCAGTTTTCAGTTGACTATTGCAGTTTTAAAACATGTTCCTGAGACTTATTAGTTTGTAATAATTTGATGGCGAAAAAGATTTTAAAACATGTTCAAGTGACTATAAAGTATTAGAAGATGACATAAAAGATACTATATATAAGTTCAATTAACATTACTAACATAATATTGATGTTCACATTTGAGATATTCTTACATGTTAGTGCTGACATGTCATCTTCATTGGCATTCTTCGTTGATGTGGCAGTGACATGGCGTGCCATTTCATTACTTATATCTATGTCGCGCTCGTGTGTTATGTCAAATACGCAAACAATATTATATATATACCTCAACAAAATATAGTTACTAAGGCAAAGTTCCACGTTTGCAAACATCGAAAGCATTACAAAATGTTCAACAACTGTAGGATTTTTTTTTATAACTTTTCTGGATACAGACATTTCAGAAAGAAAACTTGTATCACCTGGCATACAAAAAGTAACAAGATACATACCAGTTTTAAAACAAGACATTTAATAACGATCAACCAGAAAATAATCACCTACTGACTTTTCCTTTCCTGAGTGTTGCACGCTTCATTTCCTCCCAATAGATGGTTTTCCCGCAAGGGGTTCCTTTGTCTAATAATTCAAGGCTTTC
The DNA here is from genome assembly GCA_910596185.1 of Chrysanthemum makinoi. NCBI lineage: Eukaryota > Viridiplantae > Streptophyta > Magnoliopsida > Asterales > Asteraceae > Chrysanthemum > Chrysanthemum makinoi. The sequence goes on from OU343221.1 coordinate 325,024,500, forward strand.
GACATACATTTCCATATCAAGCATCCTACAAGTTCCTTTAAATTTCAAAAGTTCAGAGAGCACCCCTGTCTCTGGATAATAAACTGTATACCATTTACTAAATTTTGATATGTCAAACAAAAAACCACCGCTACTGAGTGCTTTTATAACTCTGACTCCTCTATTAAATCGTTTCATATCCAATTCATGAACCAAGGTCCAAGATGCAACATTATTATACTCTCTCATTACCCAAATACATGTAGTAGATTTTTCCTTAGAAATCAAACCTAGACAACCATTCAGGATTGTTAGTTCTCTTGCTCTCCAGCTAAGTTCTGGTAACGAAATTGTCCCAAAAACATGACTACTCAAATTAAATGTCAATATCATACGTTCACGTATGTTTGATCTTTCAGCCGCCACCCAATGCAACGCTCCATTAAATAAAATTGCTCTTGGCATCACAGAAAAAATTGGTCTGGTAGGAAAATCGACTTCACTCCAAGAATTTGTCTTCAAGGAGTAAATAAACGAAGTGTGTACTGTTCCATCGTAAAATATACCCACAATGTTGTAATCATTAGCGATAGGGTCGAAACCAAACCCTAAGGATGCTTGACAATCTTTTTCGTTGGCTCTCATAAAAGGATGATCAGGTATTTTTACTTCACGTCTAATTGAAATGTTACATAGAATAAAACCGGGTCTTCTTCTATATACACAGATAATTCCATTACATGATCCAATAATGTCGATACGTGAGAAAGGCAAAGGGAACTGGACTGGTGTTACATCCATGTACCCACGTATTGGACACACTGGTAGTTTGTCTTCAGAATGTACTGTATATATGAATTCTCTGATACGGTGTAAAGTTCCTTTGCAATATCCCCAGTTAGTCACGTGTTGGATGAGGACTTTCTCAGGAGTATTCATCGATCTAAGAATATTGAACATACGGATGAAAGCAGGGCTAGCAATACGACAATACCATGATTTAGACAAAGATCTGAACTGGATGAGACTTTTGATTGGTAGTCTTGCAAAGATTTCATCAATCAAGTCTTCGGTCAGACAGGCATTAACCTAGTAATATTGTTTTCAATCAGATATAATAAGACTAACAATTATTTCAGATTATTTTCTTATTGATAAACACTTTAAAAAAAGCAATCCTAAAACCTTAATTCGAGATAACAATTATTTCTGTTGATGCATCCTTAATAAAACTCAGATTTTATTAAACAAATATATATGTAAAACTGTAACAGAATTTCAGTAAAGTCACTTGTGTACAATACCTCTTCTGTAAGTCTTTCCTGTCTTTCTGTAACCACTGTCGATTTTTGAGTGATTTTGCACTCTGTTACTGTCTTGTCTTCAAGTGTCAACTGTTCGACTTGGCTCGTACACCTCAGAATTATATCATCACCCATGGTCTCTTGCCTAGAACATTAATCAATTGCTAGTTAATACTTGGTATTTCCGTATTTATTTTTGTGTATTATTTCTAACATGTAATTATTTATAGTTAATAACAGTAAACTGACTTATTAACTAGGCATCGTTAAACTAAACAGAGCAAATACCTATAAATTAGTTTGACAAGTTTTTCAGAAACAACAAAAAACCAAGAAGAATTATTAGTTCAGAACGGAGCATATGAATGATTTCACATAAGCATATTCAACTCGAACATGCATTACTAATAGTAAACAATGGCAGATATAGTTCCATTTGAAACAGTAGCTAACCTTCAGTTTTAACTTCACATTAAACAAGTCATTCCATAAGTTGAATGTATAAGAGGGTGTTTGGGATTGCTTATGCTTCTGGTTACACGTAACTACTGATAAGCTACTTAGAAATAACTCGATAAGTACTTTAGGAAATAGTGTTTAGAAGAAATGAGTGCTTCTCTATTTAATGTTTTGGGTTAACTATGAAAGTAAGAAAACAGTTTCAATTTCATCTCAGATAAGCGCTCAGAAAGAAGGAGATAAGCTATCAAATAATAAGCAATCCCAAAACACCCTCTAAGGGGGTGTTCGTGTAACCTTATTTTTTGGGCTTAAGTTAATTTATAATAGCTACGCTAATGGCTATGATTTTCGACCTTTTGGCCGACTAATCCACAGGGTTTAAGCCTGCCACCACACAAACCAGGTTAAGCTCTCCCTTTTTTTGGGAAGGTTGACGTAGCCACATCAAAGTTGTTTGCACCATTGAGACCTCTCACATTTCAGTGACGATAGTCATAAGCCTTTTACTACTAAGCCACCCTGATTGGTTAAGTATTCGGATTAACTTATGCTAAAAACAAAAGGGTGTCTAAATAAACCCATAAACCATAAAAAAGAGATAATCAAAACCCCTCCTAAATAAGCTAATAAGCTTAAACACAAACGGATAGACTCATCGACCACAAACGACAGCAAAAGTGGAAGATATATTTAGGGGGTGTTTGTTTAAGCTTATTTATGGGCTTATGAGTTTGTATGTTGACTATGTTCTAACCTTATGTTTTATAAGCCCCAAAATTTGTGCTTATCTTAGGACTTATGGGTTTAATTATATAAGTTTAGGGGGTGTTTGTTTAAGCTTATATGTGGGCCTATGAGCTTATTTGGTTTTGGCTTATATTACATATAAGCCCCGATTTTCCAGCTTAGTATGATGTTTATCGTTATGACATAATAAGCTTATATAAGCCCAAAGGTTACAAAATAAGCCAGAAAATCAGAGCTTATGAAATATTAGCCAAAATCAGATAAGGTCATAAGCCCACAAATAAGCTTAAACAAGCACCCCTTTACTATGTCATAACAAACGTATATAAGCCCACAAGTTTCAAAATTAAGCTTATGAGATATAAGCCGAAAACAGATAAGCTGATAAGCCCATAAATAAGCTTAAACAAACGCCCCTTAGACTCTAAAACACTATCTAGGTAACCTTAAATTACACCTTTACATTAAACAATTCATCTCCCATAACTTAAATGTAAACACAACATTTTCATACTCATAATGAACAAACAAAACCTGAAACAATAAATTAAAAAAAAAAAAAAAAAAATGGAGCATAAATAAGTGATAACTTACAGAGAAATTTAAAGGGTATGTTGATTTGTAGCAGTAGAACTATAATATAATGATGCAACAGATGAACATGAACAAGAAATGATCAATTATCAATAAGGTTTTCTACTTTTGTATGAAGCAACCAAACATGGCTTTGTTTAAACCCATAAACCAAACACCACCTAAACGAAATAGTTGTTTTATATGGGTTTTTAGCCCGGCTCATAATTCTTTCTTACCTTGCAAAGTTTAAAGGTCCGTTTGGTATAGGGGTGTGGGAATTTGGGTATGAGTTTGATATCATTTGCGTTTATTTGGTTGAAGGGTTTTGCCAAATTATTTTTATGGGTCCTACAGTTGAAACCCATAGATCCATACCACTTGGACTTGGTGGATGTTGGCGTATGTGTCCGGACGTCCTGGTGTCCGGCAATATTGACGATCGGACGGCATACCCTGCCGTCCGGACGGTAGATAACAGTGACCGACCATGACAGCATGTTTTACGGGATTCTTACCACGTAGCCTACCAAGTAGGGTGGTTGTAGACCTACAGGCAGGTAATATAGGTCTGCGCGCACAGTAACACATGTACATAGTTGGGGTAGTATAAATACCCAACACATTTAATGTTTTGCATTGAATACACACACCTACATTAACTACTACATTAATTACCACATTTATTACCCATTTCTTACTCTCACGCCGGAGCTTGGTCCTGGGACATCACCCAGGACGAGGCTAACGCGTGTCGTCCATTGTGCAGGAAGGAACTCGCATTTTCCTCAGGAACCGTTGATAGAAGCTTAACTTCCAGGTCAAGCCGAACGACAGGAATTTTCTTCAACAAATTGGCGCCATCCGTGGGACCCCAATTCATTCTGCCAAGAGAAACGAATGATAGGTCTGGAGCTAACACCTCCGCCCGGACCCCTCTCTCCCCCGGAGCAAATAGGCGGGAGTGGGGTCACAAATGACCAAACTCCCGGAATACCGGAACAAATACAAGCCCAGTTGGCGTCATTAGAGGCTCTTATTAAAAAGTATAACGCTACGGGAGCCAGTGCTATCAAACCTATCCGACTTACGTTCGGAGACGATGATGAGCAAGAAAAGGATGTTGAGCCGAACCCCAAGGATGATCTTAGCAAACCCCATAAGGAAGTGGCTAGGTCACCCTTCACAAGGAGGATAGTAGAATTCGCCGGCCCCAAGTACACCATGCCTACCAACTTGAAGTTGTATGATGGGTCAGCTGATCCGGATGATCACATCAACCGTTTCGTGGGAGCAGCGAACCAAGGGGAATGGCCAATGCCAGTGTGATGTAGGATGTTCCAGCAGACGATGGACGGAGCTGCACAAGGGTGGTTCAGCAATATAGAACTAGGGAGCATCGATAGTTGGGATGACCTCAGGGATCAATTCACCACAAGATTTGCCTTACGCCAGAAAAACATGAAGGACCCCACGGAAATTACTCGAATAGTAAGAAGGGCAAATGAAGCATTGTCAGATTTCAAGGAACGCTGGACCGATGAAGCCAGCAGGATACCAGGGGTCCCAGAGCTTATGAAGATATCGGCATTCATGGCTCACCGATGCCCTGACTTAGCTAAGAAATTTTCTGATCAGGTCCCCAAAACCGTTAAGGAAATGATGACGCGGACGGATGATTATGTCCGAGCAGAGGAGGCATACAAGAATACCGAGCTACCAAAAGGAGAGGCACACGAGTTATTACGAAGGGGAAATCTTTCGGCAGTAAGGGATCGGAGTTTCAGAGGATTTGGAGATAGGAAGAGGAATGACCGACGACCTTGGGAAAGGAATGATTCTAGACAGAGAGAAGTCTTTTCCCCGTACGTTGCTCCGAAAATCGAGACTCGGCCCCGAAACGAATTCCGACGCAATGATGTCAATAAGCCTGACAATCACCGGGTCATGCTCTCCGGCCTGTCTAAACAGCCTAAGGAGATACTGTCCACGGAACACCATCTAAACCTACCCTCACCACCCCCGTTGCAAGAAAAGCCGAGCAAAGAGAATGAAGACCGGTTCTGTGAATATCATGGAGAGAGGGGCCACCTAACTAATGACTGTTACCATCTGAAAAGACAATTAGAAATGGCTCTTGAATCTGGGAAGCTGGATCATTTGGTCAAGAACGTACAACAAAAGGGAAGGGAAAAACCGAGAGGTCACAACGGAAAAGGAAAGGTGATCAACATGGTCCATCATTACTCAGAAGACCATAAAAGGAAGGCCAGGTTCTATGACGAAGACTGGATGTATGTCCCTATATCCTTCCCCCGGATAGCCGCAGGCGACCTGTCCGAAGAGCCATTGATTGTAGAAGCAGAGATAGAGGGTTACTTTGTTCGGAGGGTATTTGTAGATGAAGGTGCCTCCGTCCAAGTCATGTACGAACATTGCTTCAGGAACTTGTGCCCATCTATTCAATCTAGATTGCAGGAAACTAGCTCACCGTTGGTAGGGTTTTCTGGCGAAGTCATTCAGCCTATGGGAAAGATTGAACTAGAAGTGCGTCTCGGCGATCATGGCCTATTCCGGACGGTCATGATGATGTTTACGGTTGTGAAATCGCCCTCACCTTCCAATGTAATATTGGGACGGTCGGGTTTAAAGGAGTTAAGAGCCATACCATCAACCATCCACGCTATGATGAAGTTCCCCACTCGGGGAGGAATAGCCACCCTAGTCACCAAAATAGCGGTAGTCATGGAATGTAGGAGGTTAGAAGAAGGACAAGATCCCAGGAGAAGTTGCTCTCCCGAAAGGAAAGTAGAGACGGGGAACCAAGAGATTCAGGAGAGCCTAAAGCCAACAGAAGATATCCTGGTTAATGCGGCTTACCCTGAGCAACGGGTAACCGTAGGTACTGGCTTCTCCCGGGAATGCCGGAAGCAACTTATTGAACTTTTGAGAAGAAACAAAGATATTTTTGCCTAGGAGCCGGCAGACATGATCGGGGTGCCGAGGCGCCTTATGCAACATTCTCTCTGCGTAAACGTCTCGGACACACCAGTTGCACAGAAAAGGAGAACATTCTCGAGGGAGAAAAACCAGGCGATTACTAAGGAAGAAGAGGAATAGGTCAAGGCCGGCATAGTCGGCCCGGTAAGATACCCAACATGGATATCCAATCCTGTGTTAGTAAAGAAGTGTGACGGAAGCTGGAGGATATGTATTGACTTCAAGAACCTAAACTCTTCGTGCCCGAAAGATTACTACCCTTTGCCGGAGATAGATTGGAAGATCGAATCTGTCATGGGATATAAGTATAAATGCTTCCTGGATTCTAAAAAAGGCTACCACCAAATCCAGATGAATAAGGACGATGAGGAAAAGACGGCATTCTATACAAAGCGGGGAACGTATTGCTACACTAAAATGTCGTTTGGATTAAAGAACGCCGGTGCAACCTATCAACGGTTGGTAGATTCCGCGTTTCAATCACAGATAGGAAGGAATTTGGAAGCATATGTGGACGATATGGTCATAAAAATTCGGACGGAACGCGAAATGATAGCTGACATTGCGGAAACCTTTGACAACCTTAGAAAGATAAACATGAAGTTGAACCCGCGGAAGTGTTCTTTCGGGGTAGAGGAAGGAAAGTTCCTCGGCTATATGGTGACGTCGGAAGGTATAAGGGCGAACCCCCGTAAGACAAAAGCAATCATGGAGATGAAGTCCCCGGAAACCCTAAAAGAGATGCAAAGTCTAAGTGGGAAAATAGCAGCCTTGAACAGATTCCTATCAAAGTCAGCGGAAAGAGCCCTTCCTTTCTTTGATACGCTAAAGAACATCACCAAAGAAAATAAGGACGAATACCGTTGGACAAAAGAGGCCGATATGGCATTCCAGGAGATGAAAATGCTGATACTTGAGCTGCCCTCCCTGTCCACGCCTAAACCAAAGGAACAATTGTTCATATATCTAGCGGCCTCAGTATTGATGGTAGAAAGAGAGGGAAGGCAGTCGTCGGTACACTATGTTAGCCGGACACTGCATAACGCCGAAAAACATTACTCTCCAATAGAGAAATTAGCCCTGTGTCTATTGCATGCATCCAGAAGGTTGAGGAGATATTTTGAGGCTCACCCCATCCGAGTCATCACTGATCAACCAATCAAGCAGATATTGAACAAACCGGAAGTCTTAGGAAAGTTAGCCAAATACGCTGTGGAACTGGGAGCATACAACATTACCTACGTTCCTCGGAATGCAGTTAAGGGGCAAGTGCTAGCGGACTTCCTAACGGAAGTACCTGTGGAGTCCGGACGCTTTATCAACAAAGGAAAAAGTACAGACGTCATGGAAGTAGGGGATGGAGAGTGGTTACTGTATACGGACGGAGCATCCAACTGAAAAGGCTCCGGAGCAGGTTTGGTCCTCATCAGTCCGGAGAAAGAAGAACTAACCTATGCCCTACGACTTAATTTCCCTAGCACCAATAATGAAGCAGAGTACGAGGCCTTGTTGGCCGGTCTAAGGATTGCAAAAACGCTCAAAATTAGGGCTTTAAGTGTGTGAGTAGATTCGAAACTGGTGGCCAGCCAAATCAACGGAGAATTCACAGCTACTAAAGAAAGCATGCAGAAGTACTTAGCCCAAGCGAAAAACTATATAGCTGGTTTTCAAAGCTTCAAGATCTGCAACATTCCGAGGGCTCAAAATCAGAAGGCAGATATACTAAGTAAGCTAGCTTCAGTGGCCTTCGATCACCTTACCAAAAAAGTATTAGTAGAGGTCATGGAAAAACCATCGGGAGGTGAAGAGATGGTTAACACCATAGTAGAAGAGGAGATGGACAACTGGATGACGCCGATCATCAAGTGCTTGGAAGAAGGGATTTGGCCGGAGGATCCCAATGAGGCCAGAAGCTTGAGAATGAAAATTCCACAGTACGTTATGGAAGAAGGAGTCCTCTTTAAAAAGGGTTACTTAGTGCCGATGATGAGATGTGTAGGGCCATTACAGGCGAACTACATAATTCGTGAAGTGCATGAGGGGTGCTGTGGAATGCATGCTGGACCAAGAACCGTGGTGGCCAAGCTTATGAGACAAGGGTATTATTGGCCCACCATGCACCGGGATACCAGGGAAGAAATTAGGAAGTGCGACTCTTGCCAAATACACTCTCCAGTACCCAAACTCCCCAAGACACTATTGACCTCCATCATGGCCCCACGGCCTTTCTACCAATGGGGAATGGATGTGTTGGGTCCTTTCGGGAAGCACTGGGGCCGAATCAAATATGTGATAGTAGCAATTGACTATTTTACAAAGTGGATAGAAGCAAAGTCGCTGGTTAAAACGACATGGAAAGATGTCATAAAATTTGTATATGAAAACATTGTATGTTGGTACGGCCTACCGGGGGTGATAGTCACTGATAATGGGACCAATTTTGTCAATGACCCGTTCAAAAAATGGTGCGAGGGGTTGAAAATTAAACAGATGAATACAACCGTGGCACACCCGCAAGCCAACGAATTGATAGAACGGGCTAACAGAAGCCTGATGGAGGGAATAAAAACGAGGCTGGGGCGAGAGAGAACCGGATGGGTGGATGAGTTACCTAACGTTTTATGGGCACACCGGATAACTCTCAAAACAAGCAACGGAGAAACCCCGTTCAGCCTGACATACGGAAGTGAGGCTGTGATACCAGCGGAAATAGGGATGCCTACACATCGGACAATGATGTTCCGAGAGGATCAGAGCGAGGAAGAACAACGTTTGAACTTGGACCTCCTGCAAGAAAGAAGGGAAAATGCTGCCATCCAAGAAGCTAAGTACAAGACGCAGGTCCAGCAGTATTACAACCGGAGGGTCAAGCCAATGAACTTTAAGGTAGGAGACTTTGTTTACCGGAAGAACGAGGCCAGCCGGGTGGAAAACCAAGGGAAGTTAGGACCTAATTGGGAAGGGCCCTACCGAATAGTAGGAGCAAATCAGAATGGCTCTTATAAGTTACAAACGATGGAGGAGAAGGAGGTCCCTCGGACCTGGCATGCTATAAACCTCAGAAACTGTTTCTTATAATTGTTATTGTGATAATAATCCTACTATCATTATGTAACCTAAGTTAATTGTGTACGTTGGTTCAATGATGAAAGTTTTCCCACAATGGGGGAACAATTTTCCATGATAACTTGTGTGATACATAGCAATTTCGACGGTTGGCCCCCGTTGAGTATAACAAATGTAAATATGCCCGAAAGCACTTATCGGATGCCCCTCAAATTTATAAGGATGCTCGAAATACGGATGCCCAAGTGTAAAATGCTTTGGACGCCTGGTGGAATAACCACGCAGATGCCCGAACGCCTGTGTCGGATGCCCAAATAATGGATGCCCTTTAACTTTATAAGGATTCCCGGAATCCGAATGCACGACCTATGCAGCCGGATGCCCTTAGAATAACCTAAGGAAGATGCCAGTACGAAATATAAAATAAATAAATAACGAGGAAGAGTGAAGCAAAAGGAACATTTGTCTGCAGGTAAAATAAAAAGAACATTCATTCACAAGTCGACGAACCACAAAGGGAAATTTTTAATTATTACAACCACATTATCTGAATAAATTGTTCACAAAATACAAGCCATAAGGGTGGCTAAAACTTAAACATTATGCTCCGCGACATCAACAGGAGTATCAGCAGCCGGAGTACCAGTGGCAAGAGGAGGATTGGATCGATCGGGGGGGTCTCTTCTAGCAGGAACCGCCGGTTCCATGTTCAGCAGATCCCCCAGAGGCAAACGGTAAGAATCGACAAGCTTTTGAATGAAGGGGTACTCAGCTTCGAAAAGCTTTTCATACTCAGCCCTCCATAAACTGGGAGCATCCCTGTTAACATTCCTAATACCCTGAAGGGCAACCTCCATCTCCTCCTTGGTCCTGTTCACCTTAGCCCCCGTCACAAATCCCGCTTGATAGGTCAAGTTGTATACCTTGGCCGTGCTCTTTTTATACTCCATGCTTCCGAACAGTCGACGAACAGCCGAAGGCAAAAGACACCGAACATCGTTTTGCTTCACGACTTCGCTCTGAGCAACTTCGACAACCAACTTGCCTTTCTCCTCCTGTAGAGACTCCAAATATTGGTTTTTAGCATTCAACTCGCTCTCCAGTTTCCTAATATTTTCGGCCTGTGCGGCAGAAGTCTCCATCCACTCATTCCTGTCTCGGGTTAGCCTGTCAACCTCCTCCTCCAAGCCTTTCTCCCTATCCACACTAGCCTTGATGTCAGTATCCAGCTTCTGTAACTCCTCAGACAACCTTCCGTTTTCACCCTCGGCGGCGAAGAGCCTGTCGGCAATTCCTTGACAACCCTTATGATCTTGGCTCAATTGCCAATACCCATTCGAAAAATCCCTAAATCTCCTCAACAGCTCACCCTGCGCTATCACACTTCTACCAAAATCCTTGTACGCCCGACGAGTAAGCTGAATGTTATTCGTTTGCTCCAAAGCTTCCCTTTCGGCAGGGGTAGCCAGATTATCAATCAGCTCACGGCAAGAGCGGTAAGAATTTATCCGGACATCATCACGAAAGGCCCAGTTGGGGATGAAAACGTTGGTAGCTTCATCTGCACCACAGGAAAAGAGGATGATGAGAAAAAAATTAACAAACAAACGGAGACTAATGAACCTAAGATTAAAGCATACCCGAATCTAGGTTAACCTTTTCAACGCGCTGAGAACCGCGGGAGTGATGGGCCGAATGACCTGAAAGACAGCCAAATAATAAATGAGTAATAGGAAATTACAAAAAAAGAAGAAGTTACATGACAACTGGTACACACCTTCGGAATGTGTGGGAGTGGGTCGGCTGGATGAGAATGGCTACCTTCATTATGGAGGGAAATGGGCGCCTGTTGCAATTGACCGCCACCTCCGGCCATATTATCCCCCATCCCCTCGTGTGCCACATTCTCTTCACCTCCTTCAGCAGCAATATGAGGAGTCTCCTGCTCAGTGTTGACATTTAAGTTTGCCTCTTGGTCATCATTCAGATTGGCTTGATTTAGGGGTTCTGCATTAAGCACGGGTGGATCGGAGGAGAAGTGCTCAACGAAACCTGTTTTCTTCTTCTTTTTCTTACTTTGGACTTTGGACGTTCCCTCACCTTTACTTTTGGCTGCTAGACGAGCAGTGACTTCCTTCTCTTTCTTCTCTCTAGCAGCCACAACCTTCGGATCCGCCTCCTCGGCTCTCCTAGTAATAGCGTCCTTGGGAGGAATGGCCGCCCCCATGGGCAGAGGATCAGTCGTCCTCTTGGGTTTATCTCGGTTTGGGTCGATGGGAGGACCCTTGCTCACCACTGTATCATCCCATTCCGGGAGCTCAAGGTACTCAGACATGTCGACAAGTGCAAAAGAAGAGATTGTCTAAGAAAAACATAAATAATAATTACAACAAATCCTACATGAACCAGACAAATAATTACCATGACCCTCGGCATCCTTTAGGAGAGACTCGAATCCTGGATTTCTGAAAACCGAGGAAAGGTGGCACATCCACAACAAGCTAATGGTCGGTTTCCTTAGTAAAATGGGAGTACGACTGAGCTTCTTGGCATCCTACTCGGAGAAACCGTCAGGAAAAGGATCAGTAATCTTTGAATCCTTATGTCTCCATGCCATGGCATAAGGAATTGCAATACGGTCGATCAGAAAAAAAATGTCCTTCCAATGTTTCAGGCCGATGAGCACCTCCTTAAAACACTTGTAAGCCTTCTTACATGTTCTACTCTCAAAAGAAAACCAATGCCCCTGCTTACACAACCGGTAAAACGCCCGGAACAAGGATACCCTAGGTTGAATATCCAAACTATAACACCTGATCTCAAAAAGAGTCACTCGGTTCAAGCCTAAGGGAACTAGCTGAGAAATGTGAACCCTAAAATGTTTGATCACATTCAATAGAAAGGAAGAAAAGGGGATTCTAACCCCTCTGGTATCCAACTGCTGGGGGTATATACCAATCTTATCTGCCGGGAGTTGATCCATAGACATATCGTCCGGACGAAGGTGGGAATACCGTAATCTATGATTATATTATCTAGTTCGGATTGTGTTAACTTAGAGGTATAAATATGCATATCGAACTTCGGTACCACCGAAGGTTGGATAGCTTCAACTGTAACGGGAGTGCTCTGTTCCTCGGTTCCTTGCTCGGCCATTACCAAAAGGATGCCGAAGGGAAATGTACAAATAATTACAGGGGAGAACGAGACGAACCTTATGAAAATAGAGAAGACGTCCGGCAAGTGAAAGCAGTTCAAGTACAGGTGAAATGTGTGAAAAAAGAACTGTGGTAAAAGTGAGTTTATATAGGCGGCGAAAACCCTAACAGGCTGTCCAAACGTCCAATCAGTCAGTAAAAAAATGACGTGGCGTAATCTGGCCCGTCCACATTAATATGACGAAACAGAAAGGCGCGGAAAAAAGCCCAACAAATGGTCAGGCCCATCAGAACAGCCCAATACCCACAGAAGCAGCTAGGACCCACGGCCAGCCGGAGAAAAACATCCCCTTTATAAGACAAAATGATTGTAAGTATTGCACCACCAGTTTTCACCCGGTGATACAATACTGGGGGGGACATGTTGGCGTATGTGTCCGGACATCCTGGTGTCCGGCAAGATTGACGATCGGACGGCATACCCTGCCGTCCGGACGGTAGATAACAGTGACCGACCATGACAGCAGGTTTTATTGGATTCTTACCACGTGGCCTACCAAGTAGGGTGGCTGTAGACCTACAGGCAGGTAATATAGGTTTGCGCGCACATTAGCGGAACAGTAACACATGTACATAGTTGGGGTAGTATAAATACCCCAACACATTTAATGTTTTGCATTGAAGACACACACCTACATTAACTACTACATTAATTACCACATTTATTACCCATTTCTTACTCTCACGCCGGAGCTTGGTCCTGGGACATCACCCAGGACGAGGCTAACGCGTGTCGTCCATTGTGCAGGAAGGAACTCGCATTTTTCTCCGGAACCGTTGATAGAAGCTTAACTTCCAGGTCAAGTCGAACGACATGAATTTGCTTCAACAGTGGATTTTGTCAAACCATTCCTGTGAACCCTATTCCACCATTAATTTCACTCAACCCACTCTTTTCCTTCATATTTATCACACATTATTGAAAACCAAATATATAAACCAAACAACATTTTTTAAACTATCAAACTCATTGCGATACCACCATATTACCATATCAATATCCATTGTGATTCCTATAAGCAAACCAAACGGACCCTAAAACTTTTGTAGCCCGATAACAACATCAATAGCTTTGTATACTACTCGTCTGTCTTGATGTATAAGTTTATGTTTTTATCGTAAGAGCACAAGGTATCGTATGATGTGATGTCGTGGACAGGTGTTGTAGAAAAAGTGTTGTCTTTATAAAATTATAATTTATCATTCAGCACAAAACACTCCTTTTTCTAGGGGTGAGCATCGGATCAAATCCGGACTGGACAGGAAAAAACTCGGACCGCACCGAAACTGATTTAGCCATAACCACAGACCGAGGACCGGGCCGAATATGTTAGGTCCGGTCCCGTCCGGTTCTTTTGCCGGTCCGGTCCAAGAAGGAAAAATGGTCGGTTGTACATAAGACCAGATCGGACCGAACCGAGACCGATTTAGCCAAAACTACACCGAATGTGTTAGGTTCGGTCCGGTTCTTTTTTTGGCCCGGTCCGAGAAGGCAAAATGGTCTGTTGTACATAAGACCAGACCGGACAGAACCGGGCCAAAAATCGAACATGAGGTAAAGTGTGGACCGAGGACCGGACTGAAATAGGTACGGTCCGGTTCGGACCGGTTTCTCAGTTCGGTCCGGTTTGCGGTCCGTTATGTTGGTTTGTGGGAGTTTTAAAATACGACAAAGCAACTAAACGTGTATGAGCCGATGGGGGCACGCGCGATAAACACGAGTATACGTGTTGAACGTAACGAATACTTGAATTATATGTTACCCGTTATGCATGAGAATGACCCGATCATCATTATGACCCATGGGCTGTTTTAGCTTATGATTTGGGTCATTTGGATAGAAGCCTTGGGCTTGGGTGATCCAAACCGATTGGGTGCAGGAATTAGAGTGGGTTTGGGTTTGTTTGTGACTGGTTGAACAAGCTAGGGATCTCTCTAGGGTTTTGACTTGTGCACTATATAAACTCCCTTCCACCTCTTCCATTCTCACGCATACATACTTTATCTATCCCTAAAACTGAAAACATCTTCTTGCTTCTCCTGCTCTTGGTCGTTAGCTTCTTAATAACGATTAAGGGTTTTGAGTTTTGGCTTAATTCTAAACTTGTAATCTTGACAAGTGTTTAGACAAAAGTGTTAACTTCTGGTTGTTTGTTTCCTGGTCGACACAAACAGCAGCTACAGGGATCAAAGCTGCTCCTGCTCGTTTGCTTTGGTTCTTGGATAGAAGGTGGTAGTATTATAGGGTAGTACTAAAAAGCTGTTTTCCAGTTATTGGGTATTTTGGACAGAAGGAGACAAGTTCTTTTGCTTTTCTGTAAGTGGAAGTCAAGTGGGTTCCATTCAAGTATTAAGCTATTAATTTAGTTTTATATATTACGTTCTTGACTAGCTATATCGAACGTATTCGTGAATCGGGTTTGTGTGTGATACTCTTCGAGGTGTTTACTTTAGACACTTAAAGGTTTCGTAAGGTTTCTTGTTCCGTTACTAGTGTTCAATTGCCAAGCAATGTTAGCCTTCTTTATTCCCTTTTAATTATTTAATATTGTATTAATTATGTGTTTATTAATTACGTGTTAACATAATTGTATTAACTAGATCCATTATCCGTTGCGTACTTGTAGAGGTTACTGGTTAACTAGATCTAAAATCCCAATACGTTATACCCACCCCTACCTCCTTCCAACAAAAGTAATGTCATAGATAAAAGTGATGTCATGAATTCATACATAACACAATAAAACACAAATATAACTGGAAAAACAAAAAGAAAAACTCACTGTGTGGGTTCATGGGTGCGGCAAGAGCTCTAATGTGATTGTGTCACCATGGAGTGGGCCGGTGCCATGACACAAAAGTCAACAGTCATCGTACCAAATGCTCTAAGTTGTTTTAAATTGTTTGTGTTGATGCATAATCTGGCGCGGACTAGATTCGACGACTCTCTCTGGGCCGTTAGTCGTCTTTTCGAGCCCTAAGTAGACCTGTCAACAAAGAGAACCCGTTAGGAGTGGACCCGAGGCCGTAGCCCCGGGGTCCACCTCTGACGATCAAGTTAGTATGCGATGTAGCATATATAAAAGTTAGGGTTAGAGATAACCTGTCATGTATTTATAGGGGATGGATTATGATTTAGGCATAGAGTGACCGCATATGCCGGGCCTGACCCATTCCTGGCCCAGTCCAGACCATACGTCCACAAGCCCCCCAAGTTTAGTATGAGATAGCGCATGGATATGTTATGCTAAACTTAAGTTCTGTTCATGGCCGCGTAGGTGAAAGTGGATCCCGCATGCTGCATCCTGGATAAGCGCGTACCTTTTGTACCACTAGTGACGCAGCATGGTGCGACAGAAGACGTGCTTCTGTAGCAGAAGTGTGCGCTGTGCGCGACAATGAGGTGCGACAGAAGACTTGCTTCTGTAGCAGATGTGCGCGCTGTGCGCGACAAAGAGGTGCGACAGAAGACGTGCTTCTGTAGCAGAAGTGCTCGCTGTGCGCGACAAAGAAGTGCGACAGAAGACGTGCTTCTGTAGCAGAAGTGCGCGCTGTGCGCGACAAAGAAGTGCGACAGAAGACGTGCTTCTGTAGCAGAAGTGCGTGCTGTGCGCGACAAAGAAGTGCAACAGAAGACGTGCTTCTGCGCACATTACATCCGTCTTTACAACCGACAGAGGACGTCTCCCCTGCGGCAAGATGGTGCGAATATTTAAATCCGTCTTTGAACCGGGCTTGCAATACCTCTTACATACGATTTGCTTCCAAATATACCTGCGTGACGCGTACGGAAACAGTGGTAGTATATACCCTGGTAGCCCCCCAAGTTTGATGGTGCTACTCGTGTAGGAGCATTAAACTTATTTAATCTGCGAAAAACACTGAATGCAAATATTAAAAGTATATGCCGCGAATCGCAGCATATAAAACCTAATGAAGTGAAACAATAAACAACACATAGCATGAATAATATATTGCGCATAGCATAAATAATATTTAGCACATAAGAAAAGTGGCAGTGCGCACCCGTCGTGGGATGCGTACCGACGAAATAATTAATTGTATTTTTTTTAATGTATAAAATAAAAACTCGGATGGATGTACCGTGACCGCGACTAATAGACGCAGATGGATTTATCGTAACCGCATAGACTCGAACGTTTGTGGATGATCGCAGATGTTTATACCACGGCCTTTGGTCCAGTGCGCTCATGGCGATTGACTAGCATCGTGGTGTTCGCGCGTACCCGTTCGCTGCGAAGATATCTGAACACACGGCCTAATGCGGGTAGATTTATCGCGACTGCGTTGTTCGAGCGCGAACAGGCGTACCAACCGTAAAAACAGTATCTGCGCGAATTAATTCGCGGCTAAAAGATAAAATAGCTCCGATCGTGCGGATATTTTCTTAGGTCCAATCGTGCGGACTAAAAGATAAAATAGGTCCGATCGTGCGGACGTTTCTTTTCTTGTATCTTATGTAAAAAAATATCATGATTCTTAATAGGTAGTTTGTTCATAAAGTCAGTTATAAAGAACATCAAAATTCAAAGATAGCATCAGTTAAAAATATAATAATGATGTTATACTTATGTTCTCAAAACTACCTGCATAATATGCATACGTATATTTATCTTGAATTAATGAACTAACTTGTCCCACGGATGGTGCCAACTTGTTGATTCATAATCAGGCGTGGACTAGATTCGACGACTCTCTCTGGGCCGTTAGTCGTCTTTTCGAGCCCTAAGTAGACTTGTCAACAAAGAGAACCCGTTAGGAGTGGACCCGAGGCCGTAGCCCCGGGGTCCACCTCCGACGGTTAAGTTAGTATGCGATGTAGCATATATCAAAGTTAGGGTTAGAGATAACCTGTCATGTATTTATAGGGGATGGATTAGGGTTTAGGCATAGAGTGGGCCGCATCTGCCGGGTGTAACCCATTCCTGGCCCAGTCCAGACCATACGTCCATAGTTTGTCTATTTTTACTTTTTATAATTTAATCAGAAAAGACATTAGCGAGTAGAAATAATATTAATCGCTAGCAATTTTTTTCATATCTTGAGAATCAAATATCAAGTATGTCACTTTCATAGTTATAGCAAGTTACTTATAAATTAATAATTTCATAAATAAATAAAGAAAAAAATCACAAGAAAGAGCTGAGTATGAAATAGTGCCTTTGACTATAAACTTGTCAGCATAAACGCTTCTTTATTTGTAAAATGTCTAAAGTCTAAATAAAGTACATTTTAAAGCTTGTTTTCAAATCAATACCTTTACTTCTCTATGAAGATAACAAGCGGCAGTAAATCTACTTGAATGTTGTTCATGGTGGTGTCATTTTGAGTTACACAATCTTTAGTTCTTTCTAAGCTAGAAGTTAAGCTCTTGAAAGTCTAAATTCCTCTCGACTTGTGAATTGTGAGAATCTTGTATTACAAAAGCAATAAAAATAAATGATCAATCTTTCTTAATTAGCATTCCTTCATAATCATCACACCTTTTCCGCCACTAGTGGTTTAGAAATAAGTGATATTATTAGTTCTAACATAATACAAAAAGATGATAGTAAATTTCAGCTGAGTAGTGTGTGGTATATAATACAAAATACTCGTTGAATGTGAGAAAAAAATTAGAATTGGTATTAAATTGATTAGCTCACAGTGTGTAGTATATAATACAAAATAATATGAGGAAAAAAAATTAGAATTGGTATTAAATTAAGTAGCTTGCAAATTGTTTTGTGGTTATATACATATAACCACTTACAACCCATAAACTAATCAACATAATACAAAACAATTTACAAATTGTTTACCACCGCAATATATAAACAACAATAAGTTTTTCTCCTTATCGATGTGGGATTTAAAACCAAATACGGAGTAACTATTTACAAAATCTAAACTATCTTACACGATTATATCTTACTCATTTTTCTTGATCATCACATCTTATGCTGTCACTTCTCATCACACTATTCACATTCACTTCAATACAGTTCACACTATTCAAATTGCTTAAACAAGCAGAAACTCTTTTCCACACCCGATGTGGTTTCAAAACTATCTCATACTCTATAGTCTATACTAATTACCTTCTGCAAAATGTACACAGTCTTCACTTCATCAATTCCGCAATCATATCTCATACATTTTTTTGGTAATAATAATCGTTCATAGTCATCGTCTCCAGGGACGGAGCTAGGGGGTCCGTGGGTGCCCGGGACACCTATAGATTTTTTCGATGTAATGTTAATTTTAAGAAAAAATATCGATTTTTCTCAAATACATCTTAAATGACCCTGGTCCATCGAAATGTGTTTTAAGTCTTATTTAGTTAGCATCTTAAACTCTATTATATTACGGTTAAAAAAAATTGTGCACCTATTCATATTTGTTCTTGGCCTGTCCTTGCAAATATCAAGTATGTCATTTTCATTTGCTTGACGCAGAACCATAAACTTAACCCGACCTCCCTTGGAATACCAGGCAGAATCTGCATATCTGCACCATTGTAACATCAAATATAGCGAGTTCTCCAGCAACGAAAACAAGTCATTCCAGATATACTCGACAAGGGACAAATTTAGTCGCACTGTATCTTTCTAAACACATTTAGTCACATTAACTCCGAATGTGCTAATTACAAAGAACTATACACAAGGTGGTTGAGCACTCGTGTGACTCGAAATCATTATGCATAAATGTTTCAAAAGCGCATACAAAATGATCCTATAACTTAAATCTTTGTCCTTTCAACATATAAAGTCCTAACATCTCATTTATTCGCTATCTTATCTTAAAACAACATACAATACCATGTGACAAACACTTCGGGGCTTCATCTAAAGCCCTTGTATGTTGCATAACTCCCCGTGGCTTATGGGGACTCCTTCGAACAGATATCATAAAAAGAAGAAAACAGTTCCTCAAAAAACCTGAATCCAAATATACAAAAAAGCAATAACTCTATGCAGACTCATCGTAGGTTGCATATTGGGAATGAGACGCGGCAAGAAGAGCAGCACCAAGACCTGAACCATCGTTTGATAGCTCGATTATCATGTTCTTTGATGCTTCTTCACCTAATAACTCGTCCATTGCGTTTTGCAAGGCGATGCTGAACTTGGTGTAGTGTTCAAACAGTCCACCGTCCATTGCAATGACAGATTTTTGGTTCTCGTCTCCTTCCTTGACAGTGTCTCGTCCTATCTTTTTGAGGATTCCGAGAATTCCGGCAGCCGAGAGACGAGCCGCACGATTTGCAACGGTGTCACATACCTCCACGATTGTTTTTCTCATCTTTAGAGAAGTGTTGGGAATCTGCATGTAAACCGTACAAGTGATCACATAAAAATTATATATTTACCAAGATTGATAATCAACAAGTGTTACATCACAAAATGTACCTCGAGAATGTCTTTCAACTTGCTTGCAACCACTTTGAGATCCGGAGTCGAGTCATGATGCATTGCAGACATGTCGGGGGTTCTGCATCAATACCAAACAAAACAATGTAAAAATTATAAACTGATCATATATGCAACCGGAAAATTAACCATATAATATTTTGTACCTTAGTATAAATGGCTTTTCAAGTTTTGATGGGACGGTATCGCCAAAAAATTCTGCTTCTACCGCCATCTTTAATAAGACTCGCCTCACGATTTCCCCCAAATACATTCCGGAAATTATCTTCTCGAAAATCTGTTTGAAGAATTACAATATTAGTAAGATTAATCAATCTTTATTAAACGAAATTACTCTGTAAATAAAAACAATAATCTTCTTCTGTTAAATGATAGTAATAAGCTAGCTATCCTTTTCATTTGAACTTTTTATAAAACAAACAATTTTCACAAACAAACAAACAACTTTTGGCTCACAATTTTGTATTATTCCAATAGGAATCACACCTCACTAAAGCGTGACAACGATGTTTATTACAAAACGATAAACATATACGGGTCATAAGTGGACCCACAAAATGAGGAACAGCCGAACAACAGATACTAAGATGGAATATACAAAATATGTACCTGCTCTCCGGGGTTCAAGCTCTCAGCATCAAGGCTTTCATCATACTCGGTTAGAGGAAGATGTGATGATCGAAAGTTACCCCATTCCATGTTTATAACCTTCACATATAAACAAGAGAACAAGTTAATGCAAAAAAACAGCTAATTAGTGTGTCAAATGTGATTACTAAATACCTCTTTTTCAACTTGTTCGATAAATAATTAATGTCCAATATGTTAACAAACATCATATTATTTCAAAAACAGAACTTTGGTTTTTTAAATACAACGATTTAGAAGGTTTATGCACAAATATATATCTGAGTGACTTTCGACCAATTTGAGCTTGTGTTTTAAGCTATTAATCTCATTTAGCCCATTAAAGATTATGAAAAAAAGAATATGCAAGTCACTAACCATCTCTCCGGATTTTGGAAGCAGGCCCTGCCATTTGGGGATTGCATTTGCACGCTCCACATATGCTGCATTAGTTCCGGTACCTAATATCACGGCTGCAATTACATCCTTATTACTGTATTTGCCTCCTGCTAAAGTTCCGACTGTATCGTTCACCTGCATTTTCAATCACAATATTCCCAAATAATTATGATTCTGCTCGATTTGACCGTAAAGTAAACACACACTACATTTTTAACTACTGAGTATATCTGAAGGTAAACTTAATAAGCGGAAAGAGTTACCAAAGCTGAAACACGCATATCAAGGCCAGCCCTTTCCATTGCTTTAACCAGCTCTTCTACAATGTCCTGACCAACCTGTTATACAGAAAACCAATGAAACTTGTAAACAGAAAAACTTGGTTTTGACTGTCGTAAAATGTCTAATATACCCTTACAAATGACTGCAATGAATAATTAGTGGCCAAATGAGGCTAGCCTTCCTCACTTTCGTCTATGAAATATTTGTTTTTGTCTTTATTATCACGCCTATTATATGGTTTTTAGTTCTACCATAAATATAAACAGTGCAAAAGAACATAGGTAATCAGTAATCAAGACTCACAGCATCTTCGATGTTGAAGCCTTTAGTCCATCTAACAAGAGTCCCTCCTGCAATTGATGATTGCTTGACGGGAAATGAGAAGGTAAACCCAAGTTCACGTTGTCTGCCAGGTGGAATTTGCATATCTCTCGGTAGCAACAAATTTTGCAAGTTCTCCAGCAATAAAATCAAATAGCTCCTAAAAAACCAAAAATATGAAATTAATCTTTAAACTAGTGTTGCAAGGTTTGCTTGTTATAAGAAAAAAGTGATCAAGAATACTCACCGCACATTTCCCGATCATGAGATTTGGAGGAATAGAAACCTCCTTAAATTCTTTCTTCACATTGTTAACATCACCCAACTTCACACGAAGAACACGGAAGTTTGTACCGCCAAGGTCAAGAGCATAAAAGATACCCGACTCGTCCCTATACGAAGAGAAATGGAGTCAACAACATTTCTTAGAAATTATTAAGGCATAATTTCATATATATCCTTCCCTGGATTAATAATTACATGTATATCCTTTGTACCAGTTTTTGATGCATAAAATACAATGCTTTTAATGCATCAAAAGGATATATATGTAATTTTTGAAATTTACAAGGATATATATGTAAAAGGCCCTTATTTATATGAAAATAAGAATATTGTAATCACTTAGAAAGCGTACATACAAACATCCCTTTAAAATCTACTACACAATTTCAATAGTAGTCACGCATCTAACGCATGACATAGTTGCATCATGTGATGGAACACGTGTTAAAAAGAACCAAGAGGTGTTTGCTACTGAAAACTTGCACTTCTCGATTAACAAAAACAAAACAAAATTATCAACTATCAGAAAGAATCCGCATGAGTTGGCATAGATTGTTATTTATATAACATTCGAACCACTTGTATAGTAACTCGGTGGAATCTTGAAATTACACCCTAGAAGAAAGACTATCCTTATCGTTTCAGTTTCCCTATTCGAACATCAAATATAGCATCGGAAACTAATATTAGTGATGCATCAGAAACAAGATTACATCACATCAACTGTTGACTAACCTAGTAGCTCACACAAAAACATAACTAAACATAATCATAGTTAAAAATCAAGTCTAGAGCTAAAAATATATAAACAAATAAAAATCATCAAACTCCACAAGGGCCCCCTTTTATCTAGTGACCGTATTGATTGATAATGGACTACTTTTTTAGTACTTCAAGATTCCTAGGCATCTATTGAAATATAAACTTGTTCAAACACACCTACTTGTAACTACGACGTAATTTGAATAACTATAACTAAAACAATTAATATGCATTTTACAATAGTTTTAAGGGACATTTGGATGTGCATTCTCAAAATGATTAGAAAACAAGTCGCTTGTGGTTAGGTAATATTTCATTCATCGGAAACTATCCGTTTTCATACACCTATGTCTTACCTAATCATCCAGATTTAGTTCCTTTTACCGAAATTTAAAATCATAACAATAGAGTTCATCTAAACACTAAAGTTGGTTCATAAAAGATCAAATTCTGAATACAATTTATTTTAGACAAACACCAACACACAAAAATCAAAGAAATTTAATCATACTTGATCTCGATACATGGCCTAAAAAAGTTATGAAATCACATACACCTAGAGATAAATTCAATAGTCATATCTTAGGGGGTGTCTGGATTAGCTTATTTTTCCGGGCTTATGGCCTTATTTAATTTCGAAACAGCTCATAAGCTCACTGACTTACATAAGCCACAAGCTCAAGTTGATAAGCTATGGGTGTTTGCTTAAGCTTATATAGCGGGCTTATAGCTTATGTGGTTTTTGGCTTATATTTCATAAGCTCACTTTTGTGGCTTATTATGACATGATAAGCTTATATAGGCCGAAAAGTGTCGAAATAATCCATGAAAATGAGCTTGTGAAACATAAGCCGAAAACCAAATAAGTCATAAGCCCGCTATATAAGCATAAACAAACACCCATTATAAGAAAAGGAAAAAAAGTGGGCTTTTGAGATTTTTCAAAATCAAATAAACCCATAAGCCTAAAAAATAAGCTAATCCAAATCCAAATCCAAATCCAAATCCAACACCTTAACATTTCATAACACAAACTAGAAATCACAAAAATCCCAAAAATCCAAAAAGTCAACTACTTTTAACTTACTAATAATCCAAATCAGATCATAAAACTTTAACATCAAATAAACAAAAATAAAAAGTTAAAAAAATAAAAAATTAATTTTATATTTTCATACCCAGTAGGAAGATTATCAACATAGCTAATCAACATCTTAAGCTTACTCCCACCATCAGAAGCCAAACCAGCATGCATCTCCACAGTCATAGCATCAGCCACTTGTCTCAGCTTACTCACAGGAGTAGCACACTTCTCCTCAAACTCCCTCAATATCTCCATACTTTTAGCCCACTTTCCACTACTCTTCATCCGATGCCTCACCACCAACACCACCGCCGCCGACACCGCGGCGGCGCACACCACCGTAGCCGCCACTGTCACTTTGCCCATTTTTTTCCAAATCTCACAAATGGATCGATGAAAAGATGTAGTTTTTTGCTAAGAAAATACCCTTTTGGCTTAATTGAAGATTTAAGGTGAAAGATTTCAGCTTTATAAAGGTTTTGATATATGGGTCAGATTTGGGGTTTGCAAAAATGGGTCTATAAAAAGATGAGATTTTTGGTTAAGAAAATACCCTCTTGGCTGAATTGAAGATTTGAGGTGAAAGATTTGAGCTTTATCAAAAAAAATTGGGTGATTTGAAGCAATTGGGGATGAAAAAGACAATAAATATTTTCAAGGAAAGAGACAAAATGGGATTAAATAAATATATTTTTGGTTCCTTATCTTTTACTGTAGTTCCTAATTTCAAGGTGTTTTCTGTTTATCTACTGGTCAAAAATTTATGTCTTTTATAAAAATAAAAAGATGGTAAATATTTTTTATTTACTTGGATATGTCAGGTAAAACTTAAAATGGGGATAATTTGATATATTCATTTCAAAAAAGTGTAAAATAAAATTTTGGTTAACTTTTTTTTATGAATTTAAGAGTTATCGTGTTTCATGATACTAAAATATTGTATCTTAACTTTTTTTAAATATGTTTTCTTTTAAAAATAACGGTTTAAGATATAGATATTTGAAATAAATCAAAAGTTATTGATAATTTGATATATCCATTTCAAAAATGTAAAAGTTTGGTTAATTTTTTATTTTTATTTTTTTGAGTTTAGAGTTATCATGTTTCAAGATATTAAAAATATGGTATCTCAAAATTTATATAATATTTTTTTGTAAAGTAACGGTTTAAGGGGTAGATATTTGAAATAAATCTTGAATTATGGATAATTTGATATATCCAGCTCGAAAAGTGTTAAAAAAACAAAAATAGAATAAATAATAAATAAATAAATTCTAAGTTTTGTAGTTTATCATGTTTAAAAAAAT
Organism: Chrysanthemum makinoi; assembly: GCA_910596185.1. NCBI lineage: Eukaryota > Viridiplantae > Streptophyta > Magnoliopsida > Asterales > Asteraceae > Chrysanthemum > Chrysanthemum makinoi. Next base: position 325,049,352 of record OU343221.1, read on the forward strand.
AAACAAAAATATCGTATCTCAAAAAACAAAAAAATGAAAATATATATTTTGTTTTTAAAAATAACGGTTTATGGAATTGATATGTGAAATAAATCTTAAATTATGGATAATTTGATATATCCATTTCAAAAATAAACCAACTTACCAAGATACTAAAAATAGCCTATTTAGTAGCATAAATAACTCAACAAAATCGTTTTATTATGAAATAAGTGCTAATCCATTTATTAGAGGATAACATTGTCGGATAAGATAATTTTCGGTTACAACTTTTATTATGAACGAATTTAAATCCATTTCAATCACAAATTTATATACTTTTCAGTTACGAATAAATTCTGTAATTGGAAAAGATTCTAAATTCGTTTCGTATAGTTGTAAACTACGTATTATTTAAGAAAGATATATTAGATCTTATTATTATTTAACAAATATTTTCTGTTTGCCCCTTTCCATTTTCATGTGCTCAAACGACATGTTTTTTGTGAACTTGTTTTTTAAAGCAAAAAGTGTTGGAAATGAATTTGTTTGTGGGTGATCAAGTTTGATTATGTATTTTTGATATTCTAATCAAACTATTTTCTTAAATTAGATAAATGATTTATTCCGAACACATTAATCATTTGACTCGTTACCCTCAATAAGTTTTTAAAACACAATCACACAGACTCGAAATATGTCAACTCTCTCTGAAAATGATATAGTCATCACAAAACTCAAAGCTTGATCACTAGTATAATATTATTTGAGTGATGTCATGCATGTAGAAAGGTTTTTCAGTTCGGTTTGTGTCATGTTATTTCATTATGTCAACGCCGATTAATAGTAAAGTTTTATTGATGTCAACGCGAAAGAGTAATTGCGACGTCATTTCTTATCACATCCCCGTCGTCGACTCTGAGTCCCCTCCATCATCATTATATTCCCATTCCCCGCCCTAATAGAAGTGGTATAATTTGTATAGTAAAATGGAAATGAAAGAGAAAGTGTTGACAAATGCAATGAAAAATTATAAGATGGTACAAATTCGATTTTTCTAAAATTCAATTGTAATTTAGGTTAGCCACGTTTCTAATTTCGTTTAAATGTTCTAACAAATATTTAATTTAAAAGTTTTTTGATTTGCGGGGAAAAAAAAGATTCATAAAATTTTTAATTTCTAATAACTAAACACAACTTCAATACTTTCATCTATTTTTCGTGTGCAAACTCGTAATATTAAAAGAGATAATTCTCAAAAGGGGATGAAATGTAAGGAAAAATTCACCATTTAGTACAAACTTAACACTTCTTTCTAAAATGGTTATGTGCGACCGTGCTACTGAGCTACTTCTAATGTGCTACTTCACTAAATGTGCGACACATGTACAATGGTAGGTGAGTGTATTCTCATATATTCTTTTTTTTCTTATTATTAAATGTGTTAAAAAGACCATAATACCCCATGTTTTATATAAAATAACCATCACTACATATCCACCATCACCACCTGACAATCACCACCACAGATCGGCAACACCATCACCACTGCAGACCAACACCGCCATCACCACCTGATCAACACAACACAGATCCACCATCACCACCATGATTTATCCACCAATTACATATCTCAACTTCATATTCACAAAAAAAATGTTCTTAAGAACACTTTCGAAAAAAAAATACTACTTGCAAGCCAAGCAATCTTGAATCTAAAAAAAGTTGGCTTCTAAAGATAATCATTTATGACACATACAGATATATTTTTTTCTTACTCTTCACAAAAGCATACAAGTAATCAAAAAATTTATAATATACTTTATTGTTTATGAAACAAATATATTGATGTATCCCCCTGTTGAGACAGAAATGTACCCCAAACGACCACTATCATTGTCACAAATAAAAAAAACTCTTTTCACCTTTATTGCCTTACTCGACGTGATTGGTATAAAATCATGGTAGTGATGGTGGATCTGTGTTTGTGTTGATCAGGTGGTGTTGGTCTGCAGTGGTGATGGTGTTGTCGATTTGTGGTGGTGTTGATTTGGTGGTGATAGTGGTGTTTTAAAAGATGGTGGATTTGTGTTTGTGATGGTGAATATGTGGTGACGGGTATTTTATATAAAATATGGGGTATTATAGTCTTTTAACACATTTAATAATAAGACAAGAAAAGAATATATGGGAATAGACCAACCTACCACTGTACATGTGTCACACATTTATTAGAGTAGCACATTAGAGGTAATACAGTAGCACGTTAGCACGGTCGCACGTGACCATTTTAAGAAAGATGTTAAGTTTGTATTAAATAGTGAACTTTTGCCTACCTTTTGTCATCTTTTGAGAATTATCTCTATTAAAAGGATCTAAGATCCGATCATTGTTGCATGCAAAATAATAATAATAATAAATAGAAATAGGAATTGATATGTACACATAACATTTTTTATTCATACACATAAAATTATTGTTTATTGACTATGATACCCTTATGTAGTTTTAACTCTCTTTACTCTACCCTAATTTGACATATCGTTTTTCTCTTAACGCCGTTACCGATCATTCAACCTTCGCTCATAATCCATCACAGGTATGTATTCATTTGACTTGTTTATCTCTTTAATTGTTAGACATTGATGATTTTTGTCTTGATCTTCGTGTATAATAAGTTTGATGTTTGCCATGAAATTAATTGTCATGCATAATTAACAATTTCTACATATATGCACCCTATTCAACTACACGAATATGATAAAAGTAAAATACTTATGAATTTATAATTGACTTATGAGCAAACTCATGCATAGCAACATATATTTCAGGAAACGAATGAACTTATGTCAAGTTCGATAACTCAAAATGAAGAATTTTATCTTGGTAGTTCTATATTCGAATCATGCGATGACTTGCTACAAAGCGTCCGAGCCTTTTATTACACTAAAGGATATGGACTATCTATTCGCGATTCAAAAAAAGAGGAGTATGTTGCTTTGCAGTGTGACCGAAGTGGTGCTTATCGAGATGTACGCTCTATTGGAGAAAAACGAAAAAGAAGCACAACATCTCGTTTGATTGAATGCTCCTTCCACATTGTAGGTAAAAAAAGAACTGATGGTACTTGGGCTTTTAAAATACACAACTTGGCACATAACCACGAGCCATCTACAGACATGTCTGGGCATCCATCATTCCGTCGATTACCGCAAGAGGATGTACAAACGGTTAAAATATGACCCTTTCTGGAATACCTCCAAGACAAATTATTTCATCTTTACGTCAAACAAACCCAAATCTTCCCATAAACTCTAGAACTATATACAACTTGAAGGCAAAACTTCGTAAAAATGATTTAGGAAATCGGTCATTAGTTGGTGCCTTATTAGAGGAACTTGAAAAGGGTGGGTTTTCACATGATGTTGATCATGATTCAAAAGGGCATATAACACGTTTGTTCATTATACACCCATTATCACTTAAATTGGCTAGAATCTTCAGTAACGTCTTTGTGATGGATTGCACATACAAAACCAATAAATATAAGATGCCTCTTCTTGATATTATTGGGGTTTCATGCTTTAATACGTCATTTTACTCTGGGTTTGTTTTTTTGAAAAAAGAAGACAAAGATAGTTATGTTTGGGCTTTGACGGTGTTTAAGAAGTTTCTTGGGCATACTGATCAACCCGCTGTGATTATGTCTGATAGGGAATTGGCACTTATGAATGGCATAGATGATGTATTTCCATCCACAACAAGTCTTTTGTGTGTTTGGCATATCCAAAAGAATGTGTTTTCAAATTGCAAGAAAGATTTTGAAAATGCTGAAGAGTTTAATACATTTATGTCAAGGTGGAATATAGTGGTATACTCAACAACAGAGTCACTCTTTGAAGAAAACTGGGGTGAATTTGAGTTGTATTATAAAGATAAGAAACATTCAGTTGAGTACATAAAGACTAGTTGGTTGCCCTGGAAAAAAAAGTTTGTAAGTGCATGGACCGAAAAGCACTTGCATTTTGGTAACCGTGCGTCCTCAAGAGCCGAAGGTGCACATGCCAAACTCAAAAAATATTTACAAGTTTCTACAGGTGATTTTCAAGAAGTGAAAAAAAAAGATTTCTCTTGCAGTTGTGCATGAATTCAACGAGGTTAAAGTGAAACTCGCAAGTGAAAGAATTCAAATACCTCATGACTGCAATATGCCTTTATTTAGAGAGCTTTTGTCACATGTATCTTTGTTTGCATTAAAGGAGATCTATAAGCAGTATACAAAGAACAAGGATGGTAATGTTTTCAAAAATCATAGTTTTGCATAGTTATTATTGTTTTAAACTTCACTTTTGGATTTAATTTATTTATTTTGTAGGTACGGTAACTATGTGCACTGGTGACATCAAAAGACACATCTTTTCACATTTAATCAAAGGTATTTGGCCATCAATGTATATATATATATATATTGAGTAAAAAAAAAAAAAAAAAAAATTCTCATTCGCTCTAGAGTCTTTGGTAGTAAATTGACTGAATCTCAAATGGCTATAAGTTTGATACCTAAGCTTTATCCTTGTCCTAGCCCTTGTCCCTGATTGACCAAAACCATTAACCCGAATTTAGAAGCTTCAAATACACGCCCATCCAGCAACTCGAGATTTTATATCACACGACCTAGGAGTTCTTTTGCTAATTTTCTCTCTTAGTGATATATTTGATAGATGAAATTATTGCCATTACGACTATACGAGTCATTTTTTTCTTGTTATTGTTTGTTTTCAATTTTGCAAAACTTTAAACCAAAATTGATTTTCAATGTATCCTAACAAAATATTATAATAGAGTTTACAGGAGGTGCAAGAGAGCTTGGTGTGGAAGGATTTTTGGTCCGCCATTCACACCAAAAACGTGTCATTCGTCCGCCATAGTGCACCGGCTCTCAAGGCATTCGTTCGCCGTTTGGTTTTTAGCCATCCACCCCATACAAGCTTTCTTTTCTTTTTTGTGAATGTGTATTTTTTGTGAGGTATTATGGGATTCAATAAATGTTAATGGTTTTTTTGTTGGGGAAGGGGTTTTAATCAAGTTTTTTAAGATCGAGTTCCTACCTATGATTATTTTTGTCTTTGTAAGATCGTGTACTATAATTTCATTTTTATAATGATTCTTTGTAATAGTACTCAAATCTACAAATTATTATATATTATAAACACGAAATTATATAAATGTTTCATTGAATTTTTGTCAAAAATTATGAATATGTAATGTTTACGATGAATCACTTGTTGTTTTTTAAAGGGTGAAAGCTAAAGATACGCAACATAGTTTTTCAAAACAGACGATGTACGCAATGAACTTTGAAAATTACCATTGTACGCAAAATACTTTCAAATTTGGTACGATGTACGTAATATGACCAGGAACTAGTAGGTTACCAGGTCACAAAGTTTGAAAATTGGCATAAATGGTCCCTGTGGCTTGCGTTGACTTTCACCGGTCATCCCTTAACTTTTTTTTTCAGTTAAAAAAGTTACAGTAATGTTTCTTATGGTTATTGACTTTCAGATTTAGTCCGTTTTTATACTTTTTCACCCGTTCTCTTACGTTTTTATCCATTTTTGTCCGTTTTTTTTACGTTTTGTCCGTTTTTCTTACGTTTTTATCGGTTTCATCCGTTTTTGTCCATTTTTCGTACATTTTTTAAATTTTTGCCCGTTTTTATCCATTTTTCTTACGTTTTGTCTATTTTTATTCGTTTTTGCCTGTTTTCATCCGTTTTTGTCCCTTTTTTTTTACATTCTTGTTTGTTTTTCTTACATTTTGTCTGTTTTCTTACATTTTGTTTGTTTTTGTACTATTTCAACATATTAAAACTTTTGAAAAAAAAATTCAAAAAGAAAAAAATTTTGAAAAAATTTGAAAAAAAAATTTGGAATTTTTTTGCAAATTTGAAAAAAAAAATTCCAAAAAAATTTTGAAAAAAAAGATTGGAAAAAAAATTTTCCGAAAAAAAATTCCAAATTTTTTTCATACAAAATGTAAGAAAAACAGGCAAAAATGGTAAAAAAAATTGAACAAAAACGGATGAAAACGGGCAAAAACGAATAAAAATAGACAAAACGTAAGAAAAATTGATAAAAACGGATAATAATCTAAAAAAATGGTAAGAAAAACGGGTGAAAACCGATAAAAACGTAAGAAAAACGGACAAAGCGTAAGAAAAACGGATAAAAACGTAAGAGAACGGGTAAAAAAATATAAAAACGGAATACATCTGAAAGTCAATAACCATAAGGACCATTACTCTAACTTTTTTAACTGAAAAAAAAGTTAAGGGATGACCGGTGAAAGTCAATGCAAGCCACAAAGACCATTTCTGCCAATTTTCAAACTTTGTGACCTGGGAACTTACCAGTTCCCCGTCATATTACGTACATCGTTCCAAATTTGAAAGTATTTTGAGTACAATGGTAATTTTCAAAGTTCATTGCGTACATCGTCTGTTTTGAAAAACTATGTTGCGTATCTTTAGCTTTCACCCTTTTTTAAATTATATAAAAAGTTAAACCATAATTTGTAGTTTTTTAGTTTGCGGTTCGAGAAAAGTAAGATCGAATCGTAGTACATCTTAAGATCCTATGGTCAAGATCGGGATTCTATAAGATCTTAAGTTTGTTAAGATCCTACGTAAGATCCGGATTGTTTTTGCTTTGTAGAATCGTCAAATAGTAAGATTTTAAGATCATGATCGGGATCTTAACAACTATGATTTTAATGGTTGATGTTTTATTGGAAGTTGCAAACGAATAACATGTTATTCGTCTTACCCGAACCTTGCACTCTAATACATTAGATATTGATAACGAAATCAAATTCAATATTAACAAAATTTTGATGTCACTTTAATTTAGTTTATCATATTCATAAAGATAAAGTCAAATAAAAGTAGAGTTAGTGTTTGAATAAACGAAGGGTTGCAAAACAAAGTTGATCTACGCATTTCTCCCGCACATTACGACCGTGTCCCATTCCATGCATTATACTTATACATTGGGGATATGAAATATTAAATGAAATTTCGGAAAAATTATCCAACATAAATGATATAATGAAAATTGTAAGAGGGAATAACCTAAACAGAGTCTTAAGAGTTACATTTAAGAAACACAAACATATATAACTTTTGACACATAGAGTAGGTTAAAAGAAATTAAATTCAGAAGTGAACAATTATTATTAAAGGTCAAAGAAGTTAATACATGTCTCAATACTTTTCTTTATTTAAAAATGAATTCGATTTGTCATTTTTTCTTTGTTAGGCGTTCAAGTTTTAATTTTTCTATTGTGTCGTTGACGAATTAATCTTTTTGTGTGCATTGTTACGGTTTATGTTTGATGTGATATTGGTTAAGAGTATGTTTGGCACGGAGCGGTGTGAAGCTTTTTGGAGCGATGAGCGGTGAGCAATGAGCATTTTAATTTTTATTAGTCGTTTGGTAAAGGAGCGGTGAGCTTTCCTAATTTTTAAGAATGCTCAATTTTTCAATGCTTCTTTAAGAAGCTGTGGCGGTGGCAAGTGATGCACAGCTATACAGCTCACATACGCTTCACTACTACACACACTACTTTTGCCAAACACACCCTAAGTATAAGTCAAAGTTTCTTTGTATTAAAATACTATCATGCCTTACAAGAAATGTTAGGGTTTAAATCTTACTATCTATACTATATAAAATGGAAAAATGGTCAAAGTGAAAAATGTTGAAAGTTGAATGTTGAAAACATGGTCAATGGAGAGAAAAATAAATAATATAATTAATACTCTTATTAAAACACCCCATTACTTAAAAGTACAATAATTTATTCACATTGTACACCCAATTAAAAGCACATCTACCAAATTAAAAACAACCAATTCAAAACCGATATCGGGTTGACCCGTTGAAACCGATACCGGGTTGACCTGTTGAAACCGATCGGGTTGACCGGGACGCTTCAAACCCGTGGTGACCGGTTTAATTTGACATTTTTCGACCGACCTATCGGTTTGACTCGGTTTAAATCGACCTGTTTTTTATCGGAACGGTTCAACCAGTTGAACCACCCGGGTGAAATCGGGTTTCAAATTTGACAAAATTATATGAGAAATGATGAAGTAGTTGTGGAACCCGTGACAATATTTTTGAAAGGAGAAACCAAGTAATTGTAGTTTTGGTTTATTTTCTTTATGACACGTGTAATTTGTCATTTGTATAATGTTATTTTAAAAAATGTTGCTCTTGCACCATTTAAGGGACTCGCATATATGAATCGTCGTTTAAAAGTTAATATATATTGTATAGCCCTTTGTCCAGTGTATCAATAATGTTATGTAAGTTTATTAAAATCACAAAAATAAATAGTATTGTTATCTTTAGCGATAATTATTTGTACCTCAAACAAATAGCTTTGAACAATGCATAAATATCTATACAAATTGATAGTACAAAATAATCTTATATGGTGATATCCAATTTGCAAAGTTACAATTTTAAAAGCCACACACCAAATGATAAACGTTACACATATAAAAAAATAGTTATCACTGCCTAAATAACTGACAAAACAAGAAAAAGTGGTCACACATGTTGGCTATACCTCTAAACTACAATATAATATTGTTAACTACATAATACCATTGCTTTTTGTAATGCTTGAATCTATTATTACTAAAAATCTTAATAACTTAAAACAATCCTATTAGAAAATATACTCACACACTTAGATCGACTCCACATAATTTTTTAAAAACCTATATATTTATCTTTGCTATGCAACCACGCATCAGAATTTTAGTTATTCGAAAACGATTCTCTAATGTTACAAATACAGCTTGTTGAAAGAAACTTATGGGTCATCGGAACTTTGCAGAAAACTAGACATCGCTGCCGTTAGGCGCGGGTACTCGTCTAGTATACATTTAAGTCAGAACCTATTGCAAAATAGCTCGATTAAATTGTATACATTTAAATTAAAAAAATTTCTGCAAAAGTTGAACCAGAAAAAAATCTCAACCGTTTTAAGTCACAAAAGTTAAAACATATCTTAACCGCACAAACCTTTGAGTAGGAATCTCTTGAATCACATTTTACATAAAGACAAATAAAGATTCAAATTTGTTTGTTATAAAAGCACAAACAATACATTCACTTTGTGATTTCCATCACACTATCAAATTGAGTAAATCCACCTTTATTTTCTTTAGCTTTTGTAAAGTTTTACCATTTGATAATGAGAACAAATCATGGCCAAATCTACCAAACAAAATTGTGTTTTAGTTAGGCATAAAGGTATGATTAGCTTTACATTATGGACTTAAATGTTGACGTATTAAAAGAAGTCACACTTACAAAGTAAACTTAATCCAATCACAAATGTCATTTTTTGACCACTTAAGCTATTCGAGTTAAACTATGACTTGGCTCAACAATTAAACAAAGCAAATTCATCATGCTCAATCACATCCAATAAGTAAATGCCTTTTCATTGACATTTAAAATCAGGGTAATCTTTTACTATTTTTATTTTTTCATTCAAAATGCATTTTGACTTGTTATATATAACTTGACACCATGTCTCCATTTCGCACCTCCGGTCAATGTAGGCAAAACATGCCACAACTTGCGTGATTTGGAGATCCGCTTTTTAAAAGATCAAACGGTTTGTTGTTTACAGGTACTTATTTGATTAAAGATCTCTGCCTACTCAGGTCTTGTATGCATATGCAGGAAGGGGTGCTCCTTGATGTGTGTAATGATTATGTTTGATTACGAGAAGGGATTCCTAGTCAAGTCGTTTTTTTTTTTTTTGGGAGGGACTAGGTTCGTGTGGACACACTTGCGCTTGCGCTTTCACTTTCCAAAATAAATCAAATGATTTAACATGTGAGGTGAGGTTAACTGAGATAACAAATTCTTTAAAAATATATATGGACAAATATTGATCATTTACAAATTTCAAAAAACAATATAACTCACTTTTCAACTTTTTTCCAAATACAATATATTGCAGAAAGGAGAAAAAAAATACCATCGTAACAAGATTTTTCTTATCTCTTAGTAGACAATCAAATGTATTTTATAAAATAACATGTTATTTTTTGTTTTTAAAATCATGTGTATCACACAAACCAAATGTGCTTTCTAAAATAATCAATAAACATGATTTTACAATTATATGATTCGTTTTTGCGTAAAGATTAACGGTTTGTAAAATATATATATTTTTTAAAATAATTAAATCACTTTTTTGAGGTCGGTGAATCCATAAATGCTATGTTAAAAAAAAAATAAAAAAATCCATAAATGCGAGATATACCTATGTCGTACATTCGACTTAAAAAAGAAAATTAACTTCGTGCAGATCATACATTATTTGTGACGTCATAAAAAGATATTTAATTAGTTTTTAGAAATGGTCCAATTGTTGAAAATGATGGGCCTCACATTCGGGCTCAGAAGACAGAAGTGTTTATGTGGCACTTAAAATCAGGGATGTTCATGGTTTAGATAATACTCGAATAAACCAAAAACCAAAACTGAATCAATCTGAAAATAACTAAATTAAATTTATAACCGAACCGAATTTATCAATATGAAACTGAACTGAATTAAATATTATATTTTCGGTCTGGTTATAGTTTTGACAGTATAAACCGCATACCAAATTTAAATAAATGTAATATTTTTTTTATATATTTGTATACAAAAATACTAAAACTCTTTCGTACTATAAATATTACTGTACATTTTTTAAACTTGTATTTTTTTTGGCTAAAAATCTGTATAAATAAATGAATAAAAAATTAAAATTTCGCAATTCGTGTTATTCGGTTCGGTTTTCGATTATGGTGGTTTGGTTTTCGGTTCATTTTAATCAATTTAAATTTGGTTCGATTTTCGGTTATACAAAAAAAAAAATTAACCAAATAAACCGAACAACGCGATAACCGAACCGATAAACACCCTTACTTAAAATATTATTGATTGAGATGAGAATAGATATACGAACACGACAGGTGCGGTAAAGTATTGATTGGGAATATTTGGGCCCGATTGACGTGAACATTCACGGTAGCGAAGTGCTAGGGAGAAAAAATTAGAAGTATTCATATATGTGCTTTATTTTGGTAAACATTATCAAAGACTTGTTTGGTAAAGAATGACAAGACATCTTGACATTGGTAGTTCAATACTTAGTTATCACAAATGATTGGGCTATGAGATTTAACTATTTGATATTTATAGTTGTAATGTTAAACGACATTGGAACCGAACCATATATTTTGTTCAAAATATCCGCAGAAAAAGAGTATTTGACTCGTATATACGAGGCATAATATTCATATCTCCTGAATCGTTTTCAGTTATTTCCCTTTAATAGCAATAAAACCAATATCAGTAATTTACGAAGTAATATAGGAAATGATTGTGTTGACCAATAGAATAGGAAGTTGGTTATTTGTACTTATCTATTCTCTTTGTAAAGTTGTATTATAAATAGATCAATATACATCTCACCAATCAAGGTGAATTTTATCAAATCTTTATATGGTATCAGCCTAATACCGGTCTTCTTCATCCTTCACCACCATGGCTGCCGGTGACTCCTCTGATGTCTCTCTATCTCTCAACACTATTCTTCATATGCTCACCATCAAACTCTCTTCTACCAATTATTTACTATGGCGAAATCAAGTTCTTCCTCTTCTAGCATATCAAAAACTTACAGGTTATGTTGATGGATCTATTTCCCCGCCTTCACCCACCATTGTTGCCAATGAGTCCTCCTCTACAAACCCCGCATATGTCACCTGGCACGAGTTTGACCAAAAAGCCCTCATTATTCTTCAATCTTCTCTCTCTGAAGAAGCCATGTCCGAAGTTCTCGGGCTCAAGACTACCCGAGATGTTTGGTGTGCCTTAGAAGCAGCTTACAGTCATGATTCTGTTGAATGTATGAATACTCTTCGTGATTCACTTCGGCAACTCCAGAAGGGCTCTTCTTCTGTTTCAGATTATGGTCGAAAGTTCAAAGCTATTTGTGTCCAACTTGCCGCAATTGGTCACCCCGTTGACGAAACCGACAAAACCCATTGGTTTCTATGTGGCCTTGGTTCCTCGTTCGAGAATTTTTCGACGACACAACGAGCTATTAGACCTCGTACGGCTTTTCGTGATCTTATTTCTCAAGCATAAAGTCATGAGATCTTTCTTAATTCTATTCATGGGTCCACCACACCAACTGTTGCATTCACAGCAAATCAATCTCGCCGCCCCTCCACTGCTACTCGTGGCTCTTTCTCTAATGGTCGTGGTCGCGGTTCATCTCGAGGTAGTTTCTCAAATGGTAGAGGTCGTGGTCGTCGGCTCCCTCACTATCAACTTTGCTGCACGGATGGTCATTATGCAAACAAATGTCCAGACCTTCCTTCTTTTGCTAGTCATGCACCAAGCATTGATGCAAATTTAGCTCAGGCATTTCATGCAAAATGCCATGTTACTGATGATTCTCCGGATTGATATGTTGATTCTGGCGCCACAGCTCATATGACGCCTTGATCCTCCAATCTTGACTCGGCTTCCAATTATTCGGGTACCGATTATGTTTCCTTTGGTAATGGCAATGTTTCAAATATCTCTCGTATTGGTACTTCGTCTATTTCGAAGAATATTGCATTACTAGATGTTCTTGTTGTCCCACATCTAACTAAGAACCTGCTCTCGATTAGCAAACTTACATCAGATAATCCCGTTGACATTTTATTTTCTGAAAATATGTTTGCAGTTCAGGATCGTCAAACAAAGGAAGTGGTAGCACGGGGAAGGCGTGAAGATGGGCTTTATGTTCTCGAGTGGGGTTAGCGGGCTTTCTTAGCAAATCTAAATTCAACACGCTTGAGGGCATCTTATGAATTGTGGCATAATCGCTTGGGGCATGTTTCTTTTGATGTTATTTCATTGCTTAATAAGTTAGGATGTTTATCTGTTACATCTATTTTACCGAATCCACACATTTGTTCTTCTTGTCAACTATCAAAGAGTAAACGTTTATCATTTGAAATTAATCATAAACGTTCTTTGCATGTCTTGGATTTAGTACATTGTGATTTATGGAGACCTGCTCCTATTACTTCAACAGATGGTTTTCGATATTATGTGATTTTTGTTGATGATTTTTCCAGATTCACATGGTTTTATCCGCTTAAAGTAAAGTCTGATTTCTTTGAGGTGCTTACTATATTTTTAAATTTTGTGCAAACTCAATTTTCATGCAAAGTCAAGACATTTCAATCAGATGGAGGCACAAAATTTTTTAATCATCGGGTTCGGTCTTTACTCTTGGAAAATGGCACTCACCATCGTCTATCTTGTCCGCACACTCCTCAACAAAATGGACGTGCCGAGAGAAAGCATCGTCATATTACTGAAACTGGTCTTGCAATGATGTTTAATGGCCATATTCCTGCTTCTTTATGGACTTATGCATTTGGTTCTGCCACCTACATAATCAATCGTTTTCCAACAAAGGTTTTGGATAATAAATCTCCATATGAGTTGCTATATTCTACTGTACAGCATTATGGCAATTTTCGGGTTTTCGAGAGTCTAGTTTTTCCATATCTTCGTAACTATTCAGCACATAAACTTGCTCCTCGTAGTATCTCATGTGTTTTTATTGGATACAGCACCCAACACAAAGGTTATCGTTGCTCAGATCCTTTAACTTGGCGTATATATACTACTCGTCATGCGCAATTTGACGAGTCGACGTTCCCTTTCACTGGTCATGTATCTCAAGCTAATCTTGCCCCTCTCTCTTTTTCCAGCTTTTGTGATGGTGCTCCTGTCCTTATCCCGAAATCTTCCTCAACAATACCATCACCTATGCATGATACGTCTTTATCGCCAATGCCATCGATAACTCCGCCATGCACTCTTTGTAACGATTCTTCGCTTTTGTATGGTTCATCCACTATAGATTCTGGTCCATCTCATCATGAAGTGTCACATAAAGCTCCACCAACACCTACATCACATGTTGTAGCATCCCATACAGCCTCATGCCCGGTTTCTTCTGCACCATCTTCCAGCCATCCAATGGTAACTCGTTCCAAAGCTGGTATTTTTAAACATAAGCATGTTGCTGATCTTTCTCAGTTATTGATGTATGGTCTTCATCATGCACTATTTGTTACTCAAGAACTGAAAGGGTTTAAGTCTGCTTCTAAAAACCCAAAGTGGCTCTCCGCGATGTATGCTGAAATGGACGCCTTACGTAAAAATGATACATGGGAACTTATTCCTCGTCCAAAGAACTCAAATGTAGTTGGCTCGAAATGGGTTTTTCGAACCAAGTTTCTTTCTGATGGGACTGTTGATAAATATAAAGCACGTCTAGTAGCTCAAGGTTTTACTCAAGTTCCCGGTTTAGATTATTCGGCCACTTTTAGCCCGGTAGTAAAATCCTCAATGGTTCGCATTGTTCTATCGATTGTCGTTCTAAATAAATGGCCTCTTCACCAACTCGACGTAAAAAACGCCTTTTTGAATGGCAACCTTACTGATACGGTGTTTATGGAGCAACCTCCTGGTTTTCTTGACCCGCATTTACCGAATCATGTATGTCGACTAAAAAATGCATTGTATGGCCTTAAGCAAGCTCCTTGGGCATGGTTTCAAAGCCTAAGTACCTTTCTTGTTAGCCTTGGTTTTTCCTGTAGTCGAGCCGATACTTCGCTTTTTGTGTTTAAACGTGATTCATGTGTTCTCTATCTTTTAGTATACGTGGATGATATAATTCTTACTGGGAATCACAAGGCAACTATTCGTACTTTTATTTCTCGCCTTAATAGTGAATTTGCAATCACAGACCTTGGACACTTTAGCTATTTCTTGGGTTTAGAGGTTTCCTACACACCAGCTGGTCTTTTCTTGGGTCAATCTAAATACGCCCATGATATACTTGTACGAGCTCAACTACTTGCTGCCAAACCCGTGAGCACTCCTCTTTCTGCCAAGACACATTTTACTACTCAGGGTGTCCCGTTTTCGGATCCAACTTTATATCGATCGCTTGTGGGAGCACTTCAATACCTTACAATCACTCGTCCAGATTTATCCTACGCGGTAAATCAAGTGAGCCAATTTCTTCATGCTCCTACTCAAGATCATTTTCAAGCTGTTAAACGGATCTTGCGGTATGTTAAGGGCACTATCTCGTATGGTCTCTCTTTTCAGCACTCTCCAACACCTTCCATTCTTGGTTATTCCTGTGAAAACGTAGAGGGGGGGGGGGGGTGAATACGTTTCCGTTTCAAACTTAAAACTTTTGTATCAAATATAGTATAAACCATTGCATTTGCTAATCTCGACGCGAGGATGCATTTAACGCATTACGGCATGTAAGGCCAACCCCTTGACATCACATAAGATTCTGCAAGATTAATGGTTCGTTATAAATCAAGTTTCACCATTATTAGTCCGGTTGCTTTTTCTTGATCAAGCGTGTCATAATACGTAAAGTGTTGATTATAGTTTGTGACTATATGAAAGACCAAGTATGTATCACAAACATAGACATCAACCACATAGAAAATTAACAAATTAATGCAAGAATAAAAGTAAAGCGATAAGTAAAAGGATAGACAAACCAACACGAGGATTTATAGTGGTTCGGCTACAAGGACACCTTCCTTGCCCTACTCCACTCCCCGAGTCACCTACTCGAGAGTTCGTAATCACTACACCAACTCCTTATGGCGGAGAAGCCTTCACAACGTCGCCTACTCTTTTTCCGGTACTAGGCTAACCACCGGGTTCTTTCACTCCAAGGTGAACCACACCTACACAACGTCGCCTACCCTTTATTCGGTGCTAGGATAACCACCGGGTTCTTTCACACCAAGGTGAACCACACCTATCACAACGTCGCCTACCCTTTATTAGGTACTAGGCTAAGCACCTAGTTTCATTATGGAGGAACTACTACCCATCACAACACATCACCTATTCTCAAGGAGATCCACTCCTTGTTACAACACCATCAAGGATATCACCATCCTTGGATCTAAACAAATACTATATCTATAACGATGCACCTCATCGATTATACGACCTAGGCATTCGTCACTAATGCCATTTACACGATCCTTCAACACCTTTCACTAATGCCTTCAACACAGATCTTCGGCACTCTTCACTAATGCCTTTGACACATCTATGACACCCGTTATGTTTTGTGGCCCAACATAACAAACCTTGTGTTTTATGGCACAAACACATAAACCATCTAGTCTAGTCATAGATACAAGAATATGATACTAGACAATATCCAAGACAATGTGTCTAATGGATATGAAATCCTAAACTAAACATCAAGAACCCAAAGCATGAGGTAGTTAGTCTTTTATGAATGAAGATGACAAGTTTCCCAAGCTTGTTGTAGAAGATCTTCATGTGCTTGTATCTTGTGATGGGTGATCACTTCAGTAGGTAAAGAAGCATGATCTCTAAGCTTGCTTTAGAGGATCACTTCTGGAGTATGCTTACAACAAATGAGAGTTAGAAGCATTATGATCATATGAGATGAGGGTGGTTTACATGTTTCCTAATGATCTAACTATCCTAGAAATGGTGGAGAGAAACTATGTGTGAAGGTGTGAAGAAATGGTAAGAAGTGGCTTGCTATTTATAGGCAAAAAGACCAAAACCATGTTCTGCCCCAAGGATCCCTTCTGGAGGGATCCGGCCTTTGTAATTCCAAGGGATCCGTGGGATACTTGAGGGATCCGTGCACGCTCCTGTTTACCCATGGTTTATGGGTTAAAACTATGGGCTATGGGTCAAGGATTTGAGTGCCCACCAAGGTACAATGTATCTAGACATTGGGTATGGGTCTTGGGTCATGGTTCATGGGTTTTACCCAACACATTTACTTATGTTTACTTAAGTGTTTTATAAACTATTTAACTAAACATGTTTAATGGTTTGTTAGGGGTTTGATCATAACGCAACATAACAAACATGTACGAACCTGTGTTGTAGGATACAAGGACTTGAGTCGTCGAGAGGTGTTGAGAGTATGTTGAGACAAGATATAATTACAAGTAACTTATACATTTTACGTTATGTATTACAAGTTGCATGTTTGTCATCAACAAAACAAATGAGAATGTATAGATTAAATATCGTAATATTTGCACTAACAATCTCCCCCTTTTTGATGATGACAAAATATATGTAAACGTAATAGATAGGTAAAATGTCAAAGTTACTTGTGTCCGTACTTCCATACATTACCTTCTTCGTTTACACTCTTCTCCCCCTTTTGTCGAAACAAAAAAGGTGTGTCCTTTCTTCCAAGAATGGCGAGTTTGCATCATCCCTAGTGAAGTTAAAATAAAAACACCTTATTGCTCCAATTGGCACACCACGCCAATACCTTCAACATGAAACACTAATGACGAAGCTTAGCAACTCATGACTTTGAGCTTGCACATCTTCAAAAGGTGGTGATCTCGCCTTTAAGAGGAACCTAGAGAATCACACAAAAAAAATAGAAAGATCCTTTGAATTATAACCATTATTGCCAACGGCTCAATGGATCAAATTTTTTAGGCTTAACCTACATCAAGGTTAGTGTTAAGAAGAAAAGAAAAAAAAATATATGATGAGATAGAAATCTCCCTTTTGTTGAAACATAAAGGAATTTTGAAGAATGAAATGTGTGCATGCTCCCCTTTGTTAAAGGCGTCAAGTATTTTATGAAGGCTAAGACGAAGTTATTGCAAAATTTGCAATGTTTTAGCTTTGACGAAAAACTCCCCTTTAATGAGAGCGTCAAGTACTCCTAGTGTGTTTTGAAAATCTACAAAACAAAAAGTTAGTGCTAAATTATATTCGTCCTTAGACGAGTAAGTAATGTGATGCACTTTATAAATGCTCGACGGAAGCTCCCCCTAGCTTGAGGGCGTCAAAAAAAAGAACCAACAAAAAAAATAGTGTAAATTTTCGTCCATAAATAGACGAGAATCCCATACACATCAAAGTGTATATATATGAACATAGAAAGAAAGGATTAGTGTTAAAAAAAAATGATCCTACTACTTGCATCATCATGGTTGGTTTAGAGGTTGTAAGGTTTGTTCAAGTTTAAAAAAAAATGTGCTTAGGGATGAGACGCATTTCATTACAATTTTCACTTGGCTTTTGACAACATAGATGTTTGTGAAGGATGGTTGAGCGACCATGAATTGTAGTGGTAGTGAGACACTTGTAGGATCTGGTTGACACAAGTAGCTTGTGGTTTAAGGTTGTGGTTGACACAAGTAGGATGTGGTAGAACATGAGACATACTTCATCACGTAGTTCATGAACTAGACCTTGGACACGGTGATAGTGATATAAATCATCATTATGACTTAGCGGTATGGAAGTTGTGGTAGAGGTGATGAAAGGTATCAAGGTGAATCTTTGACTTGGTTGATGACTCAATAGAGGTGGTAGACATGATGACTTTGTGAGTGGTGATAAAAGTGGAGTAAGATGGTTAGGATGATGCAAGATTAGGAATATATAAATGAAATATGCGAATGAGCACAACTTGACTTGATGGTGAAATCGACCATTGTCATCCGACAAGAATCCAAAAGAGTTAGTACAAAAGGAAAACATTTATACAAATGGATAAATTGTTCACATAAAATCATGAAACGAAAAGAAAGAACACGTATAAAATCATATAAATGCAACTCATTTATAAACATATACGAAAATGATAATCCTAAGTGTTGAACAAGTGCTTGTGTGGAAAAAGGAAATTTGAAATGATTATCTAAAGAGATAATGTACCTACTGTTCCACGGTTCCTCCGGTTCCCTCATTAGAGGGATCCGGCTAGCTTAAGTCTAGGGATCCGGTTAACAAATGAGGTGAAAATGAGGTGATTATGTTCTAGAAAGGTCTAGCACCTACATATCCTAAGTTACGCAGTCTATTAAGTGCAAAGAAACACGGAGATCCACTTACGGCTACTTCTAATTTCTTGGAGGCAACCTTGTCTCTTGGAGTGCAAAGAAACAACCTACGGTGTCTCGTTCAAGTTGTGGATCAGAATACCGAGCTCTGGCTAATACAGCTGCGGAAATTATATGGGTCACACATCTTCTTCGTGAACTTCATGTTTTACCTCCAGCTCGTCCCACTATTCTGTGTGATAATAAAAGTGCTTTATTCCTAAGCCAAAATCCCATCTCTCATAAGCGGGCAAAGCACATTGACATTGACTATCACTTCATCCGTGAGCTTGTGTTATCAGGAAAACTACACACTCAGTTTGTTCCTACAACTCTTCAAGTGGCTGACATCTTCACAAAAAGTCTTCCACGTCCCTTGTTTGAATCTTTCCGTGCCAAGCTGCGTGTTGGTCCACCTCCACTTTGCTTGAAGGGGGTAATAGCAATAAAACCAATATCAGTAATTTACGAAGTAATATAGGAAGTGATTGTGTTGACCAATAGAATAAGAAGTTGGTTATTTGTACTTATCTATTCTCTTTGTAAAGTTGTATTATAGATAGATCAATATACATCTCACCAATCAAGGTGAATTTTATCAAATCTTTATACCCTTATCACACTCGATATATGTATTTAGTGAAAATATCAAAGTGCCTAATGGCTATGACAATTTGGTGGTGATTTGTTTCAGACATATGAAAATCATATACCTTATTTTAAGAGTTTTATTAAATAAAAGTGATTTTTTATAAGAAGATGACTTGTTTTAACCATTCATTGGTAGCCTAGTGATTAAAGGACTTGTTACTATCATTTTAAGATATGTGAATTCTTAAGTTCAATTACTGCTAGATGTAAGTAACTGTTAGAAAGGAAAGGATTATTGGGATAGTCAATACATCATCTTATTATTTAGAAGATTGTCACCATTAATTCTACAGCAATCACTTATCAATTTCCAGCCAATGCCTCAACATCTTTTCTATATTTAGCTCGTAGTTACTTGTATAAATAGGGCCTTTGTTTATCACAATGAAATCAATAAAAAAAACAGAAAATTAATACAATTGCTCAAGCCTTTCTTAACATGGTATCAGAGCCAGGTTCCGATCTCATCATCTACCAATTAACTATCATTCTTTTAGCCTCATTAACCATCAAACCTTAAGCCACCATGCACGAAGACGGCGGCTCTAATTCTGATCTTGCTATTCAATTAGCAAACCTCCTGAAAACTAATATCAACCAACAATCACAAACTCCAAAACTTTCCGATAACCTTCAGATCAATCTCAAACTAAACAGCCAAAATTACGCTCTATGGACTCGGATGATTCGAGTTGCCATTGGAGGGAAATCAAAAACACTGTTGTCCCACCTAACCAAAGAACCTCCGAAAAACAAGTGAAACCTATGAGACATGGGAACAAGAAGATTTAATCGTGTTCTCATGGCTCATTCAAAATATTGAACCTATGATAGCTGGCAACCTTACCGAGTATCCCACTGCAAAAGCGCTGTGGGATGCACTAGTAATCACATATAGCAGTGGAAGAGATAAGCTACAGACTTTCAATCTCCATGTTAAAGCCAATGAACTCAAACAAAATGAGAAATCTCTTGAAGATTTCTGGATTGCTCTTCAAGGGGTATGGGGAGAAATCGACAGAATCGATCCAAACCCCATGACATGTTCAGAAGATATCAAAACATATTCAAAAGTCAGATCTGAACAAAAACTTTTCCAGTTTCTAAATGGACTGGATCGGAAATTTGATCCGATTAAACGAGAAATACTCCGGCTTGATCCTCTTCCGTCCGTCGAAAGTGCTTATGCCACCATTCGTAAAGAAGCCGCTCACCAGAATATTCTGGGAGCACCTAGCAATGAATTTCAGGGCATAGCCACCGGACTTATCGCAGGCCCCGGTGAGACGGAAGGTGTCGGTCTAGCAACTAAAGGGTACCGCCGGAATGATGGGAAGAGACCAATCATCAAAGATGATAAATCACATCTTAAATGTGAGGAGTGTGGCATGACGAAGCACACCAAAGAACAATGTTTCCAGTTGTTGGGTATCGGATTGGTGGACCGATGGTCACAAGACTAAGAACATCAAATCAGAAAGAAAGAAGCCTTCCGCCACTCCTGCCACTCATACTAGCACTAGTGGAAGTGATGGCCGGCGATCGAACATAGGGTTTGGGGGGCTAGCGGCAGCCGGGAACAATGAAGAAGAGAGAGACTTCTTTGTAACAGGTAAGAAAAAAGGAAAGGTAGAGGTGACTGGTGTGTGTGTTTCACACACTCCAAGTGGGTTTGCAAATATAGCCCAAAATCAGTCAAAACAAACAAATGGTCCATGGATATTCGATTGTGGAGCGACTGACACAATGACTTATGAAGTTTCTGATTTTACTGAAATATCTAAACCTAGGAAGACTCACATCCAAGCCGCAAACAGAGAAAAAATGGATGTGAAAACTGGAGGAACAATCGAAATTTCTCCAAATATTAAACTTCCTAATTGTTTATATGTTCCTTCCCTGTCACACAAATTGTTATCAATTAGTCATGTGACAAAGGAACTAAATTGTTCTGTTCTAATGCATCCAATTTTTTGTCTCTTACAGGATATCAGGACGGGACGGATTATTGGGCGTGGCACTGAAAAACATGGACTATATTATGTTGATGAAGTGACTCAAAGTGGTACTGTGATGTTAGCTCATGGAACAACAGAGAGAGAAGCATGGCTATGGCATAGAAGGTTGGGTCACCCATCTGCTAGTTATTTACACACTTTATTTCCTGAACTTTTCCCTTTGAATAAATCGATCTCTTGTGAAACTTGCATGTTAGCTAAAAGCCACAGACACACTTTTAAACATAATAATACTCGAGTTGAAGAACCTTTCTCATTGATTCATTCAGATGTTTGGGGTCCGGCCCCTGTAATTGGGGGGCAGAATTTTCGATTTTATGTAATCTTTGTTGATGATTGTACA
The DNA here is from genome assembly GCA_910596185.1 of Chrysanthemum makinoi. NCBI lineage: Eukaryota > Viridiplantae > Streptophyta > Magnoliopsida > Asterales > Asteraceae > Chrysanthemum > Chrysanthemum makinoi. Next base: position 325,071,397 of record OU343221.1, read on the forward strand.
CGAATGACGTGGATTTATTTTTTGAAAAATAAGAATGAAGTATTTGATAAATTCACTTCGTTTTATGCCCTGATTCAGACCCAATTCAAAAAAACCATCCAAATTGTCCGGTCAGATAATGGTGGAGAATATGTGAACTCACAAATGAAATTATTTTTTCAAACAAAAGGAATAGTTCACCAAACCACATGCCCTCACACCCCTGAACAAAATGGAGTCGCAGAAAGAAAAAATCGCATTCTACTAGAAATGACTAGGGCGCTCATAATTGAGTCACATGTTCCCAAAATGTTTTGGCCAGAAGCCCTAGCAACAGCCACTTACCTTCTGAACCGTCTTCCAACCAAAATCCTTAAACTAAAAACCCCTCTAGAAACTCTTGAAGAATTCACCGAAATTCCTCCAACTCTCACCCTTCAACCCAAGGTGTTTGGGTGCACTGTTTTTGTCCACATACCCAAATCATACCGGGATAAACTTGATCCGTGTGCAGAAAAGTGTGTATTTGTGGGATATGGAATAAATCAAAAAGGCTACAGGTGTTATAATCCAAAAACACGTCGTATGTTCACCACAATGAACTGTGACTTTCTTGAAACCAAGTATTTCTACTCTTCCCAACACAGTGGTCAGGGGGAGGAATCATGTGACACACTGAATTGGTTGACATATGAAGAAAGTTTTCCTGTTCACAGTACCACGTCACTTGAAGCCCATGTTCAATCTAGTCCAAATTCTAGTGCCACTGAAGATATATCCCCCAATCTGATATCCGAGGTAAGTAATTCTCAACCAAGCGATTCTCAAATTAATAACTCTCATGATTTGGTTGAAACCACTGATAACGTAGAACCAGAACAACAAGAATCGACAAATCAAGAGGCTCAGGAGCAAGGAGAACCTGTATTTGAAGAAGCATCAAACAAATACACTCTTCCAGCAAGAGCAAACAGAGGAATCCCAGCAAAACGGTACTCTCCAGAAAGGTTCTCTAAAGGCTCTAAATATCCCATGGCCAACATAGCAAATGGAAACTTGTCAGAAGAAGCAAAGGCATTTAGTGCAAGTCTCTACTCCGAAGAGACTCCTTCAAGTGTAGAGCAAGCCCTTGAATCAGAAAAATGGAAGAGTGCTATGGATGCAGAAATGGATGCACTAATGAGAAATGAAACATGGGAAAAGTGTGTTTTACCACATGGAAAGAAGCCTGTAGGATGCCGTTGGATCTTCACAGTGAAATATAAACCAGACGGAACAATTGATAGATATAAAGCCCGGTTAGTTGCCAAAGGCTATACCCAAACATATGGAATTGATTACTCTGAGACTTTCTCTCCAGTTGCGAAGATTGACACAATAAGGGTGTTATTCTCAATAGCATCAAATCAAGGCTGGCCACTTCACCAATTCGATGTAAAGAATGCATTTCTTCATGGAGAGTTAAAAGAGGAAGTATATATGGAAGCACCCCCAGGTTTCTCACACAGTTTCAGAACTGGAGAAGTTTGCCATTTGAAAAAGTCTCTATATGGGTTAAAGCAATCTCCGAGAGCATGGTTTGGCAGATTTACTTTAGCAATGAAGAAGTATGGGTTCAAACAAAGCAACTCTGACCATACTCTGTTCCTAAAACATAAAGAGGGACGTGTGACATGTCTCATAATATATGTTGATGATATGATTATCACAGGAAATGATGAAAAGGAAATAAAGAAGCTAAAGGAGGGATTGTTCACAGAATTCGAAATGAAAGATTTGGGGAGATTGAAATATTTTCTTGGAATTGAAGTTCTAAGATCACAACATGGCATCTTCATTTGTCAGAAGAAATATATCCTAGATTTACTTGCAGAGACGGGGATGATTGATTGCAAACCAGCTGAAACACCTATGATAGTCAATCAAAAACTATACATAGACGCTGAAGCTAAAACTGTTAATAAATACAGATATCAACGAATGGTGGGAAAACTAATATATCTCTCGCATACCCGTCCAGATATTGCATATGCTGTTGGAGTAGTGAGTCAATTCATGCATCAACCTCAAGTGGCACACATGAACGCAGTATTTAGGATCATCAGGTATCTGAAAGGAACTCCTAATCTTGGAGTTTTGTTTAGACCAAATGGACATTTGAACATTCAGATATATACAGATGCAGACTGGGCTGGAGACAAAGGAAACAGAAGATCAACCTCTGGATATTTTTCTTTGGTGGGAGGTAATCTTGTTACATGGAGGAGTAAAAAGCAAAAGGTGGTTGCTTTATCAAGTGCTGAAGCTGAATTCAGAGGAATAGCCAAGGGAGTTGCAGAAGTATTATGGATAAGAAAACTCTTGTCAGAAGTAGGGTTTCCTCCGAAAGAAGTTACTCGTGTCATGTGTGACAATAAAGCTGCAATTCAAATCTCTGAAAATCCTGTGCAACATGACAGGACCAAACATGTAGAAATCGACAGACATTTTATTAAGGAGAAACTTGAAGCAGGAATTATCAAGCTACCATTCGTCAAGTCTCAAGATCAACTAGCCGATATCCTAACAAAAGCAGTGGGTGCAGGAACTCTACAAGAATGTCTGAGCAAGTTGAATTTTGGCAATCCCACCATTCATCTTGAGGGGGAGTGTTAGAAAGGAAAGGATTATTGGGATAGTCAATACATCATCTTATTATTTAGAAGATTGTCACCATTAATTCTACAGCAATCACTTATCAATTTCCAGCCAATGCCTCAACATCTTTTCTATATTTAGCTCGTAGTTACTTGTATAAATAGGGCCTTTGTTTATCACAATGAAATCAATAAAAAAAACAGAAAATTAATACAATTGCTCAAGCCTTTCTTAACAGTAACTACCGTAGATTGGCCGGTTAAAAGATCAAAAACCATGAATACCAAAAAAAAAATATATATAGATATGACGTGTTTTTTAAGTTTGATATGATGGTCGGATATTCTTGTAGTAAAACCAAATAGTGGGATGACATAGAGTTTTATTACAAAGGCCGTCTTTGAGGGAGTGAAAGGTGAGCGATTGCTCAGGGCTTTAAAATTTTTAAGGGCCTCAAAATTTGTCTTGTTAATAATTATATGCATGTGACACATATTTTTCACGAAGAAAAAAAAATATTTAGATGAGAAAATATCTTAAATGAGTAATATGTTAGAACGTTTAAATAACTAATTGCATTATATCTTATAAACGGTGATACATTATATATAACATTCCTTATCGAAAGGCCTCATTATTTAATTTCGTCCAAGGCTACCAAAAATTTCATAAATTAATGGGACGACCCTGTTTACGACGCATTTGATTTGTTAACACTTTCCACATTTTCCCTATCAAACACATCAAAGAAGTTGCTGTGTTAATGTGTTTTTATACTTGTTTATTGCCTCAGTATGTCTCTCCTATCTTTCCAAAAACTCTAGATGATTAGAACAATCTATAATTATGATAAGATTAATTATCGTTTGATTCAGATATCTTTTGTTTTTCTTTTGTCGATGATAAGAAAACAACATAACTTGTTTTTCACACTGCCCATATTAGCATATATGGTCGCACACTTTGTCGACGTATGCTCGAAATTTACGTCACTTTCGTTATGTACCTACATTTTGTTTTTGCGGGTTTCGTCGTCTATAGAACTTACAAATATGATGAAAGTGTCATGTAAGGACAACCTCTAACTGAACGCAATGTTGGGTCTTATATGGTGTATATGCATTGGTATTGAAAAGATAGTCCAAAAATTTACATGTTTCATATGTTGGTATATACATGTACACATACAAGTACGTACCTAAATACGTGTATAAGAAAATATTCACGAGGTGGTGTATAGATACAAGACACTACACTACCCATTCATGGAATCTTTCGTGTTATTGACATGTTATACTAGTAAAATTATTTATTTTAGTTACCATTGGAATGCAGGAACGGAACTAGGGGTCCTCACGGATGCTCGAGACTCCTATAGATATTTTCGATGTAATGTTAATTTTTGATAAAACATTAATTTTTTTTAAATGCATTTTAAATGCGCGCGATTCATCGAAATGTGTTTCAATATTACGGTTCCAAAAAATTTGCGCAACCAATCATATTTTGTCTTGGTTCCGTCCCTGTTGAAATGTCTAACTTGCCATTATTTCTATGGTATAGTTTCAAGCACTGTTTTAAAACCATGGTTGACCCGACTGGTTCAACTGTTTGAGCTCGGAACCGGTTGGGTCACTAGAAGCTGGTTTGAAGGACAAAAGTGATGTTGAATCAAGAACCGTTAACGAACTTACAAAATTTTCCCGAGCTAGGTAACGAACTTATTTTTTTAACAATGTAGGTATTAAAATGTCAAAATTCTTCCGAGTTCACAAATATGACCCGGTTTTTTATCAAACTAATAACTGAAATGACTAAAATACCTTTGTGTTCTTCCCTAATTCATCATCTTCAATGTGTTTTCCATATTTTATCAGTATCACCATAGAAAATTCAAAAAATCAGATCATGGATCTAAAACAACATTCTATTTTCAACAACTAAACTCACTAAGAAAAATACAAATTTTGTTTGTGTTATAGATCCCATCATGATTCACCCGTAAATTGCACATTTCACAAAAATAAAAATTACCAACTCCTTGATACAACCATCGGTCAAATATTCATTTTTTTTTAATAAAAGGTCAAAGACCCGGTAAATATATTACTCCAAAAAACGTTTATGTACAAAGGATATGGGTGAATCCCATATCTCAGCCCGTTATATAGGCGGAAAAGCTTACATAACAAGATACTTCCTATTCTCTAAACAAGAAAATAAATCACTGCTCAAAAGATAACATTAGACTCCTATGAAGACAAAATTACTTTCTACCAAGGCCTTGGAGCTTGACCAAATACGTGTCATACAAAGCATCCAAATTTCCTGAAAGATCGTAGACCTGATCCGCATAGTCATCAATCATAATCATCTTCACGATCATGACCACCACCAAATAGGTTCATTGACCCATCAAAAGTGTTCACAACTTCCTCATCATCACTGTCGGAATCAACAATCTCTCCCACCTTAGAGAACGGGTTATCCCTCTTAGCAGAAGAAGTAAACGGAAAATCCTTTTTATTACCCGGAACCTTTTTAATAAGATTACCAATTTACCATAATCATCTACAAGAGTAGCTTTTCAATCAATAAGAACCTTTTCAAACTTCCCAATTTTCACAACAATTTTCATGTGCAACAATACCCATGAAAAGTCAATAAAATATAAAACCATATAAAACCCATTAACAAGATCACCAATTTATGTGCAACAACACCCATTAATAAACTCAGATGAAGAACCTAGACCCACTAACATTCATGTGGTGGACGCAGCAATTTGGGTGGTCAGAGGCATTACTAGTGGTGGTGGTTGCAGACCAGCCACCAATCGTTTTTTAGAAGTGGTGGTCGTAGGTTGGCCGACATTGGTGGTGGTCGTCGTGTGTGGTTGGTTCAAAAAGCCTCAAATCCACTTCACCTCATTTCCTTAAAACCAGAAACCACACACCAATCCTAAACACACAATACAATATCTACAAATCTTGTTGTGGCTTCTTGTGATCTTGAAAAGACCTACAAATCTGATAATGGAGTTTGGTTCAGATAAATCGAACTAGGATTAATTCTTGTTATGGTTTTGTTTGATCTTGGTTTCTTTTAATCCATAGATCAATGGCGGGCTATTTATAAACTTCAAGATCTTTAAAGCTTTATAATGAAGTTCAAAACCTGAGATCTTGTTTTAAGAGTTGTAGTTTGTTTTTGATTTTTGTTGATTTTCGTTTAATCTTAAGGATGATGTTATATGAATATTGGGTTAAGATTTTAGGGGGAAAAAAGGTTTGAATCGAACCAGGGTGGCAGGGTGTGAGATTAGTGGATGTGTTTTTGATTTTGTGTAAAAAGTAAAAGTGAAGTGGGATCAAAGTAGTGAAGTGGGATCAAAGTCTTAGAGCACACGGTGTGGGCTTGCCGTGAGGGCTCGCCGTCCTCCGTGGCAGCTCGCCGTGGTTCGTTTTGACACCGCCCCTGCTCGCCGTCCGTCGCCGTGGGAACTGTCGTCGTCTGCACGACGAAGATGAAACTTGTACCTTTTTTTTTTTTTTTTTTTTTTACTCTTTTTTTTATTTATAGAAATTGATATTTGTGGAGGTTTTTAATAAGGTGAAGTGTTTTTAATAAGGTGAATTGTTTTTTTGCATGGATTAAAAGGTTCGTAGAGGAAAAAAATGCAAACATAAACGCATAATGATGAAACCTTTAAACTGAAACTTGGACAATTAACTAAAAACATGAAATACATAATACGCTTAAACATAAAAAACTACAGAATCTTCCTAATAAAAACAACATAAAAACATGAAATACATAATAAAACTACTAAAAACTTAAAAAAAACGAATCATCTGAGACCCAACCCTCAGAACTTGAAGGGGAATCAAACTCCCCATTAAAGAGCCGACGCTCCATTATGTCGAAATAGTTGTCTTGGAGGTACTGAGCTTCCCGTGCTTCTAGCTCACGGCGAGCAGTTTCTTCACGTGCCTGTTCTTCCATAATCTCCCTACCGTTTTCTTCATCTTGTTCTAGTTGCCGGAGGGAAGCCTCACTTAACCCGCTGGGGTGGTTTTGAAGATCCACCTGTGGACCGTTCACAGGTGGAGTTGGAACAATTGGGAGGTATGGGATGTTTTCAAAACCCACCGGAAAGACATTTTCCGGTGGTGTTGAGTAAACTTCAAACTCTGGTAGAGTTGGAAAGCTGGTTTCCAGCAAGTGATTTGGAGTTGGAAAGCTGGTTTCCGGCAACTTTTCTGGATTGGGGAATTGCTGAGAAAAATCCTTGCGAGACATTTTTTGTGTGTGAATTGTGTTAGTTGTGTGTGTAATCTTTGAATGGTAGGATAGTATATATAGGCTCATATAATCCCGCTGAAAACTAAACCGTTTGAATTTAAAATTTGAATTTGAATTTGAATTTTAAAGTACCCCGCTCCTATTTGAATTTGAATTAGCCCGCTCAAAAGTATACGGTTTTTGAGTTTGAATTTAAAATTTGAATTTGAATTTTGAATCTGAATTTTAGAATTTGAATTTGAATTTGAAAACCACCCTTATAAATAACAATTTATAACCACCATTTTTTCACATCTACATCAATTCAAAAAAAAAAAAAAAAACACAAATGTCTCAAACTCTGAAGTGGAACAAGTCTGAAGAAATCTTGCTTGCGCAAGTTTGGATAGAAATTTCGCAAGCTATCGATATGGAAAATAACCGTTCGAAAATAATTTTGGAACGACGTTATGCATATGTTCAATAATCAGACAACCGATGACCATCGTACAAAAAATCAATCACGGGTAAATGGACGAGGATTAACGTTGATTGCAAAAAATTCAACGCAATTTACAAACAGTTGCAGCGTCGAAGTGCTCAAAATGACCACACTCATCTCGAAAATGCGAAACTAAACTTCCAGCAACAATTTGGTGGAAAGGAGTTCAAGTATGTTCACGTTTGGGAGATTTTGAAAAATTGCCCGAAGTGGGATGTCGAAGATTAAATCCAGTAGTATGTGGTTGTATTTTTTTTACTAGTTTTTTTTTACTAGTTTTTTTTTTTTTTTTTTCGTATCGTGTTTTTTTTATCATTATTGTGTTATGTATTGTATTTTTAATTTGAATGATATGAATTTAGTTTATTTGGAAATGAAAATTGAATAAAAAAAATAAAGTGGTAGTGGTGGGCACCAAATGAAGAGGTTGAGGTTTGTTATGAGTGAGGAGGAGGTTTGTTGTGGTTAGTTGTGGAAAAATGGGATGCTGATGTGGCGCTGAGGTAGCACGACGAAGAGGCTAAGCCTTGTCGTGACACCTAGTGCTTTTAGGGTATGTTTCTTTTTCCCTTAGCTAAAGGATTGAGTCTGAAACCTATTTAATGTTATTTCTTTTCTAAGTGCATTATTTTTCTTAGTTGGTCAATATCCTCAAAGCATGAATATGTTTTTTTTTACTCTTATCTAAGGATGTAGGTCCATACAAAAATTTAATAGTATTTCTTTTTGGAGTATGACCCACTTACTTCTGCTACTCCCTTTATATCCACAAGGTAAAGAAAACATAGTCATCCCCATCCAGACTCACTTACAGCCATGAGTCCTACACATCTCTTAGCTAACAAAAAAAAAAAAAAAAAAAAAAGAAAAAAGAAAAGAAAAAACATCCCCTTAATGTCTTCCCCACTAAATGACTCATATAGATGTAGGACCCACATGATCCCTTAGCTAAGGAAAAAAAGAAACACCCCTTAGTTAGACAAACACCAGAATGATTTTTGTTCATGTGATTTATAGGGAAAGACAATTGAGAATTAAAATTTACTTCACCGGAAAACACTTTGAAGATTAAGAATTGGGGAAGAACACAAGGGAATTTTAGTCGATGCATTAAAAAGTTAATGATATTATTCACAATTTGACAATTTTAGTACCTATATTGTTACAAAAATCAGTTTGTTATCTAACTTGGGAAAATTGTGAAAGTTCGTTACCTGTCTATGACTTTAACCCTTTTTTATATCAAAAGTAGTTTAATTTTATAATCATATCATATAAAAGATTGTTTCATTTAAAAATAATATTTCATATATTCATTTGCATATCTCTATAAATCGTGCTTTAGTTTGATATTAATACTACGTACATATGCACACTATATTTAGTAGGATTAGCTTTGTTATAGCTAGATGAGTGTGGGCTCAGATAGTATCTTGGTTTCCCACTAATTTCTTGTAAATCCTATTAGTATATAATAAAGTGATGTTTAGTAAAAAATATATAATATAATAATAACAATAATAATAATAATAATTATTGTTACACAAAATGTTTAAAATACTATGAGTTATCATATTATTTTTAATCGATTAGAATAGTTCTACAAGCTCATTAATAATAATTCTCGCGTTTTTCCATTCTATTTACCATCGAAACAACTCCGACAACAATTTAAAGCCTTAAAACAAACATGGTTACGTTTTTGTTGAATAATTAACTTCTTTTCTATATACTCAATACAAGTAATTGTTTGCTTATCTGTATGACTTTCATTTTTAGGTATCTGATAAATAATCAGACATAAGTATTGAATTATGTCGTAAATTACATTTATTTCAGATATGGAGCAAATCGTATCTTCGTATTAAATTTTTAAACACAACAAAACTACAAAACGAAGTTTATATTTAATTTTGACTAAAAAGAAAATATTTAGTTCTCTTTTATAAACGAAATTTTCTAAAAAATATCAACTAATTTAATTATTACTTCATAAATAAACATTATTTTCTTCCGAAATACAAAAGTCACCTCTTGGGGTTTCCTTTATTATAAAAAAGATTAATGCCACATACGTATGCACACTATATTTAGTAGAATTAGCTTTGCTATAGCTAGATGAGTGGGGGCCTAGATAGTATCTTGTCTTCTCATTAATTTCTTGTAAATTCTATTAATATATAATAAATTGATGTTTAATAAAAAAAATACAGTAATAATAATAATAATAATAATAATAATAATAATAATAATAATAATAATAATAATAATAATAATAATAATATAAATTCTATGGCCATTAGTCACTCAAATAATGCTAAGACTAGTATTTTTATCTTTCATAGAGTTAGCTTTTGTATTCAGAAAAGAGTGGGAGCACAGCTTGTGTCTAGACTCCCATCAAACTTTATGTAAATTTATTATATTTCATTAAATAATAATAATAATAATAATAATAATAATAATAATAATAATAATAATAATAATAATAATAATAATATAAATTCTATGGCCATTAGCAACTCAAATAATTCTAAGACTAGTATTTTTATCTTTCATAGAGTTAGCTTTTGTATTCAGAAAAGAGTGGGAGCACAACTTGTGTCTAGACTCCCATCAAACTTTATGTAAATTTATTATATTTCATTAAATAATAATAATAGTAATAATAATAATAATAATAATAATAATAATAATAATAATAATAATAATAATAATAATAATAATAATAATAATAATTGTTCTTTTTGCATGTTTAAAGTAACAATGTATTTGTTAACTTTATATATATTACTAATAATTATGTGAACATATAATTTTACACTTAAGTTAATAAACTTGAATTCAGTATTAGCCCTTTCTAAAAAGTATTAGACTCAGATTGTAAAATTTCTTAAGAAGTCAAAATATAACATAACTTTACCCTTAAAAAACAAGAGCTTTTACGGATATGCATATTTTTGTAATATAAAATTAATCTGATTCAACTTGGACCAAAATGAGATTTAATTTAGACTTCTATTGGCTAATCAGGAAGCTCAATTTTGTTGTGTGACAAAACTGAGCTCTCATAATGTTTTAAGTTTATAACATTGTCATTTCTAGAATTTTAATTAATTTGATGTGATTTCATTTTACCAGTTTTTATGGTTAAATCTACCATTAATACTAATCTGACATACTGACATCATTAGTTATAACAAAACTCAACCCTAGTATTTACGTGATTACTGTTTTCCCGCGTTTAGTTGAGTCAAATGTTTAAATTTTAGAATAAGAATTTGAATTGTGATTTAAGCTAAAGTGCATATGATACATAAAAGAAACATATTATTATGCCATCTCACAATAGTATTCCCAATTAATTATCTTGTCGTTTATCATTACGTTTAAAATGTAACGCTCACAGTATCAGAGAAACAAAAAATTTTATTAGGTATTTTTTTCATTACTTATGACCGTAATATTGTTACACAAAATGTTAAAGAAGAAGAACTATTACTATACAAGATTAGTTGATATAATTTTGCAAAATAGAAGCAACAAATTTTCTTTTTCTTTCATACTTTAACTTAAAAGTTCATGGATACAATACTTGAATATTTCTTAAATAAAATTGAGCTTACAATATGTAGAAAAACCAAACACAAGTACACTTGTGTTACATACTATGAGTTATCATATTATTTTTAATCGATTAGAATAGTTCTACAAGCTCTGATTAATAATAACTCTCACGTTTTTCCATTCTATTTACCATTGAAACAACTCCGACAACAATTTAAAGCCTTAAAATAAACATGGTTACGGTGTTGTTGAATTATTAACTTCTTTTCTATATACTGAATACAAGTAATTGTTTGCTTATCTGTATGACTTTCATTTTTAGGTATCTGATAAATAATCAGACATAAGTATTGTATTATGTCGTAAATTACATTTATTTCCGATATGGAGCAAATCGTATCTTCGTATTAATTTTTAAATACATTTATTTTTGACGCAATTTTATTTATTTCATAAAACATATTTTGCCAAAATCATAGTATTTTCATGACCTTAGATTAAATAAATCCAACGGCTTAGATTAATCCTCACACTTCATATCACATTATCCCGGGCCTATATATACCCGTACATATACACATATTCCTTCACAATCATCTCTCATTCTCAATCTTTATACACAATACACACATGACACATGTGTTGTATGTGTACATATATGTTTTGTGGACTTTTCCCTCTTTTTAGAAATATTTAAATTTTGTTAGCTGTTACTTTTGTTTGAATTATTATTATATAAACTATCTCTTTCTATTTTTTTTATTGTGTGTGTTTTTTCTTTAACAAAAATGGGCAAAACCATTAAATGGTTTAAAGCATTGTTTGGTCTTAAAAAAGAAAGAAAACAATCAAACTCCGGTGAAAGAAAAACCAATTTTCCGTCATGCATTCCCCGTTCACCACGTGGGTACCCTGCTAGTTCTCCGGATGACTCTCCCTTGATCAAACCGGGTTATGGCAGAGAGCTAAACCGACGTGCAATTGATGTTGCTGTTGCTACGAGTCATGCGGCTGATTTTGCTATTGTTGCTGCCCATGCTGCTGTTAAATACGTGAAGTTTACTAATGCGATTTGTACTAATAAGAATCTATATATATCCGCAGCTATAACAATTCAAACTATGTATCGTGGATATTTGGTTAGTAACATTAATATATGTACTGTTTTATTAAAAAAAGGTGGTACTAACATAGTTATACACAAAGTACTATTTTTAGTTTCGCTTTTTGATTGACCGATTTGGATTTAATAGGCGAGGAAAGCGTTGAAGGCGTTGAAATCTTTGGTGAAGCTTCAAGCATGTATAAGAGGTCATCTAGTGAGGAAAGGAGCAACCGAGACTTTGCAAGGAATGGAGGCTATGTTTAAAGTGCGATCTAGGGCATGTTCACAAAGATCTCGTCTTCAAGACGATAAATATCACTCAAGAAGATCAACTGTAAGCACTCGACTGTTCATTTTTTCTTAGTTTAGTTTGTGTTAATATTTTGTATTTTGTTTATGAACTTGTGGTGTGCATGAATTAGCCGAAATACAGTGAATCGATCAAAACAAAACAAACCATAATTAGGATTCTTATTGGTCATTTTGGTCTGAAATTCTTTTATATATCAAGTTTTGTGTTAAAGTTTAGTAAGTACAGTGGTTAATCTTTGTTCTCTAATAAACCTTTTTTGAATCCATTAGTTTTTTTTTTAAAATCAAAATTCCACTTTGTTTTTATCTCTTAACTAGCGATAAATCAGATTTTCATGTGAAAGAAACATGTTCCAATTTCGGCTAGATATGTGTTTTTATGTAAAAGTTGAAAAGTACGAAATTCAGTACAAATCGCGTAGTTGGCTAACCAGACCGTTTTTGGTCGGTTTTACTGCTCTAGGAGATACCATTAATTTGGCCGGTCTGATTTATAAAATTTTGAAAACAATCTTATGGATTTTGGTTGACACTTCACATAACAAGCAAGTCAAAGTAAACCATTCACATGTATAGTGTGACCATGGAAGTACATTCTTGAATAGATAATGTATAAAGATTTTATTTTGAATTTGCAGAGGAGGGTAAGTGAGTCAAGGAGTAGAAGGATGTCATCTTCTTTTCAAATTCCAAATGATGCAAGACTCAACTTTGGTGAAGTATCCCCACAAAGGCCAAAATCAAAGCTAACAAGGAACAACTCATGCGCCTGGGCTGCAGATTCAAAAGCCCGCACCCCTTCTCCATTCTTAAGCTACTCACATCGTTATTCGCTACCTAACATATCAACCCATCATGAGTTCGAGTCTCGCATCTCCACAAGCCACAACACTCCTCGTTTCGCATACTCTAGCGGGCCTAATGATTACGAGTCTATCTACAAACAAGTAACTAGGGATGATTCTTTCACGAGCCACCCGGGCTACATGGCTAACACCGAGTCTTTTAGGGCCAAAGTTAGGTCCCAAAGTGCACCAAAGCAAAGAGTTGGGCTCAACAAGAGAGTTGGTCCTAGTGAGGTGGCATGTGGGCCATGCATGGATAAGTCAAAGTCTAGGTCTCCATCTCCAATACTAGTCAACAACTTCAAGAATTTTATTATGAGTAGGATTGGAAAGTCTTAGAAAGGTCAGTGGGAGTGAGTAGGGAAAAAAAGGTTTTGTTTTTGATAGTTAAGTCATTTAAAAGTGATTGATAGAAGAAAATTGTGCAATTTGAGTTGAAATCAACATCAAATGTGAGACTTAGTTTTAAATTTGAAAACATGGTATCATTTTATTATTTGTGGAACTAGTTGTAATGTCATTTTGAATTTGGATTTTTATGCAATTTTAATAGCTTGAAGTTTTTTATGAGTACTATATATTTTATTGCAAGTTTATACGTAGTAGTTATTTTTGTTGTTGCCATTAATTTGTATTTCAATGATTGATCACATGAAATGTAAACTTGTTATTGGGCATTTGACTTTTATGACATGTTTATACTTTATATGTACGATTAGTAGAAATTGGACTTTTAATGTTTCGACTCACAATAAATTAAGGGAAATGATTTGTATATTTTAAAAATTGATTAGGACACTTAAAAATGTGCATTAAACAATTGTATTATATATATATTGTGCTTTAACAGGTTACACATTAGAGTGTGCAAATCAAAACACAATGTGTACAAATCATCTCCCGAGTTTTCATGGCTTTACATTTTAGTTTAAGAAAATGAACAAAATTTGAAAAGCTTAAACATTATGGGCCTTTTTGATGGAGTTTTTTTAAAACCGCAAGCATTTTGTTTTAAAAAACACAAACTCTTTTAAATTAATTAATTACCCTTTGTTTCATTAACATACGAGTACAAATCCTCTTTTCTTTAATTGAACAAGAACTTATTTATACTTTACATCTCCATATTTTATAGTTAACATAATAACATATATATGTTATATTATCTAGTTTGTTTTATTTTTTATGAGCAAAAACGCGTACAGTTAAACTTGCAACAACTTTTATTATAAATAATTCCATCATCATCTATACTACAAACGATTATATGGAATCATAATGGGTTTTCTCTTTGTTTCAACCTATGCAAATGTCTTTTTAGATCATTTTACGCTTTACAAATACAACTACAACCACCTTTACAAACAGTAGTATAAAACACACACACAAAAAAAAAAAAAAAAAAAAGAAAGCAAAAAGTAATTGTAGCTATCATCCTTATCTAACAGTTATCAGGTTGCAGTTAATAATTATCAGTTTACAGCTAACAGTTTACAATTAGTTATGTTTGTTGCTAATCGGTTTAATCTATGTTAACTGGTTCAAACTGAAGCTTGAATGATACACAAGCTAAAAACTACATTTGTAATATTTTGTTATGACATAATTCAAACGGCAAATTAAAAATCATTGTACATAGCTCACGATACATATAATCAAACAATAGTCGTAACCGTAAAGCAAAATTTCAACTAAAAAGAAGAAGATAGCTAAATGTGAGTTACTCAAATCAATTTACACATAGAAATGAGTTAATGAGTTGCATTATGGTCGATTTTCTCCTCAACTACAACAAATAATAAAGATCGAGAAAATATAAATAAATCGACGTGTAAGTAATGATAAATCTGTACTCAAGCATGGTTCTTTCCATACAATTATTTCATCACTTAATAACTGTAAAGTGTTAAGGATGTGTGATGAACGCATGAAAGGTATAGGCTATAAAGTCAACATTTAGGTACTTTATTAATTTTTTTATAAAACCATTTCAATCTTCTATCCCACATTGATTGAAGGAAGAAAATGTTCTTTAAATATATACTATTGTGCGTAAAAATATTATGTCCTTTGGATGGTATCATGTTTACGATACATTGTTGACATTGAGGTTCATGTTCAAAGATAAAAGATTGAACCTCTTCTCTAGCAACGTTATCTTAAACTTATACGAGTCCTTATCTTTTTAATCCTACATGTTCAATGGCTTATTTCCACCCCACTTATTCAATGGTAGAACCCTTAGTTTTTTAATACAAGTCCTTAATCTTTTAATCATATATAATCAATGATTAGTTTTTATCCCTAAAACCTCAACTAAATTATCCCTAAAACCTATAATATTAACATTAAGTGCCGCAAATTTTGGGGGGACCGGGGTCCTTCCCTGCCCCTACATAGTTCCGTCCATGTATGCAAGAGTTTATTTTAATTTTTTTCTATAGCCGAGTTTTAATCCAAAGAAAAAGTTGTGATTTCATTTTTTCTACTTGATTGATTAAAAGTTAAAACAATTCTATTAGAATTATACTCCCACACTTAGATCGACTCCACATAATATTTTTGAAAACTGTATATTAATGCTGCTATACAACCACGCATCAGAATTAGAGTTATTCGAAAATGATTCTCTGATGCTACAAATACTGTTTGTTGAAAGAAACTTATGGGTCGTCGAAATTTTGCAAAAAACTAGACACCGTTGCCGCTAGGCACGGGTACTCGTCTAGTATATATATAAGTATAGATATACGATAGTAACCTGTAAAACTAAGATGGTCGTTACTCTGTTAAACGGAGAGATTATGATATGGAATGTTTGGGAGGAAAAGTTTATTTATTTATATAGATGTACAAACAATAGTCGGTTGGTCCTTGTGGTTTTTTTCTAGTTTCATGTGTACTCCCTGTTACAAAATAACTACTACACTGTTGGTCCCTTCTGTTTGATAGAATTGCACTTTAAGTATCAAGTAAGATACCATCTGAAAAAGAGTTGATAGCATCTAATAGCAACGAACTTTCTCAAATATTTGGCCACGAGCTACCTTAGAAGCCTGGGCCAACCATGTGATGTCTTGATCCAACAAAGGACGTGAGTTCGAATCCGTTCCGCAGCATGGTTAGGTATTGGGTGGAGGTATTTCACATGCATCAAACCTTTGCTGGGTAGGGTTGATGGGTGCCATTATGGTACACAGGGTTGAGTCCCTGCCAATCTACACTTTTTGATCCAACTTTCTCAAATATTCACATATCCGTTATAAACTTAATAAAATATCACAATACCCATCAAACTTTGTTTGTTTTGTATTGATACCAACAAAAACCCTCTTTTTACCTCCAAAATCCACGTCAACGATAAATGTACATGCCATGTCATAAATTTGTACAGTTATGAACCACATTGGGTTCATGTTTGATAAGTGAACGTCTGACAAATTTGATGGGTGTCTTGAAATATTTGGCAAACTTTGATGGAGTTTGAAATAGCTAACTTCACGTAATTAAATTAAAAAAATAAAAAATAAAAATCCACGTATGCAATTTTACCGTTGTAGCCGGTTGCCGGTCATGCCACGTATGCAAAAGTATGATATCGAGCTAAAATTTAAAAGTTTGATGGGTATTATGGTATTTTATTGAGTTCATAACTAATATGGGAATATTTGAGAAAGTTTGGTGCTATTAGATGCCATTGACCATTTGAAAAACGTAAATGAAGCGTTTGTTTGGTGTAATGCTTTTGTTAGAATTGCAGAAAAGTGGAACATATCTACAAAACAAGAAATCTCAATGTGCACAAGACCAACCGTAATAAGCCTTTTAAGAGTCAGTTTTCGTCCTACATGGCAAAATAGCACGCGTGTTAGTGTGCTACATTATTACGGCTCAAAAGAAGCATGCGTCTTCAAGCTTAAAAAATGAAGACTTGATCTTGTGGTCGAGCCACCCAGTGTGTGTTTTGGTGAGGTATATTTGTATTTAAGTGTAATATATTTTGGTAGTGCGATTGTTGTGAGATTAAGCTTATTAAAAAAAAAAAAAAAAAAAAAAAGAGCTCCTTAAATTATAACTTATAAGATATTATAAAAATAATAATCTTTCATAATCAAATGGTACGTAACTTATAAAAATAATTTTTTCAATCTCTATCTCCGGTTTCGCAACAGTTATTTTTGTCATATGCCCAAAAGTCATCGCTGTGGGCGTGAAATCTATGAACAACTTTTGTATCCCATACCCCAAGCAACAACACATTAGCCTCCCATTGATTTTACTTATAAGTATACCTCAAATGTTTGTACACCCATTGATGTGGGAAAAAATTCACTTTCATCTTTTTTTTATGTTATCTTATTCACATCAACTTTAATCTCGACATAGTTTACTTAACTCGTTGCAAAGTTCTCTTAAAAATATATATCCCTACAAAGATTTGCAATACGCTAAGACTAATCATAATGGAGGGTCAACTCCATGGTCGGTCGTGCGTTCGCCTTGTTATGGGCATTACTACTAGTCTAATTAGTGGTGTACTTTTGCTTTGTTCAACACAAACATTTGTAACAAAAAAAGAAAAGTAAAATACAAAGAGGCATTTAGTCGAACACTTGGTCTACACATACATTTTATTAAGATAACAATAGATATACACTAACCTGTAAAACTAAGAACGAATAAATTCGCTCCGTTAGACGGAGAGATTATGACATGGAATGTTGGGAGGAAAAGTTTATTTATATAGATGAAGAAACAATAGTCCGTTGGTCCTTGTGGTTTTTTCTGATTTCATACTTAGTCCCTGTTATAAGATAACTACTACAAAGTTGGTCCCTACTTAACCTCCACTAGAATTGCACGTTAAGTACTAATCAGGGTGAGCATGGGGTGGGGTGGAGTAGTTTTACGGTAAAATCAAAAACTGAACCGTATAAATAGGTTTTTGAAAACTACAAGCCGCTTGGTTTTGGTTTTTTTCAGTTTTTTCTTACTTGACAACAAACAAGTTTTAATCTTATATAAAGTTTAGGATTACAAGTTTTCAAGCAAAAATATTTAAACAGATATCAATAGTAACATAATATCTAACAATCCGAAGCTATGAAAATATATATGAAAAAACCGAACAAGAATCTAAAATATTAAATGCATTTCTTTGCGCTTTTTGTCCGCAAAAACATTTAAAGAACACTATTGTTTCAAAACAAAAATATAATATCTATAAATGTATCAGATATAAATGTATATATAATAAACAACACTATTGCTTATCTTGTAATAGATAAATTTGTATACCCAGATATCTGAAATTAAATATCAAATCTCTTATATAGATTAAATAATATAAAAACATATATAAAGGTGGAGCGAAGAGGTTTTTTCGGTTCGGTTTTTTCTATGAAACCAAAAACCGCCCCAAGAATAGCAATGCACTTTTCCAAATACACCGATCTAGTGCGTGAACTTTTTTGAAGTTGTAGAAATGCAACGAACTTTCATAAGTGTTCCAGTTTGGTACGTGATGATGACGTGTCACGTTATAAATGGTGCAACGTGTCAAACTTTCAGGTATTACACGTCATCATGACGTACCAAATTGTAACACTTATGAAAAATCGTTGCATTTTTACAACTTAAAAATAGTTCACTAGAACAGTACATTTGAAAATGTACATTACTATTCTTCGACCACTTATGTTTGGTTTCTTGTAGACTTGCATTCTATGGATAAAAGTAATTCGAGATTAAAATTTATGTGAATAAGATATCATTTCTCGTAAAAAAATAGAAATGATATTAAGAAAAACTGAAAGTGGAATTTTCCCATATATGTGGGTGTACAAACATGGGTTAATATACAAATATGTTACCAAATAGTGTTGGTAGGAATGCCTTAATCGTACACCTTTTGTTATGTTAAGTAACATAAATGTCGTATTTTTACAAGTTCAGTCTTGTTTATGAATATTTTTTATAAGTTCAGTGACCTCAAATGTCATGTTTTATAAGTTCAGTAACCTAAGTGAACAAAAATGAAAATTCAGTAACTTAAGTGAACTTTTTTGAAAAGTTTAGCAACATATTTGTATATTAACCTTACAAACATTTGAGATATAAGTAAAAACAATGGAAGCCTAATGTGTTGTTACAATTGGTTTGGGATGCAAAAGCTATATAAGGATTCCAAGCCAACAACAAAATGCTTTTTGCCCTAAATTTTATTCTTCTAGATTTCATATCTATCTTTTTGGAACTTCTATAAACATATGTTCGAAAAAACTTTTAGGAATCCTATCATATTTGATAGGGGTGAGCACAAAAATCGATAAACCAAAAAAGGTCTCAATCGACAAACCGAGAGTGATGGTTTTTGTTTTTATAGCTTGAAGTCAATTGAGCCGCACGTGACAGGGACTAAATCATTCGCACGGGTAACTGATGAAGAGGTCAAATCATGTTTCTCCTGCATTTAAATAATTTGTTTGCCCAACTTTAATCAAGAGTATCAATTATAATGTTTAAGATTAAATATTTATACACATATAAATAATGGGCTTTAGTGTATTGGTTCATCTTTTGATTTAAAGCTTCTTTCTAACATCTGATAAACTAAAAAAACTACCTCACCTATTAAAACAACTTGTGCCTGATTTGTTGAGAGTGCCACGGACAACTGTTTTGTGTGTGCAACTTTTACAGGAAACAAATCAGTTGTCCGTGACACTCTCAACAAATCAGGCACAAGTCGTTTTAATACTTCAGGACAAATCAGTTGTCCGTGACACTCTCAACAAATCAGGCACAAGTCGTTTTAATACTTTAGGTAGTTTTTTTAGTTTATTAGTTTTGATATGCACAACTGCCAATTCTAAGCTCTTCATTTTAGTAAAAAGATATTGGTTTTGGGCTCATCCATATCCATATAATAGTCTGTTTGATGATGCCTATATTTGTAAGTTCTATGAGTTGTCACACTGTAAAACACTTGTTTGAGTCTGCAATAGTGGTAGTGTCTTTTTACTAAAATATTATATGTGTTTAGGGGGTGTTTGTGATTGCTTAACAAAACTCAGTTATCAGCTTATTGCTATTTGGAATATAAACTAGTAGGACCACAAAATATACACTAGTATGAATCATATGGTGGTATGTTACTGTTTTCCTTACTCCATAGGTTTGTGATTTCTTTTACTCCCCTGATTTTGATTTGCTCATAAGCATGTATGGTGGAGTATGCTGATTTAGAGGGTTGGTTAACCTGTTAATACTAGTAATATATTCTATTCTTGTCAAAATGGGTAGTCACACCTACAAAAAGTCATTTTCTTTTTTCAATTTTTATAGAGAAACAATATCAGAAGACTACAAGTTGCAAAATGGGTGGGTAAAAAGCTATTATATGATTCAGGATATTTTGTGAACGATATCAAATAATACTTGCAAGCCCTTTTTAACATCTTTTGTATGTAGTGTTTCTATAGGAAAAAAATCAGTTGTCCTAAAATGCTTGGAAGCCCTTTAACTGATACTGTCAACAAATCAAACGCAAGTCGTCTTCATGCATCAGGTAGTTGTTTAGTTGAACAGTTTTATATGTGCTTCAATAAGCCTTAAACTACCACTAGCGGGTTGGGTCGGTTTGGGTCATGGGTCAAGTGGGCTGTGGGTCAAATGGGTCATGGGTCAAACAAGTCATCTTTTAGAAATGGGTAAAAAGAATCATGGGGCAAACAGGTTGGGCCATGTCAACCCATTATTTTCTGCATTCTTTCTAACATGAATTTAAAATTTATCGTTTTTTTAACGTTAAATATTTTAAGTGTCAAAACGAATTGATCTCAGTACCAAAACTATATATTACATCCGTCTCAAAATAAGTGTCCAGTTTGACTTTCTGGAGTTTTTTTTATTCAACTTTGACCTTAAATATTTTTATTTGTGTTATATAATACTTGATACAAAGTATACGAATGTATTGGGTTTTAAATGTATTTTCATCAGTATAACTTTTATCAAGTATTATATAACACAAATAAAAATGTCAAAGTTAATAAAAAAGACTTCAAAAAGTCAAACTGGACACTTATTTTGGGACGGGGGAGTAAAAGTTAAAGCGAATACAAGTTACTATTTAGTTTAATCGAGTTTCTGGTAAGTTTTGCGATGGTAGTCTTCGATTGGTGCCACAGTGGTGGCCGGAAAGTATAGATATTCGGACACCAATTCTAACCCTTTTCATGACCCATTTGACCTACTGACTTGTTATTGTTTTTGACCTAAATGACCTATTATTGTATTGTTTTTTACCCGGTTATTGTTTCCAATGAAAATCTTACCCACATGAGGTATGCTAGGTTTACCTTAAACACAATTATGTAGTTTTATATGTGCAAGATTTTAAGCAGTTATTATATGTGCAATATTTACAGGAAACAATTAAGCGACATGAGGAATTAAGCGACATGAGGATTGCGAAGTCCAAGCATGCCTGTTACCTTCTTTTTTTTATCTTCTTTTTTTTAGCTCAGTTATATTTAGTCGAATTGCGATAATCATTGTACTTGCATTTAATTCTTGAGAAAGATGTTCGTTCCTTGTTTGTGGTTAGGCAAATAATTGGTTTATATCGATATATGGTTGAAATAATCAATAGGTTTTAATCTTCGAGTTTTGTATGTACTAGTTAATTTGGAACAAATATACAATAGCAGCCTAAGATATATGTATAAAGAGTGTTGGAAATGTATATATTTATAAAACTGTGCATGTCCGAATTCAAACTCGTGACAACGGGATTGCACACATTAGCGAATGAGAATTAAAGTTATAATTAATGTAAAATGCTTACGATTAATTATTGCACAAAACCCGACTAACGATCGTTAAGTATTTAACGGAAATGACTAACGACCAAATGTAAAAAGGAGAGAATATATGGTGAATAACTTAAATATGGAAAAGATATGGGTGTGTTAGGAATTAGAAAATTCCATAGTAAAAGAGTCGGTCACCCCAACTATTATCTAGCATAAGTTAGCTCGTAGACATATAGTTTTTTACGTTATTTAGTAGTTTATTAGTTAATTTGTAGCGTAGCTTAGTCTAGTGTAATACCGTGGAGGAAGGACGGGTCTTTACCCACTGTATACCTGATCCACAGGCCGATAGGAGGTCGTGTATTCTGTAACTATAAATACCCCTTCCATCCATGGAAGGGGTGTGGCTTCTTTGAATAAACCTTTCATTTTCTTAAGCAACTTTCTTCAAGGAACCTCCTCTAAACTCTCTTCATCTCTCTCTAATGGCTTTCTTGTTTAATCACAATCCTAGACCACCCGAATCATCTAACAACATAAATATTGGATCCTAACAATTGGTATCAGAGCCAGGTTATGTTCTTTATGATGATTCGTATGGTCCGATTCGTGTTTTTGTGCGGTTTGTTGCGATTCTTTGATGTTGTTTAATATGGGTTACTGTTTTTATGCATTGTAGTTGAATCTGAAATTTTATATTCATTCATTAAGAACAGTTTAATACTAGTACTATGCATCCATATTGGTCAAAAAGGTCTCATGTTATGAATCATCAGTTTCGTGCTTTTTGTCCAAACTGTTATGGTCTAATATTTGGTCAAAATGGGTAAAAAGCATTTCCTTTTAAACTTTTTTCTGGGTTGCTATTCGAAAATATGGTCAAGCTTTTTCAAGATGCGAGTTGGTCTTTCTTGGTTGCGAGTTTCACTCATATTCTTCAATGCGAGTTGACTGTTTTTGTTATGCGAGTTGTATGTCTTTACTACGACTTGTTGTCCAGATTCAATGTATCAGATGAGTGTTGGTCAGATACAAGTTTTTGTATGCGAGTTGTGGTTGAGCGAGTTGTCATTTTTTGTAAGCGAGTTGACAGTATTTACTGTCCTGACTCAATGTATTACTGGATGTGAGTCGTTATGCTGTCCAGATACTATGAACTTTATGCGTGTTGATATGGACAAAAGCGAGTTGGGTTTCTGGTCAGTTACAATGCGAGTTACTTAACTCGCATATGATTTTGGTGCACTTGCTTTTGAGCGAGATGCTGTTGGTGCGAGTTGGGTCAAGCGAGTTGGGAGAAATGCGAGTTGGAGATGAGGCGAGTTGATGATGCGAGACAGAAAGGAAGAAGAAGAAAAAGACTTTGACTCAGACCTTGACTCAAAACAACATACCATTTACCAACATCTCAAGACCTCTGTTATACTCATTCATCAGCAGTCCATATCAAAATGAAATAAACCGGCCATATGCAAAACAACCTTACATCGAATCAAATCCAACCAAACTTTCCCTAATTTAGACTCACCAATCTAAGGACCCTCACCCACTCTTCAACTCTCAAACAATCAAATTTCAAAAGGATTTATAAAGGGATCTCAGTAGTTTATTTCGTGGTTCTCATTAAGATACATCAAGACTACAAAAGAGTCTTTTACACGAAATAATTATACCATCATTGATTTAACTCTGAATTTGTCCGAAAATTAAGAAAAAGAGATTAACAATTATGTTATCCCTTTGACTAAGATTCGTTCGTTAATTTGTAAGTGAATATACAAGTGATCTCAGAAGTAACTCAAACTAATCTTTTTCTTGAAAATCTTTTTGTTTGAGTTCATGTCCATCATCAATCAATAAATCAAATGTTTTTATGTCCGAAAATTGATGAAACAAACAAAAAATCCACTGGGATTTCATTTGTCACTCACGTTCGGTATAAATCAAAAGGGATTACAGAAGATAAAGTACCAACCTTGAATCCGAATACATGTTCTCACCATCCCTGTGGCGTTAATAATTTGCTCCAACCATCCCTGTGGTGAGCAAGTTCTAATCGTGTTGTGCATATGATGAATGATGGCTGCTATGCGAGAATGAATGGATTCGTTGATATGTTTTTGGTTTGAAGCAGATTTGTGATTTAAGGGGTTTGCAAGATTTTTATTGTACGTGATATGTAAAAGAGAGGCGGATTATTTGTGTGAGTTAATTAGGGTTTTGATAAAAGAGAGAGCTGTGAATAGATGGGGGCGGATTATTTGAGATTAGGGTTGTGATTAGGCTGGTTTGTGAGAATGTATGTGGTGTTTTATACCCGTTAATTTAGGGTAGGGAATGATCAAATCTGATTTGGAATATCATGGGGCCAAAACTTTGATGTAATATGGATTACGGGCCGAGTGTGGTTTGTTATTTGTTGGGCTCGAGGATTGAAACCATGTTTTTGGCCTTATCAATTCACGCAACTCATGACCGGGACGTTAATATTGAATACCATTCATGCTAACTAATATTTGTTGAATCGGGTATATAATCTTACTAGGCCTCAATATATCATAGGACTGATTTCATTTTGATTATGGGCTTGAAGAATATTTGTGTATATTGAATTGATGGGCTTCTCATAAATTGGATCGAATATTCGAGATTTGGTCAATGGAATAAATATGAGTTTTGATCGTTGGATTTGGTATGATGATGAGATTCGTTGTGTTATGCGGTTGTATTCTTTGGTGTATATGTTTTCATGGAGGATATTTTGTCATGGCTTGACTTGATGCTTGAACTTAGTCAACTACGGGGTTGTTTTTACGATATTTCTTATTTGGATTTGAAGTGAGGTTTTCCGGGCGCGTTTACTTATTTCGTCTTCTTTCTTTCTACCATTATGCGAAGATGACTTGTTTGGGCTCTTATAGAGGGTGATAAAGACTTGGCTATTTAGTTACGGCTGTGATTCTGTCTTGCTTAATCCACAACGTAACTATCACTTCGGTGTCTCACGCAGTTGAGGATTCGTCAAGAGGTTTTGTACATTGGGTACACCGTTTCTTCTTCACAAGGATTAGTGCAAGTTTAAGTAACAAATCTGGGGAATTTTTCTTCATGATCAAGTTTGGTATATCGGGGTTACTTGTCCTGGTTGTCACTACAATAGCTGTCAGAATGCGTAAATGATGTGTTTACCAAAGTGATTATTGGATGATTAATGATATTGTTGATGTTGGAGAATGAACCGCTGATGAACCGCTGCATGTTCCCCTAAAACAGATATTCACCGAAACCAATTTTGTCATAACACATTCAAGCTGACAGTGATTACGGTTTTGTCTTGATTTTGTAAAATCCCTTGAAAGAACCTATTTCTCGGTTTAAATCATAGACTTGTAAAATCCCGTGACAATGGAAACATCCTGGTAATAGTAAAGTGCATTTCCGGATCTATCTTACGGTTTATTCTTGGTTTTGTAAAATCCCGCGAAAGAAACTATTTTTCGGTTTAAACCATAGAGTTGTAAAATCCCGTACTGATGGAACCATTCTGGAGAAATGGAAAGTGTATATCGAGATCTTATTTGATGCTGGTGCTACGGTTTCTACTTCAAAGAAGGGATAAAAGGGTGTACTTCATAAATTGGGTGTTTGTTTGGATTGTCCTCATGGCAGTTTGCCTATTACAAGGTTTTACGGGGTTACGTGCTTTTAACCATAGTCGGGATGAAACCATTATCAAAGTTCATTTAAAAGTCAAAGAAGGCTAGATTTGAGTACATTAAGAAGATGTGACAGAGGCGTTAATTCAGTATTATTTATTTGAGGTTGAAATGAAATATCACGGGCGAGTGTACTTAGTATCTGAAGGTATCGGGGATGGTTGGATGAAAATTCTTCAAGATCCTTGTTCGAGCTTATCTTCAAATACAAAGACTTGGAAATCTAGTTAATGTTGGGTGTCTTTTACCTTTTCTTTTACCACTTGGGGGAATTGGGCTCATACCACCACAAAATAACTATCACTTTAAGGAGTTACGTTGTAGTGCTCTGTGTCACATTGAATTGTGGATTCTCAAGAGGTGATGTACGTCTATTACTTGATGGTTGGTTGGATGAAGAGTATAGAGTACTTAGAGATTCAATGGAGGATGAAGTCTCGGCACCGCTCTTTGTTACATATGTGCAAGTTTAAGTCACGAGTTCGGGGTAGTTTACTTCAGGGTCAAATTCATTATATCGGGTTTTCTCCATCAGCTGTCACGACAAATAGCCTACTGAATGATAATGGGTTGATTATAAGTTTTCCAAGAGTAGATGAAAAGAGAGAGATTAATGAAGTATGAACACAACAGTTCATGCCTCATTCTCTACAGTAAAGAAATGTGTACGCTTCAGTGCGTATTATCTTCGGAAGAAGAGAAATCTTCTTATTATGACCATTCTCATCAACATGCTTCATACTTTTTCCATGTGCTTCAGTCATCAAGTGAACCGGGCTACCACTGATTGTTTTCTCATTCCACGTGCTCGATTATAATGAAGATGGCGACATCATGTGCTTATTTTGCGGGAGTGAAGTGTGAATAGAACATTCGGATGATTTTCACTTATTTAGTCAAGAATGGCATCTCCGTATGCAATTCTTGAGGGGGAGAAGAAGTGTGAATTTTTGCATTGTTGATTGATATTTGAGAATATAAATGGTCATACGGCTCTAAACTCATGTAAGAACCGAGCTTCTTCTTATCGGGTCATCTTCACATGGAGGTTTTCTCTTCTAAGAGCCATTGGTTGACATCTTCACTCGGATTGATGAGTTTATCGACAAAGTGCTTTCGGTTAATGCTTCACGTACACATCAACATGATGATTCCGAACAATCTCTGTTCTTGTTTGATGTGATTGGTAGTTTGGTGTTACCATCTTGTGTGTTCGTTGCGGCCCGATTGCTGATTTCCTTGATGAACATCCTTCGTTCTTGTTTGATTGGGAGGGATTTTAGTTAAGGGGATTTGCAAGATGTAAGTTAATTGGGATGCTTTTGGTGGGATGCTTTTTGGTGTGAGTTGAAGATGTTAACTATCTATTCCCCAACCGCACAATCTTGAAGAAGGTCGAGTCTACAGTATGTTCTACATTTTCTGCTACATGTTAGAAGACTAAAGACGAGTTGCATTTAACGATCTAAAGACTTCTTCTTAAACTGGGCATTTATCAAATAGATTGTCGGTTTAGGGGAGAGCACTAATTGGGAGAGTGTTATAA
Organism: Chrysanthemum makinoi; assembly: GCA_910596185.1. Taxonomy (NCBI): domain Eukaryota; kingdom Viridiplantae; phylum Streptophyta; class Magnoliopsida; order Asterales; family Asteraceae; genus Chrysanthemum; species Chrysanthemum makinoi. Next base: position 325,098,709 of record OU343221.1, read on the forward strand.
GTCAGATTCAATCTCCAGTTAGACTTGCTCATATTCTTTAGCAGTGACTCCTCGAGACGTTGATATTGACTATTGTAATATTGCAGTTGCACTATTGAATAATAATCCGCTCTTTGTTATTCCTTTGCCAAATATTCACGGATTATTGTTCATGAAAAATGATCCGCTCTTTGGTATTCCTTTACCAAATCTTCACGGATTATTGTGCACTCTGTAAATCAACCACATGAACACTAAGGAAAATGACTACCTCATCCGCTTGAAGACATTATTGGTGAATCTTCCAGATCGGTCTCTATATGTATATCTTTAGGAAGATGGAATTGATGTTGAGGAATCATTTGTTCTGGTTCATTAAATGGGTCAATGTACATCGGTTGTACATTTATTCACGTGTTGGACATTTGACACAAGTTGATTACTTCGGAGTTAATCATTTATCACTTATTTGAGATTGAAGGTGACTTTCACAAAGGCGTGTTCTTATTTGATAACTTGCTCGGGCTTAAAATTTTGAGTTGAAGACTTGGTTTATCTAGTTACCAACAGTCGAGGTGGATGGTTGAAGACCTGGTTAACTATCACTATTAGGAGTTACTTTGTTTTACTCACTGTCACACGCATATGACGGTGTGGATAATCGCAAGAGGTGTTAATGTCTCATACTTTGTTTGGGTAGTGAGTACTTAGAGATTTTCTTGAAGCATAAATTCTCTACACCGTTCTTCCATCATTAGGTGCAAGCTTAAGATACAAATGTGGGGAAGTTGACTTTAGTTTCAAGTATGGTATATCGGGTTTTCTTCTTCAGTGGTCACTTCAAATTGTCTACATAAGGGTTGATATAAATAGTCAGAGAGAGTCTTCAGCAAGTTGATTCTCACAAGAGTTCAAGTGTTCTTCTCAACAAATTTCTAGTATTCGGGCTTATAATGATTTGCTGACTCTGTAGTGTCAAAACCAGCAAGGGGGAAGGAGATAAGCATCTAAACGCGAGTAAACTTGATGAACTTAATACTTCTAAGTAATTGAACATATCCCGGGAAGACAAATGTTATTACCGCAGAGAAACTCAAGGTTTGACTTATGGCGAGTAAAACTTGATGAACTTAATACTTCTAAGTGATTGAAGATATCCCGGGAAGACAAATGTCATTATCGCAGAGAAACTCAAGGTTTGACTCATGGCGTTTAGTGTTTATTCCAACTATGTAGGGGAAGAGATGTTAGAGAAAGTTTCTAAAGATAAAAGAGGTACACAAGTGTGTGGTGATTTCGATGGTATTGCAATGTTCAGGGGAGAGAGATTGGGTACATTGGGGATGCTCAGTTGGTTCACTTGAGTGCTTAATCAGTGATTCAGAGATATAATCACTTATTCCGGTGTTGACATCCGCAGAGATAGTCACCCGAGAGATAATCGTGACTTGGCCCGCTTCTTCAATGTTATCAGTTATTCATTCCTTGTATATTGGTATACTTTGGATACTTGAGCTTCATACACGATCATCGGGGAAGAAAAATGTGAACATGGGGAGGTGTTTTCATTCCCCTCATGATGTGTATTCGGGAGAGCTCTTGAGTATTGGTGTACTCCGGGTTCTTGAGCTTCATACACGATCATCAGGGAAGAAAAATGTGAACATGGGGAGGTGTTTTCATTCCCTCATGATGTGTATTTGGGAGAGTTCTTGAGCATTATACAAAGAGATTAATGCATCAATTCAACTACTTTGGGGAATTGTTCTCTTGACACCTTTTGGAATGGATTGCGTCAGACTTCAGTGGTTATGAAATTTGAGAAGAATGTTAAAGAGTGGGATGATACGTGTCTTTGTTCTTGTTGATGATATAACCTCGAACGAAGAATCACGGTGATTATTCTTGAAAGGAGCAGGGGGATTTATGATAATGGTGTGCTTCTCGTGCACACTGGCTAAGGCAAGCTTGAAATAAAGCTTGAATCGCTTTCACTAAAGGATTTTCGGTTTGGGGGGAAGCTGTCAAAGTTTCACTTTCAGATGGTTCAATTTCTTTCTTCGATTCAAGAGCCCTGGAAGCTTTGGTGGTGAATGTTTAAGAGTTGATGACTTCTATCTTCTACGATGTGTTGCTCGATATCCTTATCTCGGTACTCGTATCATCATCTTCTAAAACTATATCATCTACTCTATCTTTGTATATATTTATCAGAAAAACCAAATACAAAATTATAAAACCAACAAAAAGAAAATAGAAAAATATAAAACCTTCTAAAAGCCCATAAAAATCAGAAAATTGAAAAAAATACCAAAAATATGTTTTCTCAAGACATGTCTTCTGGTATCGATAATATCTACGGTCTTAGAAATGTCATTCAATAATGGCACGGGACTTTAGATGAAGTTCGAGCAGGAGGTGTAAATATTCTTTTCATAACATGTCTCAAAATATGGCTTGCAGTTATCTGAGACTGTGACCCGTGCTTTAAACTACGGTTTGCTATTATTTCAGATAGCAACCCGCTCTTTAAAGGAAGGAAAGTGTTGCGCTAAACAATTTTTCAAATATTTCGTGCACTTATCCTAAAACAATTTGAGGAAAGTATGTCGAAGGACTGCTGTTCATACACAAATGTTTTTCCGTCAAAAATTATTCAGAAAAATATTTGTTGTTTTCAAAAATAGTGGTAAATGAGTTGCTTTAACAACAATCAGATTCAGAGTTTTTATAAAATTTGCAAACTCAAGAAATGACTTCAGCGCTTTTAAACTTTTCATAAAAATGAGTCATGGATTGAGGGGGATAATGTTTTCAAATCTATATCATCTAACGGGCTTTCTTAATTATCCTACGTGCTTAATTAAAAATGATATTTGCCTATGTCGAAGGACTAGGAATTTAGGATATGATTGTTAGGATTAGATGATTAGAGTTTGATAAACACATTATTCCTATACATTTGTATGATCTGATTGATATGTTACATTGACTTTTATTAGTCGATTGCTGTTTGGGTGATGTCGACCACCATATATATGTATGTGTGTTCACTAACGTATGCAGGTATATTGGTATATAAGAATGTTCCCGATCCGGATCTCACAATTAATGATGATTGGATGCCGAAAGGAAAGGGTAACTATATCTTGGGTTGACAAATGAAGAAACGGAGCTTAAATGGACTTCTATGGAGAGTTGGCATAAATGCAACGTAAGAGGTCTCACTGCATCAGCAGATGGTTTTCTTCTAAGTGATTGAAGAAACGGAGCTTAATTTGACCTCAGTTGGCATTAAAAATGCAACGTAAGAAGAAGTCTCACTGAATCAGCAGATGGTTTTTTCTTCCAAACCCTACAGCAACAACAACGGAAGCTTCTCAACCACCTAACGTATCTTTGTGCAGGATACCATTTTTAAACAATTTTGAATAATTTGATTAAATTATTTTGAAAATGGAAAAATATTGTTTTGAAAATAAATTGAACTAAATTTTGAAAATCACCGAACTTCTTTTTATCAAAACCTAAGTCACTCAATTATTGACTTCTGTCATGGATTGAGGGGGAGAGTGATTTAAAATAAAATATTTTCAAACGATATTTCTTCACAAAAGTTCCGCTTTGTACGTTAAAATGTGGTGATCTAAAGATTTAATGTTATGTTATGGTATGATTTTCTTTAAAACTCAAAGATCTGTCAAAATGAAATTTTTTCTGTTCTTGTTTGATTGTGAAATTGTTTTATTTTACTTAAAGGTCTTTTAAAACAATCATACCTGACACTAACAATCTTTAATGTCTTAAAATGGTCCTTATCTGTCATTTTTCATAGTTAAATCAAGCCACGTCTTTTCCCAAAATCTTTTTAAATGATTTAAATCAATTGGGATCACAAATCTCAAAAGGTTTGAAATTTTGATCGGGGTAGAGATCGTGAGTTAAATCTCTTATCTATTTAAATGGAATTGGTTTTAGTCCTTTAAAGACACTCCTGCCTCCATGTGCCAAACGATTTTATACACTATGCACATGTTGAGGAGGAGGATTTATCCAAAAACATGATGAGTATTGAAACCAGGCCACATATTCGCCCATGTTTTCTAAACCGTATTAAATCACTTGGGATTCAAAATCTCAAAGGGTTTGATATTCTTTATCGGGGGAGAATTTGTGATTTAATAATGAAATTTGATAAAAGGTGATCGTTTTGATTTAATTGTGCAGGCTGCTCTCTCATATGTGCTAAACGCTTTCGAATCTCGAAGCACATATTGAGGGGGAGCAAACAAACTATCGAGGTACGAAAGTTTTTTAAAGTAATTTATAAAGTACCTTGATTGTGTTTTAAAATGGTTTCTTAATGGCGCTTGTGATTGTGGATGTGCTTCAAATTAACTCTTGCCTCTATGTGATAAAAATAATTTCAAAAATCCTATGCACATATTGAGGGGGAGAATTTACCAAAGAAAATCAAATGGCTTTTTCTATGAAAATTGTGATCAAATAAAATATTTCAAAGTCCTCTTGCCTCCATGTGCTAAACAATTTCTAAATCACATGCACATGTTGAGGGGGAGGTTTTCTAAATGATCAAAACTATTAAGGTACAAAATGCTTTGATCTCGTATCACAAGTACCTTGATTGTTTTTCCAAATGATTTTTCAATTGGTTTCGAGAAGGAATGAACTGTACCAAAAGACCGACCATTTTACTTTATGCATGGAGTTATAAGGATGGTTAGGTTAGGTATTTGTTCCCATGATCCCGCCAGAGCCGGAGGGATCTACCCAGGGACAATCCACTAGATAGTATAGAGTCCTTAGGTATATTGAAAAAAGGAGAAAAGTGAGATACGGGAAGAGTGCGGACTGAGACAGAGCTAGTACTGGAATAAACCCAACAAGGTTCTAGATATGAAGTCTCGGTAAGCAGCGAAGGGTTGAAGAATGAAAAAGAATTAAATGTGAAAGGGTGAAAAGAAATAGCCCTCCAACAATTCAACCTTAGGGCAGAAACTGGATTCAATACATATGCTCTTGGTGGTTACTTAGGTAACTCCGGTATTGAAGACAAGACGTCATGGACCCAGTGACGCACTGCACTAAACTTCCCAAGCTACTCAAGTTCCTCTTAAAAGGGCTTGTTTCCTTCTCACGGGGAACCTACATAATCTATCGACTTTCTTTTAGAGATAGTTGATATTGAAGAAGGAGACCCTCTCCCTAGTCTCCGGCATAGGAACCAAATGTGCACGATTGAGTCTAGAGACAAGAGATCATCCACAACATCTCATTATGACACTAAATTCTTGAAGACTTGCTGTTTCACACAATGTGGAAAGTAAGTATATATTAAGAGTCCTACGCATTATCCTTGTGGTATTGCCAGAACATCCGAGTGATATGTTGTTAGGAATTAGAAATTCCCGGTATTAAAGAGTCGGTCACCTCAAGTATATGTAATCGTTAGAATGCTCGTAGTCGTAGTTATATTTAGGTTAGTAGTATTTAGTTAAGTAACACCGTGGAGGACGGACGGGTCTTTACCCATTGTATGCCTGATCCACAGCCCGTTGTGTGGCGATTTATGTAAGACTATAAATACTCTCTACCTCCCAAGGTAGAGAGTTGGAGCTCATAATAATATCTTTCACTTTCTCTCACTAAGTTCCCTAAACCTCTAACTTTCTCTCTAGAATTCCACTTATAAGCCCACTTGTGTTAATGGTTTGATGTGTTTGTGAAATCCAATATCCAACAATTGGTATCAAGAGCCATGGTTAGATCATATCTTACACATCTTTGGATTTCTAGTGGTTTTTAGGTGGTTTTGAGTTTGAAAAAGTTTAGTGGTTTGTGCATCATTTGGTTGATTTCTAGTGTTAAAGTTTGGATTTTGATTGTACTTTTGTGTTTAAGATCATCATAAGTGTTTAGGTTTTGATTTGGAAGGCTTGAATCATCGTGGTTGGGTTGTTTTGGATTGAAAAGTGTGTTTTGGAAGTTTTTCAAGTTAGCGACTTGGCTCACGGTATAACTTTCTTGCTAGCGACTTGCTTCACAATTTTGTAGCGAGTTACAGTTTTGGAGCTAGCGACTTAGACCTAGCGATTAACAGTACAAGTAGTGGACTCTCCACTACGGGTAGCGACTTGGTGGTAGCGACTTGGTCTGTAGCGAGTTGCTCTTTAGCGACTTGAGTAGCGACTTGCTGTCAAAATTTTGCTAGCGACTTGGAGCTTAGCGAGTTGTTACTTAGCGACTTGGGTCCTAGCGACTTGGTCTTAGCGACTTGGTTCAAGAATTCTTAGCGACTTGTTGACTTTTCCCGACAAAACTTCAAACGGCTATAACTTTTGATCCGTAACTCCGTTTTCAGCGTTCTACCCATCAAAACGACCGTGAGAACGAGGAGAATGTCACGCCGAATGAACTAATTGGGTAAACCTTCGAGGGCTAAATCCGCTCTGAACAGAAGTTATTGAGGTTTTATGTTTTTAGACCTAAATTTCTCGGGAAAATCGTGCATAAACCAATCCAAATATCAACCAAACAACATCTCTGCTTATCCCACAAACAATCATAAGTCCTAACACACAATTGTCTATCATTGTGTCGATCCATCAGTCATCTTAACACATTCCATTGGTCATTGCTTAACGGTTTGGTCTTGATTTAAGTAAAATCCCGCGAAAGATTCTATTTCTCGGTTTAAATCATAGACTTGTAAAATCCTGTGCATTCTACCACGTCATGTCTTACTCTATGACCCGGTGATTTCGAAGTGCTTAAATTGTATGATGCTGTGGACAACAATGATAAAGTATGCTACACTGAACGGTTAAAGATGTTTGAATTGAACAATGAGGATGTGAGATCTTCATGTTCTTAGTACAATGAGAATGCCACGCAAATGGAATGCAGCATTGAGCCATATCGACTACTTCATGCACCTCATACAAGCTGTTATCCATAGCTGGGGATCGAACATGTAGTGCTCTTTTCCGCCAGGACTTACCTACATTGACAAGAAGCTTTCTGTTGAACTTAGAACACTTAAAGCTGCAACTTACCAATAAAGAGGTTCAAAAGGATGGTTCCAAGGTCAGACTCTTCAAGTAATCTACAAACAATTTCAGCCATTCATCGATGGGGAATATTCATCGATTACGATCAACACTTGACTGGAATTTCCTTCAAAAACATCTGGAATGGAAATTGAGAATTCATTGAGACATTTATCCAACTCATGGATAATGTGGAAAAGTACATTGAAGAATCTGCTCAAAAGAATGAAGACGTGAATGAGTGTCAGGTGTAGTTGAAAGATTGTTGTGATAAGTTGGGTAATGTATATGTTGAAGAATGGGTGTTCTTGAATGCGAGAATGTTAGTGACAACAAAAAATGATGAGTCGGATAATGGAAAAATGGAATCTTTGTGCTCAAATTCACAAGAGAGAGAGAGGTGCACCGGACACAACACATTGCAAGTTAATGCAAAGGAACGCTCCATGGAAGCTTCGGATGTACCCAAGATAGAGATGCACCGTCCAGCGTGCATGTCAATGCTCGGTAAGTTGCATGGATGTTTCTGCTGTACCTAGTTGTGCATCTTCTACTCAAAATGATGATTTTGAACTGCATGAGTACCTTTGCATTTGTGCACGATGATTCCCTTACCACTGAGCTTAACATATATAAGGATCAGGTTGCTATTTATGAACAGCGTGCTAAGTTTAAGTTGACCACCCGTGGCGAGGAAATGGATGTCCAAATACGTACAACTATTAGAAAAGTAGGTTTAGAGAAGAAGTATTAAAACAAGAGTTAAACTCCTTACAAGAAAAGCTTTCTAAAAACGCTAAGCAAAAACACGAACTTCAAGAAAATGTTAAAATGCTTAAGCAAGAATTCAAGGCTAAGGAATCAAAACTTTTGAATGATTTTTCCAATCTAAAAACTTTGAAAAACAAGCTTGAAAATAAGTTGTACGAACAAGGGAATACCATTGCAGATTCACATGATCACTAAGCATAGAGTCTTAAGTGATAAGCATAGCATTCCCCTTGTTGAGGAACCTAATCCAGAGGTAATTAAAAAGTCTAGAAATGCTCATAAAGTATCTGTATGATGGTAATGAGATCCTTAAGCCTAGACAGAAACCTAGTTGCGCTGAGTGCGAGGAAGATAAGAAATCAGATGAAGTCACTAGGGAGAAAATGAATAAGAAGCTAGAAGATCCCGAGTGTAAAAAGAACAAGATAACGATAAAACCCCATGATTACACTAAGGAAAATTGGATATCCTTAAACATGTTTAAGCCTTAGACTCTATTGACCCCTGAACAAGTGTTCTGGAAAAAGGATATGGACTTGCAAAAAGGTGAAAATCTTGTTGAAAAGAATCCCCCTTGTAGGAAATTCCCTAAAGCGACTATGTATCCTCCAAATACACCAATGCATTTAGTTCCTAGAACTATTGCCACTAAGAGCAAGACCTTAATCAGTCAATATGTTATTCTTCAACTATTTACCGATTTTGAGAAAACTTGTAAGAAAAGGATCACACACACTGGGATAACTGAAGGGGAAAGGGGTTTTGAGCAAATGAAAGAATGTTATTTAACCGAGGTCATGCCTTTCTTTAAACAACTAAAAGATCATTTTGAGAGTCTTAAAAAGGGGATAAAATCGGATATTAAAGAAATGGAAAAGGAATTTGATGCAATGGTAGTTGAAGTTAGTGATTATGAGCGTGCACTAAAATATAATGAGATTGAGAGGAAGAACTTGCATACCTTAAATGAGACTCTTATTACTGAATGTGTTGCTCAAGATATCTTTTTCCCTGCTTCAAATTGCTCTATTAATGCTTCCAAATTTCATGAACTATCGTGGCCCGAAAGTCTCCCATGATCGTGTCATTGAGCTTGAAAAACTAATTCTAAACTAAACGAGAAAATTGAACTGGATGATCACGACAATTTGGTTAAACATTTTTCTAAACTAGAAGTTGAGCATTTTAATTTACAACTCAAATATCAACATCTCAAAGAAAATGTCAAAACTTCAAATATCAATACATCTTCAGATGCTCGAGTTTGATGCGTTTTCAAATTAACAAACGTGATGAACGATTCAAGCTCGAGTAACACGATCGAGAAAGTTGAAAGCCCAAATCTCTCAATTAAAGGGTCAAACGAACAATATGACAGGCTCCCAAATGCCTCCTCCTTTAGATTCTGAGAATTCTCAAACGTTTCATCTTCAAAACCTAGTAAATGCTTTACAAAAGGAAAACGAAAGTTTTCTAGAAGAAAATGAAAAGGTTAAACGACATTTTAAAGAGTTATATGATTCAATAAACGTCACCCGTGACCAAAACAACGAAAAAATAACGTCTTTACAAAAGGAAATTGAGAATCTGAGAAGTCAGGGAAATGGGAAACCGCCACTTGTTTTCAATAAGAATGTTGTCTCAAAATCACCCTTAGATTGCAAATACACTGTGATAGTTAAATATATTCCTCCTCATCTTAGGAATAATGAACATGCTTTTCATGACTTCTGTGCTCACCTTAAGGATAGTCTAGAATGTCTCCGTGAGATTGTCGAAGAGGATTTCATTAACAAACCTCTTGATAGTGAAATTAGGTTTGCTTGCCTCCAGGCCAAACGATCTCAAGAGCTGCTTGAATGTGTAATTGCAACATGTCCAAAACCCTTAGGTGAAAAAGGCAAAGCTGTGAAGCCTTGTTTTATGCCTAGTGCCAAACAGGAAATCCGTTCTATGCCTAAAGCCAAGCATGTGACCCTTGATATGCCTTGTTCCATATCTAAATTCAAGCAAGCAACCCGTGATGTGCCTCCTAGAATTTCGAGATCCCACTCTAGACCGGAATGCGCAGTAGTGAAGCAATGTAATGTTCCCATCGTTACTTCTAGAGATGTTAAGATTGACACTAAAGTTAGCGGGTCAAAACCTAGAAGCTATGCAAAGAAGGATAGGATTACGCAAACTAAAAGTGTTCATGATAAGGAAGTGAAAGAACACCATAGGGACAAGAAGTTTGATTTGAACAAAAATAATCGTGTTAGTTCTAGTATTAGCTCTAAGCTTACTAAAATTAATTCGAGGCCTTATCTTTGTCTGCAAAACATGCAAAAAAAAATGTTTAATTTCTGGTAATCATGATAAATGTGATGTGTTATTTCCGAGGTCTAAGATTCATAACCCAGTTAAGAAAGTTTGGAGAGCTAAACAGATTAAGCAATCCGAAACCTACAGGAAGGTTTTTACCAATGTAGGATTTCGATTGGAAGCCAACAGTCGAATATTCACGAATGGCAAACCTTGCCCCTTAACTAGATCCACTATGCCTAGAGTAGTGCCTGTTAAGGTTTGGAAGCCAACTGGTAGAACAATCCCATTAAGCACAAAATGTCCCTCGACTAAGTCCGATGCTTCTACTAGTTTAGCTCCTAGTGACAATGACATTGCACCTAGGGTTTTTGCTGATTCAAAGATTGTTTGTGCTAACCAAAAGGACCCCATGAGCACGTGGGGATCCAATGTTTCCAATTCTATGTCTTCGTCTGCTATCCAAAGCAGGTCGCAAAGTCGTCCCTTGGTATTTGGATTCGGGGCTCTAAACATATAAGCGGGCTCTAAACAATGACGTTTGTTCACATCGATTCAGGCCTCGTTCTTCATCATGATGGTGTCTGCAGATAACACTTCAGGCCTCGTTCTTCAAAGAAAAGAAAAGTGTATGCTCTTCGTGCGCTTTATCTTGACTAAAGAGAAATTCTCTCATGAATGGCCATACTCATGTACATTCTTCATCAACAAGCTTCATGTTTTTCCACGCTCATTCAGTCATCAAGTGGATCTACGTTCATTGGTGTATTCTCTTATTCTCTTGTTAAATCAAAAATGGCAACTTCGGATGCAATTTTGAGGGGGAGAAGAGTGAATATACTACATGATGATGGATGTTTGAATAATGGTTATACGACTTAATTTTTGATGATAATGAGTGTATATTCTTTTTGATGAAGAGTAAATATACTAAGGATAACTGGGATTCATTGTTTTGATTTTTGATGACTCTCCTCCAACGCCTAATGCTTCACTTACTATGGATAATTGGGAATCAATATTTGGGATTCAGTGTCTTTCAAAGATATGTTTGATGAGTACTTTTAACCTCCGACGAATGTTGATCATCCAGCTTCTGAAGCTCATGCTCTGGTTTCTATTGACTCAACTGGTTCACCATCTAAGAAGTACTTCTTGGAATTCTTAAGAAACCTTATCTCCAGTTATTTCACAAGGCGTTTATAATGACTATCATGATATTGTAAGTTGCATTATTGAATAATGATCCGCTCTTTGGTATTCCTTTGCCAAATCTTTACGGATTATTGTTCCTCTCATTGTGCACGATATAAATCAACCACATGAACATTAAGGAAAATGACTACCTCATTCGCCGAGACATTTGTGGTGAATCTTCCAGATCGGTCTCTACATGTATACCTTTAGGAAGAATGCATTAATGTCGAGAAATCATTTGTTCCGGTTCATTCAGTGGATCGACGTACATCCGGTAGTACGTCTATTCACGTGTTGGGCATTTGACACAAGCTGATTACTTCTGAGTTAATCAATTATCACTTATTTGAGATTGAAGTTAAAATTCACAAAGGCGAGCTTAAGATGCAAATGCATGGAATTCTTCTTGAGTTTCAAGTTTGGTATATCAGGTTTTCTTTATCAGTGGTCACTTCAAATTGTCTACATATGGGTTGATAAAGATAGTTAGAGAGAGTTTCTATCGCAGTGGTCCTACGGCTCTGAACAATTGATTCGGACCCGCACTTCAAATCAGTCCAATTGGTTCATCCCTTGTTCCAAACTCTTCTTCAGAAACTCCATATGTACCTCCATCTGAAGATGATTTAAAGAAATTGTTTGATCCCATGTTTGATGAACATTATGAGCCAAGTGCTAATGAAATGACAATTCCTACTTGAGAGGTCTGCTCATATTCCGTGAATGACGTCAATCCTTCAATCTCAATATCATTAAGTCAAGAAGCGCTTGCTGCTGATCACTCTGTCTCATCAACAAATCATCAAACTTCGAGGGTACATCATGGAACTATGTCTGGTATCAATAATGAAGTTAATCCCTTTGCTACTCTTGAAGATGCTCCATTTGAAAATGTATTTGCTCTTGAATCTTCATCAGAACCATCTTCTTCGGAGACATCGACTCGCTACTTCAGTCCTTCAACCACGCCACATGAACACCTCAAAAAAAATGGACTCACGATCATCCATTGGACAACATCATTGGAAATCCCTCTCATCCTGTATCACACGGAAACAACTTGCAACAGATGCCTTATGGTGCTTCTTCAACTCCGTACTCTTTAAGATCGAACCAAAAGATGTTAAAACCGCCATGGATGAAGACAATGGTTCAATGCCATCAAGAAAAAATTCATGAGTTTGATCGACTTGATGTATGGGAGTTAGTACCTGCTCCAGATTGTGCCATGCTATGATTATTGCTCTAAAATGGATCTTCAAAGTGAAACTTGATGAGCATGGTGATGTGTTGAAGAACAAGGCTCGATTAGTTGCTAAAGGATACCGTCAAGAGGAGGGTATAGACTTTTAAGAATCTTTTGCTCTCATTTGCTCGAATCGAGGCAATTAGAATCTTTTGGCTAATGCTGCAAGTAAGAACATGGTAGTCTATCAAATGGACGTAAAGACGGCATTCCTGAACGGAGATCTTAAAGAAATCGTCGTCACCAACTGAAGGATTTGTAAATCAAGAGCATCCTACTCACGGTTATCGTTTGAAGAAGGCCCTTTACGGTTTAAAGCAAGCTCCAAGGGCATGGTATGATACACTGTCAAAGTTTCTTCTATCAATCGGATTTAGCAAAGGAGCAGTTGATCCAACATTGTTCACCAGGAAGTCGGGCAAACATTTAATTCATGTTCAAATTTATGTTGATGATATTATTTTTGCCTCGACTGACCCAATGGAATGTGATCGTTTTCTAATGAAATGAGTTCAAAATTTCAAATGTCAATGATGGGACAAATGTCATTTTTCTTGGGATTACAAATTTCGCAAAGTCCGGAGGCATTTTCATAAATCAATCTAAATATGCAACTGAGATCTTAAAGAAATTTGGATTTGATTCATGTGACCCTGTTGACACTCCCATGATTGTTCGAACCAAACTAGATGAGGACCACTCAGGGATCATGATTGACCAAACAAAATATCGTAGTATGATTGGATCCCTGATGTACCTCACGGCTAGTAGACCAGACATCTTGTTCGCTATTTGCATGTGTGCTAGATACCAGGCTAAGCCTACTAAAAAGCACCTTGAAGCGGTTAAGCGGGTCTTTCGGTATCTCCAAGGAACCATCAACATGGGACTTTGGTACCAGAAGGACACCGGTATGTCACTAACATCCTATGCAGATCGCGATCATGCGGATGTCAAGATACTCGTCGAAGTACGTCTGGAGGTGCTCGGTTTTTGGGTGATAAGCTTGTGAGCTGGTCTTCAAAGAAGCAAATGAGTACTTCTATTTCCTCTCAGAGTGAATACATAGCCATGTCATCTTGTTGTGCTCAAGTCTTATGGATGAGATCTCAATTATCTGACTATGGCTTTATATTCAACAAAATCCTCTCTCTTGTGACAATAAAAGTGCTATTGCTCTCTCTTGCAACAACGTTCAACACTCAAGAGCAAAGCATATCGACATTCGACATCATTTCATCGGGAAACAAGTGGAAAAAGGTGTGGTGGAACTCTATTTTGTGAGATCGAATATCGGTTAGCGACATCTTCACCAAAGCTCTTCCAAGAGAACGTTTTGAGTTCATACTTCCTCGACTAGGCTTGAAAAGTCTTCAACCAGAAACACTCAAACGTCTTGAGGAGGAAGACGAGGAGTAAAGGTCTATCTTCATCTATCTCTTGTATATATCTATTTGAAAAATCAAAATACAAAATTATAAAACCTTCAAAATCCATAAAAATCTTAAAAATTCGAAAAATCTTCAAAAATATTGTCATTTTGTCATGCGTTTCTGGTTCGATAATATCTACGGTCTTTGTGATGTCATTCAAAGAATGACACGGTACTTTAGATGTTGGTGAATTCCAAAATCAAAAATCAAAAACATGTTTGAGAGAAAGAGAAATGGTTTATTGTCATTTCGTGCAATAACCGGTTTTAAAAGAAAGAACGAGCCATGTTTTATCATGATTTCAAAGTCCATGCTCGATTCTATAAACATTTATCTGCTGAAAACTAAATGCTTTGAAAAATAACTCGGTCTCTATTTTTGATAACCATCAGGACTTATCTGTCAAAATCTCTATCTCTCAATCAACAACCTATGTCATTGATTGAGGGGGAGAATGATTTCAATTAAATAAAAAAGTTATTTGGCATTCAGTTGTTTTCAAAAGATATTCAGGCATGTTTTATCAATGGAGTTTAAAGTCTTAAAATCCGATCATTATCAGTTAAAACGCTTTCATAATCAAGTCACAATTCTCCTTAAAAGCTTTCAAAATCAATTTAAATCTATAAGAGATCACAAATCTCAAATGATTTGATAATTGTGATCGGGGGAGAATGTGTGATTTAAATTGGATTTAAACTGATAATTCGATAAATGGTTTCTTAAGTGATTAGCATGTTTGCCTCCCCGTAAGTGACAAACGATTTCAAATTTTCCATGCACACGTTGAGGGGGAGCATCTATCTTAAACCACAATGATTTGAAACGTGATCACATATCTCAATGTGCAGGTTCCCTCTAGTATGTGCAAAACTCTTTTCAAATCTCGAGGCACATATTGAGGGGGAGCAAAATCATGAAAACCTCATCCTTCCCCAAAATGCTTTATCTACTTGATTCGATTAGGGAAGTGATGTTGATATTTTTTTAAAATGGTAATCAAAGAAGTTAATTCTTTCTCTTGCCTCCGTGTGGAAAACTATTTCAAATACTTGATTCACATGTTGAGGGGGAGTTCTTCTTCTAAAATATCAAAAACAATTCAGGTACAAAATGCTTTGATAAAATATCATAAGTATCTGGATTGATTTTTCAAATGGTTTTCAATTGGTTCCTATGGCAGATGAACAATACCAAAAGACCGACCAACTTTACATTATGTATGGTGATATAAGGACGATAAGGTTAGGTATGTGTTCCCATGATCCGTCAGAACCGGAGGGATCTACCCAAGGACTATCCACTAGTTAGTGTAGAGTTCTTAGGTATGATGATAAAAGGAGAAAAATGAGATATGGGAAGAGTGCGGACTAAGACCGAGCTAGTCTGGAATAAACCCAACAAGGTTCTAGCTATGAAGTCTCGGTAAGCACTGAAGGGGTTGAAGAATTAAAAATAATTGAATGAGAAAAAGGTGAAAACAAATAGCCCTCCATTTATTCAACCTTAGGGCAGAAACCGGGTTCAATTCATATGTTACTGATGGTAACATCGGTATTGAAGACAAGACGTCATGGACCCAGTGACGCACTGCACTACAACTTCCCAAACCACTCAAGTTCCTCTTAAAAGGACTTGCTTCATTCTCACGGGGAACCGACATTATCTATCGAATTTCTCTTAGAGATTGTTGATATTGAAGGAGGAGACCCTCTCCCTAGTCTCCGATATAGGATCCAAATATGCACAAATTGAGTCTAGAGCCACGAGATCATCAATAAATCTCATTAGGACACTTTCAATGAAGACTCTCTGTTTCACACAATGTGAAAAGAGAGATTATATCTTGAGTCCTACGCATTATCCTTGTGGTATTGCCCGAACATCTGAGTGATGTGTTTACATATTCACTGTGAAGATGGAAAGCCTTCTGGAGCCAACATCTAACAAGCTTCTGGTAGGTGGCATGTGAGATCTATTATATAGATCAACCATGTGACAACTGAACAGAAACAATGGGGCGATTCAATCTTTTGAATCAATCCTGGTTCAGGTTATGGATTGACGGATACCTTTGAAAAACCGGTCTTTGTACTTAACAACTTTTCTCTTTAGCACATCGACCGTGTACTCATTTCTCAAACCAAAAGGTGTTTTTATGATTGATAATTGATTTTCAATAAAACCTTCGTTGTACTGCAAAAACAATTTCTATTGAGCAATACACGATTGTTTTTCAAATCTCTTTTCATCAATCGAGTGGACTTAAAATTATTTGGTCCACTCACTCCGTGTTGTCTTCTTTGAGACGTTCGGTTTGAAACGGCTAGATCATGTGAAACCCTGTCAAGGAAATTCTTCGAATTATACCGATCACAAAGTACATGTCGATCAACGGGGAACAGTGGGTCGTGTACCTCAATTCATCGAAAGTGATCAAAGACACTTTTGTGCGCTTTAATGCTAACTGTCTTATGCGGTACACCCGGCGTTTGTCGAGAATGAAGCGGTCAATCCATAGCCGCATGCTCACCTAACACATTCATCTCAAAAGAAATCATGATTAGTGCATCAATGACTCTGATATTATCACTCCATGCTTCGCTACGCTGCGCCAATATCATGAATCAACGAATGCTTCCGCTACTCTGATGAGAATATATCATGATCCAGAATGTGAGCATGTCGGTCTGAATGTCACAACATCACATAATACCAACACCACAATGGATGTATTAGAGATTTTCTATTAGCGATGATCTCAAAAGTCGGCTCAACATTATTATCCGTGGATCAAGAAAGACCTCCACTTGGATTAACCAAACATGCAATGAGTGGAATCAATGACTACGAGCTTTTGAGCAAAGTACTACATCAAGAATGCAAGATCAATTGTTAATGTAATATCCGATTGTATTCAATGTCATTTTAGTATATGTTTGAGGTGACCTCCCTTAGGGGAGATTGTTAGGAATTAGAAATTCCGGTATTAAAGAGTCGGTCACCTCAAGTATATGTAATCGTTAGAATGCTCGTAGTCGTAGTTATATTTAGGTTAGTAGTATTTAGTTAAGTAACACCGTGGAGGACGGACGGGGCTTTACCCATTGTATGCGATCCTGACCCGTTGTGTGGCGATTTATGTAAGACTATAAATACTCTCTACCTCCCAAGGTAGAGAGTTGGAGCTCATAATAATATCTTTCACTTTCTCTCACTAAGTTCCCTAAACCTCTAACTTTCTCTCTCTAGAATTCCACTTATACGCCCACTTGTGTTAATGGTTTGATGTGTTTGTGAAATCCAATATCCAACATATGTAAATATTCACGATGAAGATGGAAAGCCTTCTGGAGCCAACATCAAACAAGCTCTTGCTGGGTGACATGTGAGATCTTTTCTAAAGATCAAGCTTGTGACAACTGGATTGAAACAATGGGGCGATTCACTCTTGAATCAACCTTGGTCCAGGAATGGAATTGACGAATATTTTTGGAAAAACCGTTCGGTGTGCAAATCTTCTTTTCTCTAGCACATCGAATGTGTACTTATGTTTTCAAACACAAAAGTATCTCGATTGAAAAAAATATACTTTTGGAAAAACCGCTTCGATGTGCAAATCTTCATTTCTCATGCGTCAAATGTGTACTCTTTTAAATACAAAAAGTATTTTGATTGAAAATTGATCTTTCTCATAAAACCTTCGTCGTATTGCAAAACTCTTTCTTCTAAGCAATACGTGATTGTTTTCAAATCAATTTCTTATCAATCAGTGAATCTCAATTCGCTGGTTCACTCACTCCGTGTTGTCTTCTTTGAGACGTTCCGGTTTGAGAACAGCTAGAACATCTGCGAAACCCTGTCAAGGAGATTCTTAGGAATCCTACGATCACAGGCGTACTTGTAATAATCAACAGGAACCGTGGGCCGTGTACCTCAATTCATCGAAAGTGATCAAAGACACTTTCGTGTGTTTTATTGCTAACTGTTGTTTGCGGGTACATTGGGACGATTCAGTGATCGAGAATTGAGGAGTCAATCCAAAGCCGCATGCTCACAGCATCCACACTTAATTGAAGAAATCATGATTTGTGCATATCTACAAAACCGGCTCGATATTTTTATACTATGTCTCCTGCTGGCTGCTGCAAATATCATGAGCCATTAAAAGCTTCCGCTACTCGATGGAAAGATGTCATGATTCAAAAGTGTGAGCATGTCGGTCCGAAAGTCACAACTTCACATGATGGCAACACAACAAAAGGGTGATCCAGAGAGATTTGTTGTGGCTGATGATCTCAATGAAAGCTCGAAGATCATCAAAGATGTGGATCAGTTAAAGGCCTCCACTAAAAGTACAAAATGTGCGGACTATGAAGAGTCACTGCTTAAGCACAAAGATTGCGGAATTGAAGAATTGAAGTCTACGAGCTCAAGAACAAAGTCAAGAATAGAATGCTAGGATTTGAAATGTAAAACATGGGGTGACCTCCCTTAGGGGGAGACTGTTAGGAATTAGAAAATTCCATAGTAAAAGAGTCGGTCACCCCAACTATTATCTAGCATAAGTTAGCTCGTAGAAATATAGTTATTTATGTTATTTAGTAGTTTATTAGTTAATTTGTAGCGTAGCTTAGTCTAGTGTAATACCGTGGAGGAAGGACGGGTCTTTACCCTGTATACACGATCCATAGGCCGATAAGAGGTCGTGTATTCTGTAACTATAAATACCCCTTCCATCCATGGAAGGGGTGTGGCTTCTTTGAATAAACCTTTCATTTTCTTAAGCAACTCTCTTCAAGGAACCTCCTCTCAACTCTCTTCATCTCTCTCTAATGGCTTTCTTGTTTAATCACAATCCTAGACCACCCGAATTATCTAACAACATAAATATTGGATCCTAACATGGTGTCCCCTTTTCCTTCTCATAGTGGCCGGCCAAGGGGGCCTTTTCCAAGCCCAAACCCTAACTTTTTCCCTAAGTTATTCTATCACTATATATACAAGACCTAGGGTAAAGGTTTATGGTTAACTTTTGTGCATTGAATTAACCTTAGATCTCTCCTTCTCCCTCTCTTGCATTGTACGACCGAACCACCTCCAAAGGGTGTTTTGGTTTTGTTTTTCTTATAAAACAAGGGTTTGTGTTAGATCTAGCAATCTCTTGATTCGTGGTTAATTGTGTGTACAAAACTGTACTGGTAAGACATTATTCTTACACCAATTTGGTTTGAGTTGTAAAACGGTAAAGGACAACTCTTTAAACTACTTCATCATCTTTGTTGAAGAGATCTAACCAATTGAAAGAGGTATGTTACGCGTTTATGTTTTCAGTTAATTAATTGCTATTATCTTCTAAGTCTTCCGTTGTGTACTCTGTGGTGTCAGACATGTTATTATTGTATATCATTTTTTATAAACACAATAGTGCATCATTAGCCGCTATAATGAGTAATTAATTACTGAAATGCATAAAAACAAATAAATTGTATTGTGTTATTATTGTATGCTTAGATCTAGGGTTTGCAAAACCTAATCCCTAATTTTTTTTGGGTGGGCGTTTTTTTGCCCTAATTAGGGTTTTGTTAACATTGTTTTTAATTGGATTAGAAAACCCTAGGTTGCATGCAATTTTATGTGTATTAAATTGCGTAACTCTTGTTTAATTGCATTAATTATTAAGTGTAATTTATGTCCATGATAAAAACATGCATGTTTTGTCATGGATCTGTTTTTATTGTATGCTTTAATTGGTTAAGTGATATACACTAATTTTTGATAGATCTAAAATTGGGGAAGACCTCAATCATTATTATTAATAAATCAACTATGTGCTATGTGGTATGTGTTTAATTTTGACTTACGAAATCGATAAATCGATGCATGTGGCTCACCTTCTTGTAATAGAATTTATCAAAAAGGTTTTTCATGTGGCTATTTGATATGCATGATTAATTGTTAAGTTATGTATTCATTGTTTATGTGTTTATTTTTTTTAAATACTTGCTTGTTTGTTTTGTGTGACAAGTTGTAAACAAGGGTATTTTATAAGAAAAATAAACTGATCTAAACAATGGTGAAACATGTGTTTTTTTAGCATAATAGTCATAAACGTTTAATTGATTGATGTTTATACACAAAATAGTTAGAACGGCGCACCCATTAATGACAAACTATAAGATGGGTATAAGGTTGATACGCATTAAATTGTGACATTAAAGAAAAGGGTATGTAATATGCTTCGCGCTGACCTAATTCCCCGCTCGTCTGTGCGTCTTAATGGAGTTACCAAGTATTCCTATATAATGTGCATAAAATCTTTATGGTGAATTGACGTTAAATTCTAAGTGCCACTTTTGTGGTAATTATCCGAATAACTTGGGTTTATGACATGAAACAATAGGATATAGTGGTAAATTAAAGGTAATTCTTTAATTGGTGTAACCAATATCTCGATTAAAGTTTGATGATGAAAAGCTTAAACATTAAAACAATGATATAACTGTTTTAATAAAACCTTATGCTACAAAGATGAATGCATGACATCTTTGTACATATTATATTTGACACCAAAATCAAATTTATTACCCTTAATTTAAGTTATATGTCATTCAATGAAACGGAAACACCTGAGATTACCTTTTATTTGCGTGAGACCGTGATTTAGATCGTAATCAAAGGGTAAAATATCCACGTGTCGTGAGAACGGGCATGGGTGATTCTGCAGTTTCTTAAGTTGGACAACTTAATAGAGTTTTGTAGTGAGAACTGGCAACTCAAGACATAAGATGGGGATAAAACGTGCTTACATTGCAACTGTTGTTGGCAATAGGTAAATCCCATAAATCTAGGAGTTGCAATTTGAAAATTGGCAATTGAGGTTCGACTCGTACCATTTTGAATAATTTTATTACTATCAGATCAACTGATGTGATGAAACTATCTCAATTTGGATCATAGTTTTCAGTGAAAATTAAATGGTTATATGTTTATGAACCATATGTATTTAATTTTCTAGAAAAGGTTAATTATCGAAAATACTAAAATTGAAATTTGTATCTTTTGAATGTATTAATGCAACATTTAACTGTGAACGTGGTTTAGTCTTTTATTAGTAAATTGATCCTTTCTGCTTTCAAACAAATGTTTGATCGAGAATAATTTACCGAAAAGACAAACAAAGTCTCTTTTCCATGGGAGAAGAATGACACTCAATCCTATTTCTTTTCATGAATGAGAAAGGTATAATATGAACATTTGAATTGTCTAAATTCTAATGTAACTCATAGCAAAGAATTGCATATCTTATTTTCCATAAAGCTTTCATTACCCTCATTTGATCAATGAATCCTTTTGTAACAAACATGACTTTTGGTTAACTGGAAAACATGTATATGAGTTACTAAATTAGAAGCTAGACTGATTATCGCGAAAATTGGTAAAAGGCAAACTAGCATAATTTATCTAGTTGTTTTGCTTTAGGCTTTAAAGGTGCTACATACTAGTACGGGGATGGTAGGCCTGTTAAAGAAGAAATTGCATACCTAAATTTCAAGTTAAAAACATTGGTGGATAACCCATCATTCATAGAGTAGAATGCACCTTTTAGTACATTAGTAATGATTACGTATGGTTCTTCAAAGGTGTAGGAAAGTAAAAAGCAAGCAAGTTGTTTTCACTGGTTATGAAACACTTACAATGTTGTCAAATTCAGTGGGAGCATTGTGTTGCATTACTGAATAAGAAGTTGTTATAATGATTTCTAATTCAGTGGGAGCTACAAGCTTTATTTCTGTGTAGTAACCCAGATTATCTTCAAAGATAATTACTTTCCAATTGTAGGCACTTATGTTTTAAGGATAGTCATGTGCGTTTCCTTACTAATCAATATGGTCCTACATCAACTTGTTATATCTATGACACAAATCATATTAATCAAATAAACAAATGTTTATCGTGTTGTTTATCTGCTACATGATGTTGTTACATGCACAAATGGGAGAGATCTTTATTGTGTGCAAGGTACAACACATATAAATATGATTTAAATGGATTCTCTTGATTGCAAGGTAAGAGAGTAACGTTTTAATAGGAATTATACATTTAAATGTGTATGATTGCCCGATTAAGAACATGTGTCCAGATGATAACAAAGAATAATTTAAATATTTATGTCATTCAATATTTAAGAAACACTTGTAATTACAATTTACGTTACGTGAGAACGTGAACTAGATTGTAGTCCAAGGTAAAATATCCACGTGTCGTGAGAACGAGCATGGATGATTTTGCAGTTTCTTACGTTGAACATTTCATGGAATGACATAATTGAATGAAGTAATCTAATACTACTTTTGATTTTAAGTATTTATGTATTCGTTGAATGACTTAAATATATGTAGTATTATTAATTGAAACCCGAGGTGGTGTTCATAGTTACTTTAATTATACATGTTTATGATTTCTTGGTAAAGTCACAAACATGAAGTCCTTTAATACAAGACTTACAATATAAAGTAAGACGTTAACTTGCTATCTTTTAAGACATATGCATGAAGTCAGTGAGTTGATCAATGACTTATAACGTATAGTGAGATTATAATTGTTATGTCTCTTGACTTGGTCAAGAATACTTGTGTTATAATGCATGCAATTGACTTGGTAATTCTATTGTATCATTAAGTTTTACTTTGTTGGTAAATAGGTAAGCCAAAGAGTAGATGGTTATCTTAAATATTGTTAGATTATCTTACAATATTAATTCTAATGAAATAGTGAAATACCATAGTTTTATGGTATGTCCATTAGAAGAATCAAAATCTATTGGCATTGTTTGATTCAAGATAACTATAGTTTCTTTCAAAAGTTATCAAGGTTAGTAGATTGAGTGTAGATTGAATATACTTAATAAGACTCCAACCTAGAAGATTAATAAGACACCATTTGTTTATGGAATGTGATGAATCGCATTAAGTCTTATAATGAAGTTCTGAATTTGTTAAACTACTTATAAAGTGGGTTGTAACAAACTAATGTCAGGAACTGTCAATGTTTTTGTAATATCCCAAAAGAGAACAATATATTATTGCTCTACTTACTAAACTATTTAAAGATGATCTTTAAATTATAAAAGGCAAGTGGAAGTTTTGTTTAGATCTTGAAAGATTAAATTTCAAAATACATAATCTTCTAAAATGCACTAGCAAAAATCATGATGAGGCTAAATATGTAAATGATAGACCTTAATATGATGGAATTGTCATTCATAGATCCGTAGAATATCTCGTGATATTTAATATCCGAGGAATATGAGTTACAAGATCATGGTAAGCCTGTTAATTATAATGATGAATTTATCAAATGTTGAATTGTGGTAAATCAATCATACTATGAATGTAGAGATGTTGTCCATAAAGATAATCAACTTTAGATACTTGGTTTATCTTAATGAGTTTTTCAAAGAATGGAAACCCTAGTAGTTCAAATCTTTGTGTAGAAATCATGTGGACAATATTGTACACGTATTTAATGCATGTCTAGTGATAATAATATTAATCATACTTAAGTAATTAACTATGATTGAATATTCTTTTCTAGATACATTAAATAGAAGTATAAAATTATAATTGTCATACTTAGTTTCATTGATATGAAATTTTGACAATGAATATCAAAACTCTTTGTTGTAGAATTACTTTTGCAAGGACGATCGATAATACAAATGAGTTTTATAAATTTAATAATCTTTGAATATGTACAAACTTCAAGAATCCATGAATGGATATATGCATACATCCAGGAGATGACTCTTATGTTTAATATTAAATCCATGTTTGATTTAATAATTAAAATAAGATAGCTCATAAGTATTCCTGAAAGCTAGTGGGAGTATTATTTTTTATTTTCTTAAATCTTATATGTTGTATGGGCAACTACATTCCACCTAAATTAAGTTTTAGTTGGGAATGAAACTTCGTTTATAAGATTTGGAAATAAGACATACAACCTTTGAATATATGTTTATAAACATATGCGGTAAATAAATGATTCTAATAGAACATGATAAATACATATATTTGATAAGATAGAATATGAATGCGATCTTAAAGTCTAACTTGAAGATTCATCATGAACATCATGTTGTATATAAGGTTGTTGTATCATGCTTGATTACAAGATGATTTAACAACATTGTAATATTTATGTTTGAATTTAGAATTGCATTCCTCAGCCTGAGTTGCTCGATTCTATACAACAATTGTTGTGTAACTGTCATATTCAACAAACTTGAAGTTTGAATGGCACCAAATAAATAATATTCAAAGTTTACGGATGTTTAAGAGCATATTGTTGTACACAATGATGCTAGTATAATTGAGATGACACTCAATTCTAGTCATGGTATCCTTAATGATGATCATGTTGACTAGTTATGCTCAACTAAGAGCATAGTTGCATTATACATTAAAGAATAAAGAATACTTTAAACTTTAATATTTTGAATGATGATTGTCATAAAAGGGTCGTTCAGGTTGTCACGCACCTTATGAAATGTTATGACAATATTAAGATATGTGTAAACACATACAAGAAGTTCACTTATTGAATTCTTGGAAAATGTATTCTCAAAATTCCTATAGATCAAAGTTAGTTGAAATTATGCCATGTTAACAAGTATGATTATCATGACTTAAGGCAAAAATTCATTAACTAAGAATTATCATGCATTGATCTATTTAGTATTTGGATAAAAGGATGTTAAACAATTATTATTTATAATAAATTAAAGTACTTATATGTTTAATTTCATTTATAATATTGTGTCATGTATTTGCATGTTTAAATCCTTGAATAAACTTAAGTTATTCTAAATAGTCCGTTGTCGATCAATAACATGGGAATGATATTGAATTAAGACAAATTTGAGTATTAGTTAAAATATACTTGAAAGTATATTGATGTGTAGCATGACTAATTTCAGATAATATTCAATGGATTTAGTATAGGACTTATCCCAACCACATGATGGTACTTTATGTATCTTAGTCATCAAGTACATAATGAATATTTATCCTCTGACTTGAGATACCAGAGAAATGTCATGGATGTAGTGCATTTCTGTGAAGCAATCTAACGCTATACGTAACTGGTAGTTATAAGGGTTGTTTTCTGAAGTGTTGCGAAATTTATGAATTCTGCTCGTAGTCAAAATGGGATTTGTTTCCTTCAAATTTATTTTGAAGTATATATCTGATGGGCCCGTCGTAGAGTTGTCAAGATGTTTGCATGGCCATGCCCAGGTCTTCGGAATATGTTAGAAGAATTGGTAATCTTGATCAATCATATAAAGCGAGAAACAGAATAGTTAATTAAGAAATAAGTTAGATCCATATTCTTATTAACATGGTATTAGAAACAAAATGATGAATGTGATGATGAATCATCAAAGCGGTTTTCTCCGAAAACCATACACGAGTTATACGGGGGCATTGGCGTATTGCTAGATGCTAACCAATGTCATTACACGTTTTGTAAACATATCCAAGTGGGAGCTGTTGAAAATGTACATATTTATAAAACGTGCATGTCGGATTGAACTCGTGATCACGAGATTGCACATATTAGCGAATGAGAATTAAAGTTATAATTAATGTAAAATGATTACGATTAATTATTGCACAAAACCCGACTAACGATCGTTAAGTATTTACGGAAATGACTACTAACGACGTTAAATGTAAAAGGAGAGAGAATATATGGTGAATAACTTAAACATGGAAAAGATACGGGTGTCCCCTTTTCCTTCTATAGTGCAGACCAAGGGGCCTTTTCCAAGCAAACCCTAACTTTTTCCTAAGTTATTATATCACTATATATACAAGACCTGGGGTAAGGTTTATGGTTAACTTTTGTGCATTGAATTAACCTTAGATCTCTCCCTCTCATTCTCTTGCATTGTACGGCCAAACCACCTCCAAAGGGTGTTTTGGTTTTGTTTTTCTTATAAAACAAGGGTTTGTGTTAGATCTATTTCATGTGTACAAAATTGTGGTGGTAAGACATTATTCTTACACCAATTTGGTTTGAGTTGTAAAACGGTAAAGGACAACTCTTTAAACTACTTCATCATCTTTGTTGAAGAGATCTAACCAATTGCAAGAGGTATGTTACGCGTTTATGTTTTCGTTAATTAATTGCTGATATTATATTCTAAGTCTTCCGTTGTGTACTCTGTGGTGTCATACATGTTATTATTGTATATCATGTTTCATAAACTCAACAAAGAGTAATGCATATAGTGACACATTATGTGTGTCACAATTAGTCCAAACCTATCTCGACACTATTAAGCGTCAGAAAATTGTGTCACTATATACTTTTACCGCCTGGACTTTTAATGACACTTTTTATAAGTGAAGGTGGAGAATAAAATTATTTGGTGACACTTTTTTTGACATTTTCTAACACTTTTTGTGTGTCACTAAAAGACTTTTTTCTTGTAGTCAGGTCAAACTCCTCCCACGAGAATTCTTGCAAATTGTCACTTTCAATCATAAATCGTTGTGAGTCTCGGATGTTTAAAGCATTCCAAGTCGGTGCTGTTCCATCACGACTGTAAGAATGCGTACTTCCCGAAGACATATTATCCCTCGCCATATCATCAAGAGATGGTGCTTGACCATTAACGGCTTCTACCTCATGGCCTAAGTTCCCATCATGAATATAAGAGCTCCCTTGTCCACCAATATCATTGATCAAAGATGAAGGTGGTATGTAGATATTGTCAGCACCCTGTATTTTGGGCACAAAAAAGAAAAATGTTAACAAAAAAAGGTGGCCTAGTAGTATTTTAGCCTCGTTCAAGGAGCTTAGCAGATAGTCCGTATTTATTCACGGAATTGATTTGCACACTTTGAGGATTGATTAGGACACTCCATTTGTGCATTAAATACTTATGCAGTATTAACATTCGCTTCAACTGCTTCTACATTAGAGTTTGCGAATAAATTTTTAAAGTGTGCAAATCTTTAGCCATTTATTAAAGAAAACTACCACTTTTACCAAGCACAAAATAAGCAAATAATCAAAATGATAAAATAAATAAGTGAAAGAAAAGTTTTATTCACCTCTGAGGATAGTTTCACCTTGGGCTCAATGGATCTTGTTGCCTAGCAGGAGTAAATAATCAATTAAATGATCAGCATCATAGAATCACAAACTGACGTATGCGAAAAAGAGTGAATCCACATACAGTAAATACTTCATCAGGCCCTGAAGAATTCTGACTTCCGTCTTCCGTCCTTGGAGAAGAACCTTCTTCAGATTCTTCTGGTACGGGTGAGGGAAGATTAGCGGGAATGTATACTACCCTAAATTTGAACCTCTGAATAGCCTTATTCTTCTTCTCGTTGAACTAGAAAAAGGAAGGATTGAATATACAGAAGACATTATTTTGTATTGGAGTAAAAAGTTCAAGAAAAGACGACTCACCATGTTAGCAGTTAGGTCCTTAATAGTTGTACCGTTAGGTACACGAACTGCCTGTACGAGGAACTTGTCTGTACATTGCATGTCAATTGGTGCCTTTTCTTGTGCTTGCATTGTAACTATAAAAGTCATGGTTTTTGAGTCATAATTTAAAGAGAAATGATACATAGACCTAAACTTAGGCCTAAATTTAGACCTAAAACCACTTGTCATCATCCTGATAGGTTGTAAAATAAGAGTGTCCCTGTCTGCAGCCATCAGGATGATGACACTTAGTTTTAGGTCTAAGTTTAGGTCCATGTATCATTTCTCTAATGTAGGGGGTGTTTGTAAGCCGAAACAAACATCCCACATTGATTAATATGAGTAACGTAAGTTGTTAAATAAAAAAGGAACAAGTTCTTACATGTGACATTGCAAACCGACCTAGGGAAGACAATTTCACTGTTTGGACGAGCACAATATTTCTCGGGGTTGGTTGTTTTAATCTTCCAACCGAATAACAGCTTGTCAAAGTGTATGCAAAATCATTAAATTTACAAGGCACTAAAGAAACTCAATGTCAATACGTTACCTTGATCGCAATATATTGGTCAGTCTTGTTGGTCAATTGCATAGAACATGAAATCTGCTTGTTTAACTCAACTGTGACTGTCACAATACAAGAATGGAAAAGTAAAAAAGAAATGAATCCCAAAACAGGCCATAGAAATATACAAACTTACAAAGAACATATAGTAAGTAGTTTTCTAGACAGGGCCGGACTAGGACTCCAAGTCACCCGATGCATAATTTTTGTTAAGAAAATATAAATGCATTAAAAAGTACAATTTCATTAAAACTAGCAAACAAATTAATAATACACGTATTTCCTTTTTTGACATATTAGTGAATCAACTAAACAGGACATGTATTTATGTGATATAAAATTTTGGGACCAGGTTTACTTTGCATCATGATTTATAACAAAATTTACTCTAGAGACATCCACCGGCCTCGTGAATCCGAGGTCCGCCCTCTTCTAGAAGAGATGAAGCTAACGCAAGCACTATGAACTTGCACACTCTTTCCCCAACTTATAATCAACAACGTTCAACGCTAATTAGGGGTGTTTGTTTCGGCTTATATAGCGGGCTTATGGCTTATTTGGTTTTCGGCTTATGTTTCAGAAACATTTTTTTTGTGGCTTATTCTGAAATTTTTCGGCTTATATAAGCCTATTATGTCATAATAAGCTTATATAAGCCGAAAAGTTTCAATATAAGCCACAAAAAGTGAGCTTATATAAGCGAAAAAAGTAAACCATAAGCCCATATCAATAGCTAAACACCTCTTAAGAGTCAAAAAGAGAACAACAAAACATACATAGCCATCTGCACACCAGCTAAATTTGAATAAATTCAAACGGATACTAAAACGAATAAGGTTTTCCGTCCGGGAGGGCAAGCCTTTTTTACTCAGATGTACATGCACAGCCTCACCGGAGTTAATCCCGGATTGTTTACAACCCTCCCTGACCACCCCCAACTATACACACCTAGCAAGGTATGAACCCTTGACCTCTTGTGAGAAAACCAAGGACCTTACCGTCAGGGTGTGTGAAGTGTAAACGACAATCAACTATCCTAAAATTTCGTTACTAATTAGCAATTTCGCAATACATAACTATGACAGGGGTTCGATCCTCACTCCCTGGGCCGGAGGTCCTTTCTACCTTTGGTAGAATTAGGCAGCCTCTCTATTTAGGTAGGGGTAAGTGTCTCACAACCTGACCGGAAACGGTATTACCCCACAGAGGCTTGGGAGTTACTTTACTTTTGCCCATGTAGTGGAAAGCGGCACTACCTACTGATTCAAATAAAACCATAAGTAACTGTTAAACAAAGCATATATTTAATAACTTACATGGGATGTTAAGTTGAGAAGGATGAAGATTAAGATAATCACCATTATTACTCATGACTATAAGTTTAACAATTTAAAATCCAATATGTTAAAATTAGAAAACCCGTAGTAAACTTAATGAACTGGATTCGGTTCGGGTTCTTAAATGGTTGTTAGCGCGTTATTTCAACGTAACTTCAGATGGTGTTGTCATTGGTTAATTTTTCTTCGACAATGTTTTCCCCAAAAAAAAAGAAAAAAAAAAGAAAAAAAAGAAAAACGAAAAAGACGTGTGGACTGGTGCCCCAATACTTTCGCTCTTTTCTCCACCCATTTATTTTAAA